>OX457026.1:49197672-49548594 GCA_949752745.1 Protula sp. h YS-2021 | reverse complement strand
GCCAAAATGCTCAAACCAAAGCTCATTCGTCACTTAGCAACATATAAAAGGAAAGAGACTGCACCAAAGGGTGCTGCTTGGTATTCGAAAAAAGCACATATATTTTAGGTATCCTACGGTACAAATAAATACAGTGGGGCATAAGCTGCATCAAATACACATTCTACGTCTTAAAACCACCATATATACTAAACGGCACGGTTATACCACAAGTGTGCTCTAAATGTCGTTGCTGCATACCCTGACAACCCCCTGCTCTATGAAAATGTCGCGACTGTTCTCTTTACCAACAAAAATGAGGATAGGCACAACTTACTCTGAAAACACACTTCCTGCAAAGTAAGCTGCTAATAACTACACATTTCATGCACACAAGTAAAGTGTGCTCTAAATGTCATTTTCGCATACCCTAACACAATGTTGTCCATAAGGTCTTATACCAAATTAAATTTTGTCAAAATTGGTAGGTTCCTCCTTCCACTTAATTTGATTATGTCTTCGCTTTTAGGGCTGGGTACAATGTCCACGGACATTGTTGTTTAATGATAATTTTGATTTGCTTACAGGCGTGTTTTTAATCTCGCTGGCTTTGTGCTCAGACGCGCTTATAGGGAATGTTCAAGAAAAAGTCATGAAGCAGTATGGCGGAAGCAACTCAGAAATGGTAAATTTCCTTAACTCAGCCGGTCACAATGAACAGGATGACTGAAGTGTAGCTAAATATCGATATGTGATTCAGAGCTCAGAGACTGTTTTTAGCCCCAGCTTCCGAAGAAGCAGCAATCGTTGAAAGCATGTGTGTATGTACGCATTTCAGTTGAAAGTCGTATCTCCTGCTAGGTGTTTAGCTTGAAAGTCTTGCAGTTTTGATTGGTGGTAGCAGACATAAGTACCTGGCTATTATTATAATTTTTTTCGCCAAAACTTGGCGGAAATATTGGCCAAAAACCAAATTTCTTTAAAAGGTATCTCCTCCTAGGGTTTTGATGGAAACGTTCTAAAATTTTGGTGGAAGGTTGGGTGCATAAGTTGGTGTCCACCTGGCGATTGGCAGAAAAGAATTTCTTCGTAAAATCTAACTACTTCTAGGAAAGTAGAAATTTTAAGTGATAGTAACAAGCGTTACTCCCTATCATCCAACTGTAGGCTGCGGGGAATCTTAAGAATACGCCCACTGCTTTCTGTTCTGTGCATGGCTTAGTAGGCGACTAATCGGTATTTCTTTCTCATTCTTCTTTTACTATTTCTTCATTTTTCCTTCTTTTTTCCCCGCTTAATCCTTTAGCAAGTGCGTCCTAACCCATCATAGTTGTGAACGGGACGTTAAAGACCAAACAAACTACCTATCTCGTTATTACCTTTTTTTGCTTATTGGATAAAAGTTGGCGAAAATTTTGGCAAAAAAAAAAAACAACAAATTTTCAGTAAAATCGTAATTCGTCAAAAATTTTGGCGAAAACTAAAATTGTTTTAATAAAATCTTAACTATCTCAAGGAAAAAAGTCTTACTGTCTTGAAATTTTAAGTGAGACTAGCAAGCATCTGGCTATCTGGCTATTACTTCTTGTTGGTGATTGGCCAAAATTGGCGAAAATTTTGGCGAAAAACCGTATAATTTTCAGTAAATCCTTAAATAACTGTTGGAAAATAGTGTTAGTAACTTAGTAAAGGTATCAGGCATTATTACTTACCTCCCTGTTCCTTTTTGTTGTGATTGGCCAAATAATAGGTGAATATTTTGACGAAAATAAAAAAACATTCAATAAAATCTATAATAAATGATGGAAAATAGTCTTTCTATCTTGATATTTCAAATAAAGCTTGTAAGCGTTACTATCTATCTGGCTGGTACTTTTTTTGGTGATTCGCCAAAAAAAATTACGAAAAATTTGTTGAACCCCCCCCCCCCCCCCCTCCCCAAGAAAAAGGAGAAAATTAAGTAAAATCTTAATGAACCCCAGGAAAATAGTATTACTGCCTTGAAATTGTAAGTGGGTGTAGCAAGCGTTACTACCTAACTGTTTGTTACTTTTTTGGCGATTGGCGAAAAATTGGCCAAAATTTTGGTGAAAAACATTTTCAGTGAAATCTTAAACAACTCAAGGAAACTAGCACTACTGTCTCGCAATTTTAGCTAAGGGTACCAAGCTCTATTCCTGGGTGTTAGCTTTTCGTGATCGGCCAAAAATTGGCGGAAATCTTGACGAAAAACCATCTTATTTTCAGTAAAATCTTGACGATCTCCAGGAAAATAGTCTTAAAATTTTGAAATTTTACGAAAAGGTAGCAAGCCTTCCTATCTACCTGGCTGGTACAGTGTTTGGTGATTGGCCAAAAGTTGGCGAAAATTTTGGCGAAAAACTAAAAAAAAAAAAAACTGCCTTGAAATCGTAACTAAGTCCAGGAAAATAGCTTTACTCTCTTGAAATTGTAAGTAACACTACAATCAAGATTACCTTACTGGCTGTTACTTTTTTGGTGATTGTCCATTAAATCGACGTAAATTTTGGCGAAAAGCCAACAAATTTTCAGTAAAATCTTAGCGGAACTCCAGAAAAAATATCCCCATTGCCTTGTAATTTTAAGTAGCAGTAGCATACATTACTACCTTTTTACTACCTGTGTATTACCTTTTTTCGACAAAAAATTAGGGGAATTATTGGCCAATAAAAAAAAGTTTTCTGTTAAACTTTCATGGAAGCATTCTACAATTTTGGTGAAAGGTAGGGTGTCCACCTATCTGCTACTTGTTTTGAGGATTCGCCAAAAGTTGGCGAAAACCTAATTGCTTTTTGTTGAAGCTGAAACTCTAGGAAAATAATTGTACTTTCTTGAAGTGTTAGGTGAAGGTAGCAGGCGTTACTACCTACCTTATTTTTAGTGACTGGTCGAAAATTGGCTAAAGTTTTGGCGAAAAAAAAACAAAGAAGTATTTTCAGTAAAATCTTGACGAACTCCATTAAAGTAGTCTGACTGTAGCAGACTTTTCTGAAAAATTTTAACTGACGCCAGGAAAATAACCGTATTGCTATGTAACGTTATGTAATAGTGGCACATATTACTACCTACCTGGCTTTTACTTATTTTGGTAATTCGCCAAAAATTGCCGGAAATATTGGTCAAAACGCAAATAAAACGTATATCCTATAGTTTCAATGAAAACGCGCACGTAAGTTTCCACCTGGGTATTCTTGTTATTATGTCTCCCCGACCAAGGGGAGACATATAGTGTTTATACGTTCTGTGTGTGTGTACGTTTGTTTGTGTGTCAGTCTGTTGTGAACAAAGTGTTGTGTGCAAGATATCTCGAGAACGAAACGTCGGATCGACTTCAAACTTGATCGTTTTATTCCTTGGTTAGGTCGGACGGTTCTTTCAACTTTTGATGCATGTCACGTGATTAGGGCAGGCGTATGACGTAATTACGTAAAAAATACGTAAAAATCTTGTGTGCCAAATTTCTCTGCCGCTGAACATCGGAGAAACTTGAAACTTAGTGGGATTGTTGCTTGGTTGGTTCGAAAGACTCTGGAGAATTTTTCGCGAGTAGAACGAACGAATGCGGCGTATGACGTCATCACATAAAATATGTATATATTATAAACAAGATCTTGTGTGCAAAATATCTCGATAACGGAAAGTCCTATCGAAGTCAAATTTTATAGTGATATTCTTTTGGTCAGTCGGACGGTTCTGTCAGCGTTTCACGCATGTCACTTGATTAATGCAGGTGTATTACGTCATCACGTAAAAATCTTGTGTGCGAAAATTCTCAGCTGCTGAACATCGGAGAAAGTTGAAACTTGGTGGTATTGTTGCTTGGTTGGTCCGAAATACTATGGAATTTTTCGCGAGTAGAACGAACGAATGCGGCGTATGACGTCATCACGTAAAATATGTGTTTATTATAAACAAGATCTTGTGTTCAAATTTTATATGGGTATTCCTTGTTTCAGTCGGACGGTTCTATAAAAAATATCGTTATTGTCTTGAAACTTTACGTACAAGTAGCAAAATCTATTATATGCCTGCGCATTAATTTTTTGGTGATTGGTCAAAAATTGGTGGAAATATTGGCGAAAAACGGAAAAAAATCAGTAAAATCTAACTCACCCCACAGAAATGACTTTACTATCTTTGAATTTGCGTAATTATGTCTCCCCGACCAAGGGAAGACATATAGTGTTCGAACGTTCTGTGTGTGTTTGTGGATGTATGTGTGTGTGTGTGTTTGTGTGTGTCAGTCTTTTGAACAAAATGAGCGAAACAATAACGGGTTGCTGGTGTCGTTAAACCAATCAATCAATAAACAAAATGTTGTGTGCAAAATATCTCGAGAAAGAAAAGTCCGATCGACTCCAAAATTGATCGATTTATTCTTTTGCTAGGTCGGAGGGTTCTGGCAACTTTTGACGCAAGTGACATGACTAGGACAGTCGCATGACATCATTACGTAAAAATTTTGTGGGCGAAATTTCCTAACCGCTAAACATCGGAGAAAGTTCATATTTGGTGGAATTGTTGCTTGGTGGGTCCGAAAAATTCTGTAGCATTTTTTCCCAAGTAGAACGAACGAATGCGGGTATGACGTCATCACGTAAAAAATGTATATTTTGAACTAGATCTTGTATGCAAAATATATCGATAACGCAAAGTCCTATCGACTTCAAATTTTATATGGATATTCCAAGTATCAGTCGCACGGTTCTGGCAACTTTTGACGCAGTTCACGTAAATAGGGCAGCGTATGACGTTATAAACGTAAAAATCTTGTGTACAAATTTATTAGCCGCTGAACATCGGAGAAAGTTCAAACTTGATGGGATTGTTGCTTCGTAGATGCAATAGATGCTTTCATATTTTGTCGCGAGTAGAACGAACGAATGGGACATATGACGTCATTGGGTAAAATATTAATATATTTTGAACCAGATCTTGTATGCAGAATATCTCGATAACAGAAAGTATCGACTTTAAATTTTATATGGTTATTACTTGGTTCCATCGGACGTTTCTTTTGACTTTTGAGGTATGTCACGTGATTAGGGCAGTCGAGTGACGTCATTACGTAATAATTTTGGTTGCGAAATTTCTCAGCTGCTGATCATCGAGGAAAGTTGAAACTTGCTGTTATTGTTGCTCGGTAGGCCCGAAAGATTCTTTCAAATTTTGTCGCGAGTAGAACGAACGAGTGCGGCGTATGACGTCATCACGTAAAATATGTGTATATTTAGGACAAGATCTTGTGTGCAAAATATCTCGATAATGGAAAGTCATATCGACTTAACTTTTTATACGCATATTCCTTGGATCATTCGGACGGTTCTGCTTTTGACTGATGTATCGAAATTAAGTAAGGCGTGTAACGTCATTGCGTTAAAATGTTGCATGTAAGATAAACTTGGCATGTTGCATGTGAGATAAACTTCCAATGTCAATTAAACAAACCATTCCACAGCGTCAAGAAAGAGTAGACAAGTGGAATTTTGACAAAGCAGATTGGCTGCAATTCCAGGAATTATGTCATCAGTCAATTACACCTTGAAAGCGATAATGAACCTATTCTACGATTCACCCGTCTGATACAATCAATAATGAAAAGACTATCCCGAAAATATCCGGATCTCGCAAAAGACTACACAAAATCTGGTTCAACGATGAATGCAAACGGTCAATAGCAGTTCGAAAACAAGCATTAAAACAGTTCATCAGTCATCCGGACACATGGAATATAAAAGACTCAATTACTGTATAAAACAAAGTAAGAAACGCTCATGGGAGGAGTTTGTTTCCAAGCTAAACGGGAAAGCTTCATTAAGGAAAACGTGGGACATGGTTGGGAAAATATCCGACAAAGGCCCTCTAGGCCCTGTGAGCCACTTACAAACGAACGATGCCACTGTAACGGGAAGAAGGGAAATAACTGACGTCCTGGGAGAAACATTTGAACATAACTCATCCTCTTAACACTATAGCGAAGACTTTAGACGGTATAAAGCACTTAAAGAACGAAACAACATAAACTTTTACTCGGACAATAGTGAATCCTACAACTGCGATTTCTCACTGAATGAACTCCGACAGGCCTTTAGCAAATCTCACAATTCCGCTGCTGGCTCAGATGATATACACTACCAAACCCTTAAACACTTGCCAAGTGAAACCTTGGAAATACTATTGGGCCTCCTTAACCAAGCCTGGAAATCTGGCAACTTTCCAGAAATATGGAGAGAAGCTATTATCATACCAGTACCAAAACCAAACAAAGACCCCACAAGCCCACAAAATTAAAGACAAATCTCCTTAACAAGGTCACTGTGTAAAACATTTGAACGCATGATAGCTGACAGACTCACCTGGTTTCTAGAAAGCAGTAATTTGTTTGCCGATATGCAGAGCGGTTTTAGAAAACAAAGAAATACCCTGGATCATCTTGTAAGACAAGAAACGTTTATAAGAGAAGCCTTTATCAATAAGGAACATGTCGTTTCTGTTTTCTTTGACTTGGAAAGGGTCTTTGACACAGCATGGAAACAAGGAGTACTACAAGACCTCTTTGACTTGGGGCTGCAAGGCCGCCTACCTGAATTTATTAAATCCTTTTTAGAAGACCGACGGTTTCGGGTCCGCCTTGAGGCCGTGTTCTCAGACTACTTCGAACAAGAGGAACGTTTCCCTCAGGGATGCATCCTTTCCGTTCTTCTGTTCCTAATAAAGATAAATAGCATCCGACATAACGTAAAACAGTTGATAGACAGCTCAGTCTTTGTTGACGATTTCGCAATATCTTGCAGAGGCAAGAATATGAACCTAATACAGCGACATTTGCGACTCACTGCAAACATGGGCTAACCAAAACGGCTTAAATTCTCACAAACTAAAACAGTCTGCATGCATTTCTGCAATAAACGCAAAACAACACGACGATACATTTCTGGCAAAAAATCTGCTAAGTAACCTGCTTGTCAACGCTTGTCTTTAGTCCTTCTCTTCGGCTAAGAAGGGTGGTCGTGAGGCCCGTCATGACCATTAACGGCTGGTCGTTAGGGTAAGCCAAACCGCGGCCATTCGGGTCAATCGCGGCATTCATAACTGGCTAAGCCTTCATGTATGCCAAGAGTATTCCAGGTGCTGTAGCCATAGGCAGGCAACCCCCGCTGCCGACATGGGTGGTCAGAGTGAGGCCGGTGCCGGCAGACCTGGAAGAAGATTTATTTAAACTATAAGGACAAAAATAGTAGCAAATTGGAAGCCGAATTGAAAAGAACACCGTCAAAACGGCGACATATCGAAATTGAATCGCCCCCCCCCCCCCGCGCCTTTCCCGAGTATATCATGGTTTAACCTCGGGACGGACACCTTAAGCTCTCTCCATTCGCAATTGAAAAGGGGCTTAATGGGATAGTCGGAACGCGGTACACTGTTAAACGGCTTAGATCAGGTTCCCCACTGGTTCATGTTACTGACCGTAGACACTTCGTCGGCGTACCCTTGAGAGCAGCTGCCCACAGAACACTTGACACATCTAAAGGAGTTGTCTCCCACCCAGAGCTGAAATTCTGATCTGTGGAGGAAATCATGGAAGAAATGAAAACCGACAGATGCGCATTATCTCGGTCAGAGAGGTGCCTTGGTTCTTACTTTCAACAAACCTACACTCCCAGCCAAAATTAAAATGGGTTACCTTAGCCTTTACAAATCCGACTAAATCATATGCTGCGCGACGAAGCCAGAAAACCGAACTGCTTCATGCCAGACCGACTGGGCCTGGGTAAATGAACAAAACACAGAAGAACAAAATAAAACAGTTCAAATAACTACACCAAGATCAACATCACGAAAGCAGCCAACAGTAAACTCCTCCCCACCTAAAACTCCAAAACCAAGTACCTCGAAAATATCAGAACCAAACTCAGTTAGAGCCCGGTCTAAAACACCGAACCCAAGAGATGCTGACAAAGATTCGCGGGCAAGACTGAAAAACACGCAGAGACAACTGAACAAAAGAAACAGGGAATCTGAAAACAGATTTGCTGCCCTAATGGAGGTTGATGAAGTTGGCGCCTCCCTGCCCATCCCAAGCCACCACGAGTGGCAATCAGCAGACCTATAGTCGAGAGTACCTAATGACAATAGTTCACTGGAACATTAGAGGTTTTTGGACCAACCAGATAGATCTACTAACTCTGAGCCACCAATAACAAACTCTTTCAAATCCAACCAACAGTTGGACAAAAACACCTAGCTCTTGGCAGTATTCGCGACACAACGGTTATGCATAGAGTTCGAATCGGGCACACATACATCACCCACGGATATCTTTTGAGAGGCGATGCTCCTCCACAATGTATTGGTTGTCAAGAACGTTTGACTGCAAAACATATTCTACTCAACTGCGTAGATTTTCAGAACATTCGTTCACGCTACTACAGTGTGAATTCCATGAAAGACCTTTTTACAAAGGTAGCACCAAGCAAAATTATTTCTTCTCTGAAAGAAATACACTTGTACAGCAAGATTTAAATTGAATTTAGTTGATTTTAGATGTATACATTACTTGTTTTGTCTATTTTAATTGATTTTAATTTCAACCGAGTCTTCCTATAGCAACAGAACCGACACAATATGACCCTAACGGGTTGCTAGTGTCGTTAAACCAATCAATCAATCAATCAAACCAGTATAACCCGTCCATCTTTTGCCTCCAAGAAACATACGGTAGTGATATTTACCACCAAATTTAACCGGTTATACTCCCTATAGCAAAAATGTCAATAACAACCGCGCCTCTGGCGGAATCACTACCGTAATCCGAAACAGCGTTATTCAAAGTGAACTGAAATTAAATACAAACCTGCAGGCAACGGCAGTTCGTGTTACGATGAAGAAAACTTTTTCCATTTGTAACATATACCTACCACCACCCTCCAAACCCAAACCAGAAGAACGTAACGACTTGATTAACCAAATACCAAAACCTGTTCTATTTTTGGGCGACTTCAATGAACATAGCGACCTATGGGGTAATACAAGCACCGACCAAAAAGGTAAACTAATTGAAAACCTACTAAATTTCCACAATCTCTCACTTTACAACGATAAATCTCCCACATACCTACTACCTGGCACTAGTTCAAAAACGTCAATGGACCTTACAATGGCATCTAGTAATTTGTTTTTAGATTTTAAATGGGAAGTCTTGGACGACAACTACGGCAGCGACCACTTCCCTGTTTTATTAAAACCACTAGATTCACAGCAAGAGAAAGGAATACCAAGGTGGAAATTCCACAAAGCAAACTGGTCAATGTTCCAGGAACTATGCCTAAAGGCCATAAAAACCAACTACTTTACACGTGATGACGACCCGATTTTACTTTTTACTGCTCTAATCCAGGCAATCATGGAAAAAACCATACCCAAAACCTCTGGAAACCATAAAAAGCCACAGAAACCTTGGTTTAACGACGACAGCAAAAAAAGCAATAGCTATGCGGAAAACAGCTCTTCGCCAATTTTATATCAGCCCGGACAGTACTACCAAACTTGAATACAAACGGCTGCGTGCCGCAGCACGCAGAACCATCAAAGCAAGCAAAAAGCAAACGTGGGAGGAATATATCTCCACATTAAACAAAAACAATTCAACCAAAAAAATGTACGAGATAACTCGGAAAATATCTGGCAAAAACATCTCAAAACCTATAAACCACCTCACCACAAACAAGCAAGCTATCACAAAACCCGATGAAATAGCAAATATCTTTAGCAGAACCTTTCAATTCAACTCTTCATGTGACAACTTCTCCCAAGCTTCTCGACAAATAAAAGAAGGAAAAGAACAAATACCAATGGACTTCACCTCAGATAACTTGGAACAGTACAATAGCACCTTTACCCTGGCGGAGTTGAAAGACGCCATGCAAAACTCACATGACTCAGCTTCCGGACGAGACGACCTGCAAAACCCAATTAGGATCCTACCAATCCCCAAAATTTCCGCCAATATCTCTGACAAGTTCGTTGTGCAAAGCACTAGAGCGAATGATAGCTGCAAGACTGGTTTGGTATTTAGAGAAAAATTATCTGCTTACTGACATCCGAAGTGGCTTCAGAAAAGAAAGTACCATAGACCACCTGGTTAGACTCGAATCATTTATAAGAGAAGGTTTTATCAATAACGAACATGTCGTCACTGTTTTCTTCGATTTAGAAAAAGCCTACGACACGGCTTGGAAACACAGGGTCATGCAAGACCTCTACAACCTTGGCGTACGAGGTCGTCTCCCAGAATTCATTGAAGCGTTTTTAAATGACAGGCGGTTTAAAGTGCCTCTCGGTTCTGTTTTCTCGGACTATTTTACCAAGAAGAGGGCTATCCTCAAGGCTGTATTCTATCAGTTCTGTTGTTTCTAATCAAAATCAATAGTATCAAAGGCGCAACTAAGCAGGGAATAGACAGCTCACTGTTTGTAGACGATTTTGCTATGTCTGCAAGGGATCAGAATATGAATCTCATCGAGCCTCCAGCAAAATATAAACTCTCTTCAAAAATGGGCTGACCACAATGGTTTGAAATTTTCGCAAACCAAAACAGTGTGCATGCACTTTCGCAACAAGCGAAAGCCACACGACGATCCTGTTTTATACTTATCAAACACTCAAATACCTGTAGTAAAGGAAAACAAATTCCTTGGTCTAATTCTGGACTCGAAGCTAAATTTTATTCCCCATATAAAAGACGTGAAGAGGAAATGTCGAAAGGCACTCAACGAGTCGACCCCCCCCCCCCCCAAGACTGGGGAGCAGATACCAGTACTAAATTAAAACTGTATAGATGTTAATAAGATCTAGAGTAGATTATCGTAGCATCGTCTACGGATCGGCAAGTCCCTCGTACTTAAAAATGCTGAACCCAATACAAAACCAAGGCCTTCGGTTCTGCCTTAACGCTTTCAGAACGTCACCTGCGGAAAGCCTTCAGGTTGAATCAAATGAAGAACCATTGGATATCCAAAGACTCAAACTTTCTATGCAATATGCCATTAAACTATATGCAAATAAAGAAAATCCCACCTATAAAGCAGTGTTCGGAACTGATTACTCAGAAATCCTAAATACACGCCCTAGGGTTATTGTTATCCTTAATAATGCAGGAATGAAAGTCGAGCAAAACACAAAGGCCAACCATAAACAAAACTCTGACAAACTTTTCCAAAGATGCAACATATGCTGAAAAGTTCAAAGTTAGGTTGCTGAGATAAAGGAAACCTACCTTCACCATCATTTCGTATACACGGACGGATCTAAACTCGATAACAAAGTTGCTGTCTCAGTAGTTACAAAATGAAATGCCCTGAAAACTAGATTACCGAACGGCTGCTCCATCTTTTCCGCGGAGGTTCGGGCGCTCCAACTAGCCATGGAAATCGTCAAGATTAGTAGGTACAAAAAGTTTCTTATCTCTGTCGATCCTTATCGGTCTTACAATCACTAGAAAATCTGCAAGTGTCGAAACAATGATTTTAGACCTAATAGAACGTTACGAAAGGGCAGTCAAACAAGGTAAATCCACGTCGGCACACCGGATAATGAAGCTGCGGACCAGGCAGCAAAAGGCGTTAAACTATAACATATCCGACCTTCTCATACCATACTCCGACTTTAAACCCCATATTTCATGTTACGTAAAAAACCTTTGGCAACAAAAGTGGAACGAACAAAGAAATAACAAACTCTTCCAAATCCACCAACAGTTGGACAAAAGCACCTAGTTCTTGGCAATATCCGCGACACAACGGTTATGCATAGAGTTCGAATCGGGCATATATACACCACCCACGGATATCTTTTGAGAGGCGATGTGCCTCCAGAATGTATTGGTTGTCAAGAACGTTTGACTGTAAAACATATTCTACTCAATTGCGTAGATTTTCAGAACATTCGTTCACGCTATTACAGTGTGAACTCCATGAAAGACCTTCTTACAAAGGTAGCACCAAGCAAAATTATTTCTTTTCTGAAAGAAATACACTTGTACTGTAAGTTTTAAATTGAATTTAGTTTGTTTTAGATGTATACACTACTTGTTTTGTCTATTATAATTGATTTTAGTTTCATCTGAGTCTTCCTATGGCAACAGAACAGACGCAATATGACCCTAACGGGATAGACCCAGTTATGACCCAGCAGAAAGCTTCCATGTGGAGGCAAATGAGCACCCTCTTAACATTCGTCGAGTTTAACTCGCTATGCAGTACACAACAAAGCTTTATGCAAACAAGAAGAATCCCACCTACAACTCAGTCTTTGGATCAGATTTTTCTCGCTTCCATGAAAGAGGCCGTACCGTAATACCTCCATTAGGAGCGAGGGTTCAGCCTCACCTTGATCACGCTGACATCACCATAGAGTCAATTGCAAAATACAGAGTACCAAAAGTACCACAGTGGAAACTCACTAAACCTGTGGTACTAAAGAAGCTTTCGGCAATGGAAACAACCTGCCCCTTTCTATTTCGATCAAACTTTGCAGAGCTCAAGGAAGAATTTAAAGACTGTCACTTCGTCTACACGGACGACTCAAAGCTCGGCGAAAAATCGGCTGCTTCCGTTGTAACTGAAAACAACACCTTGAAAACAAGACTTCCAGATGGATCCTCTATTTTGTCAGCCGAAATTAAAGCTCTACATTTCGCCATCCAGATAGTGAAGATCAGCCGATACAAAAAGTTTATGTTATACGTGGACTCTATGTCCGTCCTGCAATCAATTGAAAACCTACAAATATCAAACCCACTTATCCTTGACCTTATGGAACGGTATGACGATTTTTCGGTTGCCAATTTTCAAAATGCTACTTCTTCCACAATTTTGACAAGATTTTCGTCAAATTTTGCACGGATATTACCTAGGTAAGCCTCTTTTGAAAAATTTCTTATTTTTGCGATCCGCCAAAAATTGGCCAAGTGGGGGCCATTGTATAAAAAAATTTTTTGTTATCTAATTTTCAAATTGCTTCTTCTCCCACAATTTTGATCGGATTCCTTTCTATTTTTGGATAGTTGTTCTCTAGGTAGACCTTTCTTGGAAAATTACTCTTTTTGGCGACCCGGCAAAATAGGCTAAATTGGGGACATTTGTAATTTCGTGGTTTCCAATTTTCAAAATGCTTTTTTTCCCACAATTTTGATCAGATTTTCTTAAAATTTTGCGCGATTATTCCCTAGGTAGTCCTGTTTTGAAAAATGACTCAATTAGGCGATCCACCAAAGTTGGCCATATGGGGGGTATTTTTTATTTTTTATTTTTTTTGGTATCAAATTTTCAAATTGCTTCTTGTGCCACAATTTTGATCGGGTTCTTTTCAAATTTTGAACAGTTGTTCTCTAGGTAGGTCTCATGTTAAATTACTGTTTTTGGCGATCTGCCAAAAATTGGCTAAATAGGGGGCATTTAAGTTTTTTGTTGCCAATTTTTAAACTGCCTCTTCTCGAACAATTTTGATTAGATTTTCTTCAAATTTTGCACGCATGTTTTTAACATAGTCCTCCCTTGAAAATTTACTTTTCTGGCGATCCCCCTAAAATTTGCCAAATGGGGGGCATTTTTTATTTTTTGCTGCCTAATTTTCAAAATGCTTCTCCCAGAATTTTGATCGGATTCCTTTCCAATTTTGTACGATTGTTTTCTAGGTAGGCCTATTTTGAAAATTTACTCTTTTTGGCGATCTGCCAAAAATTGGCGAAATTGGGGACATTTGTGATTTTATGGTTGCCAATTTTTAAAATGCTTTTTTCACACAATTTTGATGAGATTTTGTTGCAATTTTGTACGATTATACTCTAAGTAGTCCTTTTTTTTTTTTTTTTTTTGAAAGATGACTCCTTTTGGCGATCCGGCAAAAATTGGCCATATGTTAATTTTTTTGGGCGATCCGCCAAAGCCTTTAGTTGAGTAAACGTACGCATTGGTCCGAAATACGTACCGGGCATCGACGCAAGTTTGGTAAACATGTGCACTGGTCCGAAATGCGAGCCGCTTATCAACGCAAGTTAAATAAACATGCGTGCTGTTCCAAAATACTAACGCAGATCAACGCAAGTTAAATAAACATGCGCAGTGATCCGAAATGTGAACAACTTATCAACGCAAGCGAAATAAATATGCGCACTTGTCCGAATTGCGAACCACTCATCAACTCATTGGTCCGAAATGCGAACTGCGCATCGACGCAAGTTAAATAAACATGTGCACTGGTCCAAAATGAGAATGGCGCATCAATGCAAATTAAACAAACATGCGCACTGGTCCGAAAAATCAAACGCGCATCAACACAAGCTAGACAAACATGCCGAACGGCTTATCAACGTAAAACAGTGTATTATTTAAAATAAGAATTGATGAAGCAAATAAGAAATCAGATATTTTTTGTCATGGGTGAACTACCGCATTTTACGACTGCGGTAGTCTATTCCGGAATAGACAACCGTCTATTCTGGAATAAGCTACCGAAGTTAAAAGTTCTATGGAATAGAACGTTTTAAAATTTTCAAACATATTACATTGTAGCATATATTACTTACAGGTTTTATGATATTTTAATTTAAAATTACACAAAAACGTTCCATTTAAAAGGATTTGAAGATGGGCAGTCTATTCCGGAATAGACTACCGTAATCGTAAAATGCGGTAGTTCACCCATGAAAAAAATATCTGATTTCTTATTTACTTTACAAATTCTTATTTTAAATAATACACTGTTATAAGTTGAATAAACATGCTCACTGGTCTGAAATGCGAGCCGCTCACTGGTCCGAAATCTGAACCGCGCATCGACTCAAGTTAAATAAACATGCGCACAGATTCGAAATGCGAACGACGTTTCGACACAAATAAATATGCGCACTGGTCCGAAATGCGAACCGCGCATCGACGCAAGTAAAGTTAACACGCGCATCAACGAAAGTTAAACAAACATAAGTACTGGTCAAAAATAAGAACCTCACATCAACGCAAATTATATAAACATGCGCAGTGGTCCCAAATGCTAACCGTGCATTAACGCAAGCTAATTTACATGTGCACTGGTCCTAAATTCGAACTGCGCATCAACGCAAGCTAAATAAATATGCGCTCTTGTCCGAAATGTTAACCACGCATCAACGCAAGATAAATAAAGATGCGCACTGGTCCGAAATGTTAGCCGCACTTCGACACAAGCTAAATAAACATGCTCACTGGTCGGATGTGCGAACCGCGCATCGACGCAAATTAAATAAACATGCGCACTGGTCCAAAATGCAAACGGCACATCAACACACTTTAACCAGACATGCGCACTGCTTCAAAATGCCAACCGCGCATGTGCACTGGTCTAAAATAAGAAATGAACATCAACGCAAGTTAAATAAAGATGCGCACTGGTCCGAAATGTGAGCCGCACTTCGACGCAAGCTAAATAAACATGTTCACTGGTCGGATGTGCGAACCGCGCATCGACGCAAATTAAATAAACATGCGCACTGATCCAAAATGCAAACGGCACATCAACACACTTTAACCAGACATGCGCACTGATTCAAAATGCCAACCGCGCATCAACGCAATTTAAATAAACATGCGCACTGGTCTAAAATAACGACCGCGCATCAACGCAGATTAAATAAGCATGCGTAGTGGTCTGAAATATGAACCATGCATCAACGCAAACTTGTGTTTCCCATTTTTCTCGGAAACAAATCTTTATATATATTTATTAGTCTATGTTGGGGTCCGTTGCTAAATTAATTATTTAGCTAACTCTTGGCCATCTCGTCTTTTGAAACCCAATTTTTCCCGGAGATTTCCTTGCTCGTGCAAGCTGGTACTTTGTCCTTGGACACACTTGTTTTCTTTCAAAATTTTTCCTCACAATGTCCTCAAATGTTGAATAGATGTTCACTAGCCTGCCATCTCTTGAAAAGTTACGTTTCTGGTGACCCACCAAAAATTGGCCAAATGGAGTGACGGGTTGCATTATTCTTTGGCCAACTTTCAAAGCCAGTGTTGCTAGACCATACGTTTTTTACGTGTTTTGGCCTTTTGTAGAAACATGCGTTTTTGTGCGTTTTTTTTTTTTTTTTTTTTTTTGGGGGGGGGGGGAGTTTTTGAACATTTACTGAGCAAAGGTGTGCTGTTTATGTGCAAGTTTTTGGGAAGGCAATTTTTACTAGAAGTTTTCGAATTATAGAATACCAAATACCTTTCACCATTGATTGTATGTGCATTTAATTCTATTTCTATGTCTTGTGTATTTATTACAGCGCTATTTCAAGTTTTGATATATATTAGTATGCGTTTTTTTCCAAGCTTTTTGGGCCTCTTTTCAAACGTTTTTAACGTAAATTACGACTTGCAGCACTGCAAAGCCCTTATTTCATGATTTTTATCGGTTTGTCTTCAAATTTTTCATAAATGTTGACTAGGCGGTCCTCTTTTGGAAAGTTACTGTTCTGACGATACGCCAGAAATTGGGCATTTAAAAATGTTCAGTAACCAGTTTTCAAAACGCTTCTTCGACGACAATTTGACCAGATTCCTTTATAGATTTGCAGAATTTTCATCAACCGGGTTTAACAATATGACAACCACTTTTTGGCGACCATGCAAGCCTATTGACAGGCAACTTACTACAATGTCCCAGGACATTCTTGTTAAGATGATTCGCGGAAAATTGGTTAACATATTGGCGAAAAACAAAAACAAAATTCAGTAAAATCCTAAGTGACACCAGAGAAATAGTTTTGCTGTCTTGAAATTTTAGTAAAGATAGTGCTAATTGGTAATAAACTGACTATTACTGTTTGCCCTGTTACTTACTAAAATCTTAGCAAATGCTAGGGGTTTAACCGTACTTTCATTTGAAGAATGGAAGCGGACATCAGTATCTCACCTAGCATCTTTTATTATGCCTCCCCGACCAAAGGGAGACATATAGTTGTTGTACGTTCTATGTGTGTATGTGTGTGTGTGTGTCCGCCTGTTGTGAACAAAATGTTGTGCAAGACATCTCGAAAACGAAAAGTCGGATCAACTTCAAACTTGGCCGTTTATTCTCTGTCAACTGTTGGTGCATGTTACATTATTAGGACATGCGTATGACGTCATTACGTAAAGGTCTTGCGTGCGAAATTTCTCAGCCGCTGAATATCGGAGAAAGATGAAACTTGGACGGATTGTTGCTTGGTAGGTCCGAAAGATTGTGTCAGATTTTGTCGTTGGTAGAACGAAGGAGTGCGGCGTGTGTCATCACGTAAAATGCGTATATATTTTGAACTAGATCTTGTGTGCAAAATATCTCGATAACGGAAAGTCATATCGACTTTAAATTTTATGCGGGTATTCCTTGGGCCAGTCGAACGGCTCTGTTTTAACATATATGTTGTGAATTTAAGAAAGGCGTATGACTTCATTGCGTTAAAATCTTGTATGTTCGGTACCTCAGCTTCTGAACATCGGAGAGAGTTCAGACTTGGTTAGTATAATGAAATTCAGAAAAAGGTCATTACGTAAAAATTATCTGTTAAGCAAAATATCTCGATAGTAGAAAGTTAGATCAACTTCAAAGTTGGTGTTATTCTTGAATAAGTCGCACGATTTTTGTTAAACATTAAGCTGGTATCAAAAATAAGAGAGGTACATGACGTTTAAGTAAAGCATATGGAGGATGACAGGAAAAAAATCAATGAAATAAGGAATGGGTGATATAGCGAGCACCTTCCAGACACGGATAGAAAAGGCTACGGCAAACTTATTGTAACGGTAACCTTCTGGACCCGGATAAAAAATGTAAAAACACCGTATTATTTAAAATAAGAATTATGAAGCAAATATATTTTGGGGTAGGCTATTCCGGAATAGTCTACCGATAAATTGAATGTCACAAAAATCGAAGTTATTTCATCATTTTATGTTGCAGAGTACATGAACAACTTATTTTCTTTCCTTATAAATAGAAAAATATGAAAAAATGTAGATACAAGCAAATTTTAAAAAAAAAATTTCAATTGATTATTCAATACTGAACTACCGACATTATAATAAACAGCCAATGTAAATTCAATTTTTCAATATTTTTTCTTTCCTTTCTCCAGAAGATAAGAATTTACATTGTTCAATTTATTTTCAACCTTTGGTAAGAGAAAGGTGAAGCAGTATTGATTATTGTGGCATTCGAATTATCGGGAGTCAAAGTCTGTAAAATTGATTTTTTGATCTAAAAATCAATATTTGCTATCTAAACTTAAAATTATTGATAGCAAGATATAAATTAATGAGATCTATATTGATTTATTGATACCTCTAAATATATTTTGATATCAAAAATAAGCATTAATGTTTGCAACGGCATTCCATAGATATCGTCATTTCCGAATGAGACCTTTTTAATTTGTACTTTGAAATCTGCAAATGATTTTTGATCTCAAAAATTAATTTTGATATCAAAATATCAGTTTATTTTTTTATATAAAAAATTCAGAGGCACACATCTGTGAATAAAATAATGACTGGTCCTTGTACACAGATTCTTTCTTTTAATTTTTTACTACACAAGTTCAATAATTGTGTTGTTATTATTGATATCAATCATGTAAGTTTTCATTCCCATAATGCAAATGACGATTCGTTAAATTTTATATAAATGTGTGCCTCCCTTAAGATTTTTTAAGTTTGTAAAATTGATTTTTCGATCTCAAAAACAAATTTTTGCCATCTAAAATTAATTATTGATAGCAATATATAAATTATTTAGATCTAAATTGATTTATTGATATCTTAAATTATGTTTTGATATCAAAAATACGTATTAGATGTTAAAACGGCATTCCATACCTACCTGGCTATTACATTTTTGGTGATTCGCCGAAAACTGGCGGAAATATTAGCAATATATATATATATATATATATATATATATATAAGTAAAATATATTCAGTAAAATCTTAACTGAGGCCTATAGACAGTCTTTACTGCCTCGATATATTAGTCAAATGTGGCGGCTGTGAGTACTTACTTGGCTGTTGTTTATTTTTTTTAATTTGCCAAATGGTAGAGGAAATATTGGCAGAAAACCAGTTTCTTACTAAAATTTTCAGATGCTAGGGATATTATCCTATCGTCCAAGGGTAATTATGTCTCCCCGACCAAGCGGAGACATAGTGTTTGTACGTTCTGTGTGTGTGTACGTGTGTGTGTATGTGTGTTTCAGTCTATTCTGAACAAAATGTGTGCAAGATATCTCGAGAACGAAACGTCGGATCGACTTCGATCTTTATCGATTTATTCCTTGGTTAGGTCGGGCGGTTCTGTCAACTTTTGACGCATGTCACATGATTAGGGCTGGTGTATGACGTCATTACTTAGAAATCTTGTGTGCGAAATTTCTCAGCCGCTGAACATAGGAAAAAGTTAAAACATGTAGGGATTGTTGCTTGGTAGGTCCGAAAGAGTCTAAGTTTTTTCTCGAGTAGAACAAACGAATACGGCGTATGACGTCATCACGTAAATATGATTATAGTTTGAACAAGATCTTGTGTGCAAAATATCTCGATCGGGGAAAGTCGTATCGATTTCAAATTTTATATGGGTACTCCCTGGGTCAGTCGGACGGTTCTATCAACTTTTGACGCATGTCACATGAGTAGGGCAGGTGTATGACGTCATTACGTAAAAATCTTATTTGCGAAATGTCTCAGTCGCTAAACATCGGAGAAAGTTGAAACTTCATGGGATTGTTGCTTGTTAGGTCCCGAAGAGTCTGTAAAATTCTTTGCAAGTAGAACAAACGTATGCGGCGTATTACGTCATCACGTAAAATATCAATATACTTTGAACAAAATGTTGTGTGCAAAAAATCTTGATCCAGGAAAGTCGTATCGATTTCAAATTTTATATGGATACTCCTTGAGCAGGTCGGACGCTTCTGTCAACTTTTGACGCGTGTCACATGATTAGGGCAGGTGTATGACGTCATAGCGTAACAATTTTTGTGTGCGAAATTTCTCAGCCTCTGAACGTCGAAGAAAGTTTGAACTTGGTGAGATTGATGCTTGGTAGGTTCGAAAGATTCTCTTTTTTCGCGAGTAGGACGAACGAGTGTGGCGTGTGACGTCATCACGTAAAATATGTATGCATTTTGAACCAGATCTTGTATGTATAACATCTCGATAACGGAAAGTCATATCGACTTCAAATTTTATATGGATATTCCTTGGTTCAGTCAGCCGACTGTTTCAACTTTTGACGCGTGTGGTAAAATTAAGAAAGGCATCATTACGTAAAAAATTATCTGTTATCAAGCAAAATATCTCGATAGCGGAAAGTGGGTTCGACTTTAAACTTGGTGTAGTTATTCCTCGGATAAGTCACACGGATTTGATTAAACATTATTTAACTCGTATAGAATATCAAGAAAGGTGTACAACGTCAACACCCTGCCTCCCCGGCCCTCCCCTCCATTTTTGGCTCCTTTGTTAACCAAGCATAGTTGTTAATACGCTGGGGATTTCAGCCTTTTCCAGAAGATTCTAGAGTGTTCCTGCATTCCTTTTGGAATGCTTCAAAACAGTAACAGCATTACTATCGGTCCATTGCTATTTGTTATTGCCTGAAATTGACCTTTGTGCGTTTCTCATCTTCTGCTATTACGTAACATGCCACTTAGTCAGGGTCAGTGTCATTTGTGGTGCATGATGAAGTCGTTTTCTGCGAGGTCATGATATTGTCGTATTTGTAGATCTCAGCAGGTCTAGCTATTGATTTTTTCTTCACCGCATACTTGATTCGGTTGCCAAAATGTTCATATATGGGAACTATTTTGTATCGGTTAGCATTGTTTGCATAACCTAGAAGCATTTTTCGCTATTAAAGTGGGTCATCTGATATCTTGTGTTATAAGACGCAGCTCACCGAAATGCCGTCCCCTCTTCTCCGACCGAGGTTCGTCATATGATTCGCATCTGAAGAATGCCTTTCTAGTGCTTTTTGGCCGATGGGAATGTACGAAGACAACGTAGTATATCATGGCTATAACTACACTTAAGGAACAGACCGTTACCGTTACCTTGGGTAAAAGGGTTGGAGTTGCGTTTACAGTCGTAGCTACATTAGATAGCTGGTGGTGTTGGGGCGGATGGGGTGGAGGATGATGGTTAGCAAAAAAAAAAAAAAAAGAAAGAAAAAGAAAAGAAATTAAGACCACCTTCAAGATCTGGATGTAAAGTAAGACCCG
The DNA here is from genome assembly GCA_949752745.1 of Protula sp. h YS-2021. Classification (NCBI taxonomy): domain Eukaryota; kingdom Metazoa; phylum Annelida; class Polychaeta; order Sabellida; family Serpulidae; genus Protula; species Protula sp. h YS-2021. The sequence goes on along the minus strand of OX457026.1, from coordinate 49,527,323 downwards.
TTTGTCGTGACTGCGTTCAGATTCGGGTAAAAAGACGTACAGTAAAACCTGCCTGTCTTGACCAAGTTCCAGAACCAGGTAAAATTTAACGTACAGTAAAACTACTGTAGTGAACAGACCTGGATAAGAATGGCCTACAATAAAAACCTTTTAAGCGACCACCTTCAGATAAAAAAGACGTGCGCTACCTGTTTTAGTGACCACCATCTGTTATGAAAGTTTTACAATGATGATTGTGATTATATTGGCAGAAATGAATATTTTATTTCAGTAATTCAAAAAAAAAAAAAAAAAAAGAAATTTTTTGGTGTGGGCGGAATTTTGGGTTTCAGTCGGGGAGACATTTGTTTTTGTTTATAAAAACAAGACACTAAAAAGTTATCGATTGAAAGTGTGCAATATAAGCCTGTACTCTTATGTTTTGTGTGCACTGGCCGCTCTAGTTTTTTTTTCTGTTTTTCTGTTCTGCCAATATTGGCTGAAGGCTATTGCTATCAGTCTGTCCGTTCGTCTGTCTGTTTGTCCGTAAACCTTTTATGTCCGGGCGATTTCCCAAAACTATTTATCGGAGCTTCACAAAACCTTACAGGAAAAAAGTATAAAAAGTGTAAATGTGCAATGGGAGGGGAGGGGGGTCAATTCGTCACTTTTCTGTCCGTCTGTCACACTTCAAACTTTTTTTTGTCCGGGCGATTTCTCTAAAACTATTCAGGAAGAAAGTATATTAGTGTTGATTTGCAATGGGGGTTTCAATCTGTCAAATGTCCGTCGGTCTGCCTGTCGACCCGTCAAACTTTAACGTTTTTTAACCCAGCCGACTTTGTCGGACTGGGTTAGTTGTATCACTATAGAGGTCTTGAATGTATGTGCATATGTTTAACTTTTTCTTTAAAATGCTACTCCTCTTACAGTTTTGCTATAATCGTTTTGATATAACGCGGGAATGTTCTCTGGGTAGTCCCCCACCTGGCTATTACTTTGTTTGACCATTGACGAAAAACTGACAAAATGGCGGCTTTTTTGTGCCCGTTTTGACCCATTTTTAAAATGTTACTCCTCCCACAGTTTTACTCCAATCCTTTAGATGTTGCGCAGGGATGTTCCCCAGGGGTTCGCCTACCAGGCTATTATTTTTTTCGCGGTTCGCCAAAAACTGCCGAAATGGCGGAACTTTGAGGTCTGGCAAAACCTGGAATAAATGGTAGTAAATAACTGAATTGTCAAACCATGCATTTCTCTCAGTCTTTGTAAAATTTTAATCGAAGTTTCTTGGATGCTCCTCCACCTGGACTTTGCCTTTTTTCGCAAATGACCAAAAATATGCCGAAATGGTAGAATTTTAAAAAGTTTGTAAATTGTTTAAATGTCGGTAAATACATGAATCGTCAAAACCTAATCTCTCCAAAATCCCTTTTCGGGTAGCTTCCACCCGGTAAAACTCGTTTTTGTGTGTTAAAATTATGAAAAAGTTGCGTTGAGAAACAAAGTTCTTAATTTTTTTGGCCTAACAGTATTCGTTTCAGAGTTTTTCTCTCTTTCCTTGTTTTGGTATCTCGACTGGGTCATGTCCTTGGACATGTTTGTTTTTTTTTTTGTCCGGGCGATATCTCAAAAGCTATTCATCGGATTTTCTTCAAATCTTATAGAAAGAAAGTATACGTAGTGTAGATATGCAATGAGGATTCAATTTGTCCAATGTCCGTCCGTCTGTCCGTCTGTCACACTTTAAACTTTTTTTGTTCGAGCCATTTCTCAAAAACTATTCATCGGATCTTCACCAAACCTTACAGGAAGAAAGTATAAAAAGTGTTGATTTGCAATGGGGGGTTCAATCTGACAAATGTCCGTCCATCTGTCCGTCCGTCGTTTTTTTTTTTAACTTTTTTCTTTTCCGGGCGATATCTCAAAACTATTTAGTGGAGCTTCATAAAACCTTACAGGAAGAAAGTATATATAGTGTAGATGTGCAACGGGGGGGAGGGGGGGGGGGGATGGTCAATTTGTCACATGTCCGTCCATCTGTCCATCCGTCGTTGCACTTTAAACTTTTTGTTGTCCTGGGCGATATCTCAAAAAGGTAAGCCGCCCACAGTGACGTCACTGCTATTGGCTGAGGGCTCTGCATCTCCGATGCCTATGTTTTTTTTTTTTTTTTGTGGAGACGGGGGTGGTATGACCCTGAAAATCCCACCATTTTATACACCCCCCCCCCCCCCTCCAAAAAGAGTCTGGCTGGTCTCGATGCCCCAGGCATTCTTGCTAAGGCTATTACGTCGTGTCTCCTTTTCGGCAGGTGTTTTACTCGTACGGCGTGGGGTTCTTCATGATCTTGGCCTTTGAAATTGCAACAGGACAATTTTTCTCAGCATTCACGTTTTGTACTGAAGTAAGTATGAATGGGGATATATTCACATGATAGTTACGGTACTCTTTAAAACTGACGAACAAGAAGAAAAAAATTTAGTAGTTACCCAACTTTGAGTAAACAAAATAAATAAACAATTATTAGGGACCTGCATGGGCGACGGCGAAATACTTGATTATTGTGTATTTTGTGTGTTTTAACTTTTGCAGTATCCCGTGGAAACGTACGGCTACGCATTTCTCTTTTCGCTGTCGGGTTATTTGGGAGTAAATTTCGTACTTACTCTTATTAAGTCTTTCGGCGCCCTGCTAGCGGTAACTGGTACGTACGCTGTAATGTGAACTACGAAAAATAGTAAATTATATTTCTGTACTTCCGCTGTGTCGTTTCAGTTAAAAGAGCATCATTTTACAGATGTTGATTAGTTAAAAATTGATCTACAGAACTCGAAGTGAATATCTAGAAATTGTTTTGAATGTTCAATGCAGTGATGTACGTGTACACTGCCCGCTGTTGTTTTTAGACCAGCTGACTTCGTCGGCCTGGTCTTATCACATCAGCAGGGGGCATGCGTCGTCTGTATGTATGTATGCACCTGCGTACGTATGTAAACTGTTACTTAAAATGCTTGTTAGTCCCACGCCGGGGACTACATTTTTCTAGTTTTTCTGTCTGTCCGTCTGTCGACACCTTTTTTGTTAACTCAAGCCTACATTTTTCGACGGATTGTTAAGATATTCTATATATGGGTAGTACTGGAACAAACAAGGATCGGTAATGTAAATGAGCCTTGTCGGCCCAAGGACATTAGCCCAGCTGAACTTGAAAATGTTGAAATATTTTACCTATAGGAAGTATTGAAACCAACAAAGGTCGGTATTGTAAATGAGCCCTGTCGGCCCAAGGACCTTGACCCAGTTGACCTTCAGAAATTTTCACAACCCTTACATACTGGAATGAGTTTGTTAACACACTCAAGCCTACATTTCTGCATCGATTGACAGGATAACTTAACTATAAGTAGTATTGGAAACAACAAGTGTTGGAATTGTAAATGAGCCATGTCGGCCCAAGGATATTGGCTCAGCTGAACTTCACAAATTTTCACAATCCTTACTCGTTTGAATGAGTTTGTTAACACACTCAAGCCTACATTTCTGCATCGATTTATAAGATATCTTAACTATAAGTAGTATTGGAACCAACAAGGTCTGGTATTGTAAATGAGCCATGTCGGCCGAAGGACATTGGCCCAGCTGAACTTCAGAAAATTTCCCAATCCTTACTCATTTGAATGATTTTGTTAACACACTCAAGCCTACATTTCTGGATCGATTGTTGAAATATTTTTATTTTGCGTATAGGAAGTACTGGAACCAACAAAGGTCGGTATTGAAAATGAGCCCTATCGGCACAAGGACATTGGCCCAGCTGAACTTCAGAAATTTTCATAACCCTTACATACTGGAATGAGTTTGTTAACACACTCAAGCCTTACATGAATTTAGTTAAACAAATCAAACATTTCATAGAATGTTTTTTCGCGAGATTTTTTTGTTCCTCTAAACTTTTAAAATCGTTGACTTGCACGCCTCCTGGGGACTTAGTCATTCTAAAATTTCCTGTCCATCGAGCGTTTTTTTGTGGCGCGGGACATTAATCAGTTTCACTGATGACTTGTTCTCTTTCAGTTTTATTTGCTTTCAAATTTTGTACGAATGTTCGCTGGGCAGGTTTGTTGAAAAATTACTTTTTTGGCAATCCACGAAAAACTGGCATTTAAAATTTTTTGGTTGCTTAGTTTCAAAACGCTTCTTCTACAATTTTGATCAGGTTTTCATTCAAATTTTCCATAAGTGTTGGGCAGGCCTGTCTTAAAAAGTTACTTTTTTGGCGATCCGCCAGAATTTGGCCAAATGAGAGCATTTGAAATGTTTAGGATGCCAATTTTCAAAATCTTTCTTCTCCTACAATTTTGATGAGATTTTCTGTAAATTTCGTACGAATGCTCCCTAGTTAGGCTCCTCTTGAAAAAGTAGTTTTTTGGCGATTTACCAAAAATTGGCCAAATGGGGGTCATTTTTTAATTTATTCATAGAGATTTTCAAAATGCTTCATATCCTATTATTTTCATCGGATTCCTTTCCAATTTTGTACGATTGTTTTCTTAAAGATTCCCTTTTGGAAACTTTTTTAGTGATCCGCCAAAAATTTTCCAAACGGGTGGGGGGGGGGGGGCATTTTATCCCCTGGCCCAGCTTTGTTGGCGAAGGGGATATAGGATTTGGTAAGCACACACATTTCAAATCCTATACGGATTTACTCCTCATGTATTGTAGTTGTGCACCTCTGTTCCGTTTGTCCGACTTTTCATTTATTTAGCCAAAATTGAGGTCGCCACTTAGCATAATTTTCGACTATAAAGGCTCTATGATCTAAGTCTTGTATGCCCAACTCCTGCGAAGGGGTAAGCACACACATTTCAAATCCAAGACAGATTTACTCCTCATGTGAAAACGTGCGAAGGGCGAGGGGATTTGCAGCGTTCCGGTGCTGTAGTTTAATTTAAATGTAGCCTGTTTTCAAAATTCTTCTCCCACAATTTTGATCAAATTCTTTTTCCAATTTTGTACGATTGTTCTATAGGTAGGCCCCTCTTGAAAAAGTATGTTTTGGCGATCCACAATAAATTGGCGAAATGCGGGGCATTTTTTTTTTTTGGGGGGGGGGGGCATTTTTTTTGGGAGGGGGACATTCTTTGCGGGGATTTTTTGGTTGCCAGTTTTCAAAATGCTGCTTCTGCCACGATTTTGATGAGATTTTCTTCAAATTTTGTACGAATGTTCTCTGGGTAAGATCTCTCTTGAAAAATTACTTTTTTGGGGGTCCGCCGAAAATTGGCCAAATGGGCAAGGGAGGGCATTCCTTTCCAATTTTCTACGATTGGTCCCTCTTTAAAAAATGCATGCTTATGTAGACCAGCCGACTTAGTCGGGCTGGTCTTACCACATCAGTGGAAGGGTATCCGTCGTCTGTATCTAAATATGTACCCGTGGTCATTTGTAAACTTTTACTTGAAATGCTTCTTCTCCCTCCTTTTTGGGCCAGCCGACTTCGTCGGGCTGGTCTTGTGGCATCAGTAGAAGGGGTATCCGTCGTCTGTATGTACATGTGTACATAAATACGTTGTACATTTTTATTTAAAATGCTTCTTTTCCTTCAATTTTGATCGCATTCCTTTCCAATTTTGTACGAATGTTCTCTAGGTATCCCTCTCTTTAAAAAAAAGTACCTTTTTGACGATCCGCCAAAATCTGGCAGAAAAAAGTCGAGAGGGGGTTGGGCATTTAGAATGTTTTGGTTGCCAGTTTCCAAAATCCTGTTTCTCTCCCTTTTTTTTATCAGATTTTTGTTAAATTTTGTACAAATTCTTTTTAGGCAGTCCTGTCTTAAAAAGTTACTTTTTTTTTGGCGACCCGCCAAAATTTGGCAAACTTGGGGCATTTGAAATAATTAAGATGCCATTTTTCAATATCTTTCTTGTCCCACAATTTTGATTTTCTGTAAATTTTTTACGAATGCTCCCTAGGTACTGGTCTCCTGAAAAAGTAATTTTTTGGTGATCCACCGAAAATTGGCCAAATGGGGGACTGGAAGATCGTGGTTTCAAACCCAGGTCGGGTCATACCTAAGACTTTAAAATCTCCTCCTTGCTGCCCAGTTTCAAGCCCAGTGCTAAGACTTTAAAATCTCCTCCTTGCTGCCCAGTGAGGCACTCCACATGTAAGAGCTAGAAGGAGGGCTGGAATGCCCCATTTCAGTATAATGTGGCAGGGAGATCCCGACATGACCATAGTCGTTGAAAGGGATCTAAATAATAATACAATACAATGCGGCTTTAAATTTCAAAATGGTTCTTTACACACAATTTGGGTCGCATTCCTTTCCAATTTTGTACCATTGTTCTTTAGGTAGGCCTCTCTTGAAAAGTTACTTTTTTGCCGATAATGATAGCCTAATTTAACGATTTATTAAGCTTTACCCCAGCTATAAGGTGTATATCCATAAAGTACTGGGCCATAACGACCCAAATGAATTTAGGCCGTAAACGGGCCATTAGCTCCCTAAACGAGTTTAGGGCCAAAGCCTCCCAAGAAGAAACGTGTGATATACTAAATTAATGCTTTATTAAGTTTTAACCCGGCATTAGGTCCCCGGCCGTAACTACCCGGCCATAAGGTCCCCAAATGAATTTAGGTCCAAAACGTCCCAAAAGAAAAATTGTCGTAGTGGAATCCAGTACAAAGCGTTCCCGGTTATTAGGTCCCCGGCCATAAGGTCGTCAAAAGAATTTAGGGTCAAAAACATCCCAAAAACGTTTAATTACAGAAATTAACGTTTTATTAAGCATTACCTTAGCCAGAAGGTACCCTGCCATAAGATTCCCAAATGAATTTAATGCCAATACGTCCTCAAAACATAATTTGTCGTGGAATTCAGGACAACACGTCCTCGACCATAAAGTCCCTAACCAAAAAGTACCTGGCAATAAAGTGCCCGATCATAAGGTCCCAAATTGAATTTAGGGTCAAAACGTCCGAAAAGTAAAAGAGTATAATCTAAATTAACGCTTTATTAGGCTTTACACCGGCCATATGTTTCCTGCCATAAGGTTCAAAATGAATTTAGGACCAAAACGTCCCGAAAGCCAAAACGAATGACAGCCTCCATTATCGACTCATTAAACTTTATACCGGCTATAAGGTGCCCGGCGAAGAAGTACCCGGCCTTAAAGTCTACAAATGAATTTTGGGTCAAAACATCCCCAAAGCTAATAAATATGTGATAACCCAAATTAACGCTTTATTAAGCTCTACCCCGGCCATAAAGTCCCCAAGTGAATTTAGGCCCAAAACGTCCTAAAAGCAAAATTTGTAGTGGAATCCAGTAAAAAACGTCCCCGTCCATTAGGTCCCCGGACTTAGGGTCCCCAAATTATTTTAGGGCCAATGCGTCCCCTAAGCTAAATCTGTCGAGGACAACACGTCTTCGACCATAAGGTCCCCGGCCAAAAATAACAGGTCATAAGATCCCCAAATGAATTTAGGGCCATAACGTCCCCAAAGCAAAAAAAACGCATAATCTAAATTAAAGTTTTAGTAAGCTTGACACCAGCTACATGTTCCTTGCCAAAAGGTCCACAAATTTATTTGGGGCCAAAACGTCCCTAAAGTCAAACCAACTGATGACAGCCTTAATTAACGATTTATTCTGCTTTTGCTGTGGCTATAAGGTCCTCTGCCATAAAGTCCCAAAATAAATTTAAGGCTAAAACGTCCCCAAAGCTAAAGAAATGACAACCTAGAACAGCGCTTTATTAAGCTTTACGCTAGACATGAGGTACCAGGACATAATGTTCTCGATCAAAGTTTCCCGAAATGAATTTAGGACCAAAACGTCTCCAAGACTTTACAATGTTTATTACATGCTTTAAAGACAAAATTCAAGTAGAAAATGACATATTGACAAAATTGCGAAAAATTACATAGAGTAAGCCATAAGCTATTGAGTGATGTTTTGTCGTAGGGTCCTGCAACCTTGCACAATCAAAATATATATTTTGTAGATGTGCATCGTCGAGGATTTGGGATCGAAATATGTCGTCCATTATAGAAGGTTATTAGGAAGTGTTCAGTAATGGAGGTTTTACTGTATATAATTTACCTTACATCGAGGATCCTGTCTCACTCAGACTCTAGTTTCGGGGCATTTTAAAATTTTTCGTAACCAATTTTTCAACAGTTTTTCTTCCACATTTTTATCGGATTACTTCTAATTTTACATAAATGTTCCCCAAGATTTCTTCTCTTGAAAAACTAGTTCTATTGTGTTTTTTTGAAATTGGCTAAATTGGGGGCATTTTCAAAAGGATCTGGATCGCATTCCTTTCAAATTTAAACGGCTGTTTACTGTGTAGGCCTCTCTTTGATTGGATTGTCTTGAATCTTCTGTTTCTCTTCTATTCCCTTTCTGTTATTTAAATGCCAGTTCTATTTTTTTGGCTGGTCCTAAAGAAAATTGGTTCAATCAGGCATTTTAAAATTTCCTTGACGCCAATTTTCAAAATGCTTCTACTCCCAGGATCTGGATCGCCTTCCTTGGATTGTCTTCAAATTTTTCATAAATCACTGGGCAGTCCTCTTTTGAAAAGTTGCTTTTCTGGCGATCCGCTAAAATTGGCTAAATATTAGCGGGATGGAGGGCATTTAAAAATATTTAGTAGCCAATTTTGAAAGTGCATCTTCTGTCACAATTGTCACCGGAATCGTGTACGAATTTTTAACAACCGGGTTCAACAATATAACAACCACTTTTGGCGACCATGCAAGCCTATTGATAGGTGATTTACTAGATCTCGGCTGGTCACAATGTCCTTGGACATTCTGGATATCCGATTTCATTTATTTTTAGGATTAAGCATCCCTAGGTGGGTCGGGCATACGGCTTGTGCTTTTCTACTCGATTTGGGAATTTTTTCGGGGGGGGGGGGTGAATTTTTGAAGAAAACACCTTAAAATGCATGTTCTCCTACAGCTTTGATCCGATATCATTTATTTTTGGTGTGAAGCATGCGTAAGGGATCGTGAATACGGCTTGAGTTTTTTGAGTCGATCAGAGAATTTTGGGAGAATTTCTGAAGAAAAAAAATCAAAATGTATTTGCTCCTACAGTTTTATCACATGTCATTTAGTTTTGGCATCAGCTGTCTCTAGGGTGTCATGCATGCGGCTTGTGCTTTTTAAGTGACCTGGAAAATTTTGATTTTTTTCGGAATTTATGAAGAAGAAAATGAATCTCCTACAGTTTTGATCCGATGTCAAAATTCAACTACAAGGTGACAGATTGACAAAAATTACGAAAAGTTACATTGGACTTAGCTATTGTGCGATGTTTTGTCCGCATCACTTCGCATATAACCATTTGTCGCAGGGTCCGACAACCTTGCACAACGAAAATAAATATTTTGAAGATGTGCATCGTCGTATTATTTTTGAAATAGGTGACAAAGTGATTGGGGATGGGGAGGGGGAATTTGGGACCAAAATATCTCGTCCATTATAAAAAGTGTTCACTACTAGGAGGTGTTGAGTAATAGAGATTTTACTGTATATAATTTACCTTACACCGAGGATCCTGTCTCACTGAGTTTCGGGGCGTTTTAAAATATTTCGTAACCAATCTTCCAAAAGTTATTTTCTTCCGATTTTTGATTGGATTACCTTATAATTTTACACAAATGTTCCCCAAGCTTAATACTCATGAAAGTTCTGGTATTTTTTTTTTGTCCAAAAGAAAATTGGCTAAATCGGGCATTTTAAAATTTTCTTAAGACCATTTTTAGTCCCCCGCCGGGGGACTATAATTTTCGGGTCTGTCTGCCCGTCCGTACGTCTGTCGACACCTTTTTGTTAACACACTCAAGCCTACTTTTTTCGACCGATTGTTCAGATATTGTATATATGGGTAGTACTGGAACGAACAAGAATCGTTATTGTAAATGAGCAATGTCGTCCCAAGGACATTGGCCCAGCTGAACTTCACAAATTTTCCCAATCCTTACTCAGTTGAATGAGTTTGTTAACACACTCAAGCGTACATTTCTGCATCGATTTGTAAGATATCTTAACTATAAGTAGTATTGGAACCAACAAGGTTTGGTATTGTAAATAAACCATGTCGGCCGAAGGACATTGTCCCAGCTGAACTTTTCACATATTTTCCCAATCCTTACTCATTTGAATGAGTTTGTTAACACACTCAAGCCTACATTTCTGGATCGATTGTTGAAATATTTTACGTATAGGAAGTATTGGAACCAATAAAGGTCGGTATTGTAAATGCCCCCTATCGGCCAAAGGACATTGGCCCAGCTGAACTTCAGAAATTTGCACAACCCTTACATACTGGAATAAGTTTGTTAACACACTCAAGTCTACATTTTTTATCAATTGGCAAAATGTTATACACATAGGTAGTATGGGTGGTAACAAGAATTGGTATTGTAATTGAGCCAGGTCGGCCCCAGGACATTGGCCCAGCTGGAATTTTAAAATTCACGAATATGATACGAATTGCTTAAGGGTTGTAGTCCAACCTAACAAAATCAAATACTGGGATTGTACGCCGGCGGGTGACATAGTCAGTTTCACTGACCCACTTGTTTAAAATGCCTCTACTTCAACGATCTGGATCGCATCCCTTTCAAATTTAATCGGATGTTTACTGTGTAGGCCTCTCTTTGATTTGCTTGTCTTCAAATTTTTCATAAATCAGTAGACGGTCCTCTTTTTAAAAGTTACTTTTCTGGCGATCCGCTAAAAATTGGCTAAATGCGGGGGGAGGGGGGGGGGGGTTGGCTGCATTTAACAATATTTAGTAGCCAATTTTCAAAATGTTTCTTCTCTCACAATTATCACCGGATTCCTTTATAAATTTGCTAATTTTCAACACCCGGATTCAACATTATAATAACCACTTTTTGGCGACCACGCAAGCCTATTGATAGGTGACTTACTAGATCTCGGCTGGTTACAATGCCCCTGGACATTGTTGTTATCCGATTTCATTTGTTTTTAGTATGTGGTATCGCTAGGTGGGGCGGGCATACGGCTTGTACTTTTCTACTCAATTTGGTAATTTTTTCGGGAAGGGGGGGGTGAAATTGTGAAGAAAGCACCTTAAAATGCATGTTCTCCTATAGCTTTGATCCGATATCATTTATTTTTGGTGTGAGGGATATGGCTTGAGCTTTTTGAGTCGATCAGAGAATTTTTGGGGAATTTTTGAAGAAAAAATTCAAAATGTGTTACCTCCTACAGTTTTATCCGATTTCATTTATTTTCGGTATGAGGCATCCCTAAGGGGTCGTGCATACGACTTGTGTTTTTTACTCGATTTGGGAATTTTTTATTTTTAGGGGAATATTTGAAAAGAATACCTCAAAATGCATCTTCTCCTACAGTTTTGATCCGATATCATTTAATTTGGTTGTAGGGTATGCTAAAGGGGTCGTGAATACGGCTTGTGCTTTTTGTGTGAACCGGGCAATTTTTGAATTAAAAAAGAAAAATTAAATGAATCTCCTCCTATAGTTTTGATCCGATGTCATTTATTTTGGGTATGAGGCATCTTTAGAGGGTAGTGCGTACCGCTTGTGATTTTTAGTCGATTTAGCAAAAACCTCAGAATGCATCTCTCTGCAGTTTTTATTGGATCTCTTTTTTTTTTTAGTATGAGGTATCTCCCTGTGGTTGTGATCGGGGAATTTCTAGATTTTTTGGAATTTTTGAAGAAAATACGTCAAAATGCATTTCTTCCTACATAGATACACAAGATCTGTTTCCCATTTATTTTATTTGGGAAGCAAATCTTTGTATGTATTTATCGGTATATTTTCGGGTCCGTTGCCAAATTAGTTATTTAGCTAGCTTTTTGCCATCTTGTCTTTTGAAGCCCAGGTTTTTAGGGAAATTCCCTTGGTTTTATCGCTTTTCGTAAGCCGGGACTTTGTCCCTGGACGAATTTGTTAAGCGTATTCCACCAGTAGTAGTCAAATTCCAGCCTTTGAAAAATTTTCAGTAACCTGTTTTTAAAATATGACTGCCACTTTTTGGCAACAGTACAAGATTATTGATACTTGATTCACTAGATCTCGGCTGGACAAAATAACCCTGGGCATTCTTGTTTTATGGTTCTGTGTAACGAGGTCTGGATGAGTGATCTGCAGGCTCTTGGATGTAGTAATAGTCTTATTGTTTCAGTTACAACATGCAGAAAAGCCGTGACCATCATTTTGTCCTTCATTCTGTTCTCAAAGCCATTCACAGTGACGTAAGTTTTAACATCGATCAATATGCGTGTGCCCAGGCTTTGGTTAATAACGTGTAAATCATATGTCCTCACTGCCGCTCTTGTATGCCATAATCTGTATTCAGTATCCAAGTTGGCTGGCACAAAACGCACTTGGATAACTGCGAATAAAACTTATAATAATAAAAACGGGTAACTGCTTGTCTCGAGACAAATGTTAATAACCGATTTGACATTTTAGTCGTGTCGTGGTCATTTTAGTCATAAAGTCATGGTCTGGTGATCATTTACGAATGCTAATGTTTTCCTGATGTAGCATACATATTATATGAAGTATCCAGACATTTATTTCGAAGACACTTATTTCTGTGACATTTATTTAGTCCCATTTCTATTTTTTGTTAAGTGTATTTTGAAAAGTTTCGACAGATTCTGAGATCAGTCTCGATTATTGTTTTGGTAAGCAACAGTGGGTGATTACAACTCCGGATCCTAATCACACTTCGCTGAAAGGGACTTAAAGCAGCAATAAACCAATCAACCTAATCACACTGAATATTGAGATATTAGAGATGGGAAAAGGATGGTTCCCACCTGAGACGCCCTCCCCCCTCTTTACCGCCCCACCCCGGGACGTCCCAACAGGACATATTCCCCTGTAGAATGTTTCCCATCTGAGACGCCCCTTCCCCCTTTACCGCCCCCAGGACGTCCCCACAGGACATATTCCCCTGTAGGATGTTTTCCACCCGGGACGCCCCCGTCCCTCACCCCAGGACGTCTCCACAGGGCATATTGCGGTGTAGGATGTTTTCCACCCGGGACGCCCCCCCCCTCCCTCACCCAAGGACGTCCCCATAGGACATATTCCCCTGTAGGATGTTTTCCACCCGGGACGCCCCCCTCGCTCACCCCAGGACGTCCCCACATGACATATTCCCCTGTAGGATGTTTTCCCCCGGTGGATCAATTTTAATTTTATTCACCATTCACCGTGTTTTAAATAAACAAGTTTTCTATCTAATCATCATTTATTTCCTGTAAGTCGTTTATTTATGATCTTCGCAACACATAAAAGACAATAATAACTAGAGCGGCCAGTGCACACAAAACATGAGTACAGGCTTATATACTTTCAATCGATACCTCCATAATTTCAAAACAAATGTCTCCCCGACTAAACCCATAATCCCCCGTCAAAAAATTCCTTTTTTTTTAATTTCTGAAATAAAATGTTCATTTCTGCAAACATAACCATAATTAATTGTAAAAAAATTCCTAACAAACAAAACAGATGGTGATCACTAAAACAGATATAAATGGACGTCTTTTTCACTCGAGTCTGGAGGGTGGTCGCTAAAACGGGTTTTGCTGTAGGCCATTCTTATCCAGATCTGAAGTTGGTCACTACAGTAGTTTTACTGTACGTTACATTTTTATCTGGGTCTGGAACTTGGTCAAGACAGGCAGGTTTTGCCGTATGCCTTTTTACCCGAATCTGGAAGGGATCACGACAAACGGGTCTTACATTACATCGTTTTATCCAGGTCTTGAAGGTGGTCTGGATTTTTTTGTGTGACCATCATCATCCACACACCCCCCTCCCCCCCCCCCCCCCCCAGCTATTTAATGTAGGTCCGACTATAAACGCAACTCTAACCCTTTTACCTAAGGCAACGGTAACGGTGTGTACCCTAAGTGTAGTTATAGCCATGATAGACTACCTTGTCTTCGCACATTCCCATCAGCCAAAAGCACTAGAAAGGCATAACTGCGCATCAGATGACACACCTCGCAGGGAGAAGGGGGAATCATTTCACTGCCAAAATGGTGAGTTGCTTCTCGTAACACAAGATATCAGATGACCCACTTTAACAGCCAAAAATGCTTCAGCAGGCAATGCTAATCGATACAAAATAGCTCCTATATTTAATGTCCACTTCTTTTGTTTTCTCTGATGACTTATTTTGAAGAACGAGGCAAACCAAGTCGCACCTCCTTTGTGAGGTAGGGCATTCTCAAAAATAATGACCCGGTACACAGGTCATTCTTTTTGAGAATGACCTGCAAGGTGACTTTGTTTTCATTGTTGATTAAATTGATTCATTGAAAACAAAAGACATAGTAATTGATTAAATGGAATTTTAACAGGAATCAAACATGAAGAATCTTCGCCTTGAAAAAAAAAGATTTATTTAAACTTAAAAACATATATTCCTTAACAAATATTCTAATGCCAAAATACCTGACGAATTCTTTAGTTTTTATTGAAGTGGGGGGAGGGGGGCTGATGAAAGAGGTATATCGACACAGACGTTCGACAGCCGTTGTGATTTAGTCGCGACGAAAATGGCAAAACGCATCTCATTTTCTACGTTAAATATTCGTCGACAGACGTCGACCTCAAAAAGACGTTTGATAGACGTCAAATGATCACTTAATCGATTTTTTCTCTCGATTTCAAATCTCGAGCAGAACGCTAGAATTTTACGACGAGTAACATTAACTTAAACAAAAGAAAGTACAAGCTTTCAAATAAATTACCTTGTAGCTAATGTCAGAATTCATTTTCAAAAATTATGTATGGTCCATCGGGTCTTAACATGCTTGTGGTATCGATAGATCCGGCAGGCTCGTTAACATTATATACTTGAATAAATCCATCAATGCCCAATCCAATGTCAAAATTCGCAGACTCTCTCTGCAATTCAGAAGGAGTCTGGGTAAAAAAAAATTGATTTTCTGAATCGTCCTCCATATTAATTTTGTACCGAAAAAAAAGAGCTCGTGTTGGCTCTTGTATTAACTAGGTTGTTGTGAATGATCGTTTAGTTTTTTGTACGTTGTCATGATTGTTATTCTTTATTTGTCACCTTAATCGCAGAACAATAGGGGGTGACGGGCCGGGGGAGGCGGGGCCAATTCGTCTGGCACATGGGCATTAAGTATGAGAATGCCTTCCTTCTCGGTAGGCTCTATTTTCATGGCCCTGTTTATTCATACCTCGGGCTGACGCCCGAATCTTCTGAAAAACGCTGAAATCCCCAGCGCCGTTACCACCTATGCTTAGTTAAGAAAGGAGCCGAAAAATGAGGGGGCGGGGGGGGGGGGGGGTGTTGACGGTATGCACCTTTCTTCATTTTCTATACGAGATTAATAATCTTTAAACAAAACCGTGCCACTTATCCGAGGAATAACTACACCAAATTTAAAGTCGATGTGACTTTTCTATACTAGTTTAATAATGTTCAGCCAAAACTGTCGGACTTATCCGAGGAATAACTACACCAAATTTAAAGTCGATTCGACTTTCCGATGTCGAGATATTTTGCTTAACAAACGGAAATTCTTATCGCCTTCAGATTTTATATGGATATTCCTCGGGTCAGTCGGACGGTTCTCTCAACTTTTCACGCATTAGGGCAGGTGTATGACGTCATTACGTAAATATCTTGAGTGCGTAATTTCTCAGCTGCTGAACATCAAAGAAAGTTGAAACGTGGTGGAATTGTGGCTTGGTAGGTCTGAAAGAAACTATAAATATTTTTCGCGAGTAGAACGAACGAACGCGGCGTATGACGTCATCGCGTAAAATATGTTTATATTTTGAACCAGATCTTGTATGCATAATATCTCGATAAAGAAAGTCATATGGACTTAAAATTTTATAGGGATATTGCTTGGTTCAGACTTTTGACAGGTGAAATATTATCTGTTGTTAAGCAAAATATCTCAACATCGGAAACTCAGATCGAATGCAAATTAAACAAACATGCGCACTGGTCCGAAAAGTCGAACGCGCATCAACACAAGCTCAACAAACATGCGCACTGGTCCGAAATGCGAACTGCTCAACAACGCAAGTTAAATAAACATGCCAACTTGTCCGAAATGCGAACCGCGCATCAATGCAACCTAACAAAACTTGTACACTTGTCCGAAATGCGAACCGCGCATCAACGCAACCTGAGGAAACTTGTGCATTTGTCTAAAATAAGTACCGCTATCAACAGAAGCTAAAAAAACATGCGCATTAGTCCGAAATAAGAACCGCACACCAACACAAGGTAAATAAACATGCGCACTGATCAGAAATAAGAACCGCACATCAACACAAGGTAAATAAACATGCACATTGATCCGAAATAAGAACCGCACATCAACACAAGGTAAATAAACATGCGCACTGGTCCAAAATGCGAACCGTGCATCAACGCAAGTTAAAGTAGAACCGTATTTCGCTAGTGTGTTATACAATTATGTACAGAGCTTATGGCACGGCATGTATGCGGCTTATAATATTCTAAAAAATCGGACCACTGTCAAGAAAAACACTCCATAGGTTGATAACTTAATACCAGCTAAATATATTAGCAAAGAACACAGCTTGAATACGTCTTATAAGCCGAGTAGAGTTTGGTTTTTGTTGGCTTAAGGTTTTATTGACTGAGCAGGCATACGCCGTGTTATCTCTTTACGCAGTGAGAGCTCGCACAAAGCTCAGCAGCTGTGTTCTGTGATGTACTTTAAATGCACTGCATTTACTTGCAAAAATACACTCTTTTCACATGGCGTTTTAACAAAGAAAATGAAATCGAAGACGAAAATAAAAAGTGACATGCACACGTTCAGATCAAGCTCTTCATAAGTCCCAAGTTTCATGGTCGTAGGGCCCATAGTGTCAGAGGAGGAGAAGACACAAAAAATCGGAAAACTGTCAAGAAGAAAAAAAAGGACGAATTTTGCTCGCATAAATTCATATAACCCTTGCAAGCCAAAGGCTTGTCAAGTGTTAATAAACATGTGCACTGTTCCAAAATGAGAGCCGCGCATCAACGCTAATTAACTATTCAGTCTATCAGACCATTTTTCTGGGAAACAAATCTTTGCATGCATTTATCGGTTTATGTTCTGGTCCGGTGCTAAATTAATTATTGAGCTAGCTCTTCGCCATCTCATCTTTTGAAGCCCAATTTTTCAGGAAAATTCCCTTGCTCATGCACGCTGGAATTGGTCTTATTGCTTTTCGTAAGCTGGGACTTTGTCCTTGGACAAACTTGTTTTTTAATTTAACTAATTAGTCTTACTGTCATAAAGTTTTGCGTGAGGGTAGCAGGCATTACTACGTACCTGGGTATTACTTTTTTTAGTGCTTGGCCAAATATTGGCGGAAACTTTGGCGAAAAACCAAACACCTTTCAGTTAAATCTTAAATAAGTAAAGGAAAATAGTATTGTTTAAAATTTTAAGCAAAGATAGCTGGCTGTTACTTTTTTGGTGATTGGCCAAAAAATTTTGGCGAAAACTCTCCCAAAAAGTAAAATCTTAAATAACGCAAGGAAAATAGTGTTACTGTCTTACAGTTTTAAGTGAAGATATCAGGCCTTACTGCCTACCTGAGTATTATTCTTTTAGTGACTGGCCAAAAAATTGGTGGAAATATTGGCGAAAAACGAAAAAAAATTCAGCACAATTTAACTCACACCAGAGAAATGGCTTTACTATCTTGGAATTTTGCTTAAAGCTAGTGGTCATTGGTCACTGGTTATTGCGATTCGCCAAAATTGACGGATATATTGGCGATAGAGCATTTTTCCATTAAAATCTTGACTGACACCACCCTTTCTTTCTTGAAATTTGAAGTACAGGTTGTACTTATATGGCATAAACCTTGAAATCAAAATTCGTGGGCTGGGGAATTGTCCATTGATAATCGTGTTGATGTTCCGATATCACAGCTTCTGTATACAAAGTCAGATAGAACGCAGATAACGGTATGAAATAAATGTCACTGGTGTAAATTGGATAACACATGATCGGATTAAATGTCGTGGGTGAAAATCGGAATAAATGTCGGATTAGGAACAGGCCAATACCCCCTCCCCGGCTTTAAACTCCCCCCCCCCTCCCGGTCTTTACCCCATCCCCTCCCCTAGGCCATTACCCCTGGTCCAACATTTCATTATGCCGCGCCTTACAAATGTCAGCGGGGCATATAGTGTTTGACTTGTGCATCCGTCTGTCCGTCCGTCTGTCTGTGTGTACCTTACGCTTTAGGTACCAAGTTTTGTGGAACTCACTGTAGCGTAGCTATTTGGCCGGCAACTTTTTTGTTTTTGGGATATTGTTCGTAATATATTGAAGTTGTGCAGGTCGTCCGTTTGTCCGACGAGGCGTTTATTCGGTCGGAATTGGGGTTTGAACTTAGGCAATTTTACTGTAGTTAGATGTTTTTATGTACTAAGTTTTGTTGATCGCACCTCACTAACATTACATATTTGTTTGGTGATTTATTTGTTTATAGATTATTGATTCTAACATTTTTATTATCATTCTTTGCCTTCTGATCATTCTTCGACTTCCGAACTTGCGAACAGTTTTAGTGATTATTTTAGAGGCAAAGTGGATGGTATTCAAAAATGTTTTAGTAATAGCATTGACTCGGCTTTCGAGTTCGACGATCATTTGTCGGAGGAAGACACAGTATTATGTAGTTTTCGGCCTTTGACAGAAGATGAAGTGCGTAAATTGATAATTCAGGCAAACACAACATCCTGCGAGTTAGACCCCCTACCAACCAATTTTTTAAAAAACTTGCCTTTACGAGCTGTTACCCATTATTACCCACATGGTTAACCTTTCTTTAGAGACTGGGCACATGCCGCAATGTCTCAAGCAAGCCATTATTCGTCCGTTGATGAAGAAACCTACACTCCCACGAGACCTCAAAAGCTATAGACCCGTATCAAATCTTTTTTTATCAAAAGTAATTGAGCACGCTGTCGGTAAACAACTTCTCGAGCATATTCAGGAGCAGGACCTCTGTGAAGAGCTGCAGTAGGCTTACAAGAAAGGCCATAGCATAGAGACGGCACTTCTCAAGGTGTTTGATGGTATGTTGAAGACTCTGGATCGCGATGAAGGTGTCTACATGGCCTTACTAGACCTAAATGCGGCCTTTGACAACATCAACCATGCGATTTTATTAAAGCTTCTCAATCAAACCATGAAGGTGTCTCATACTGCGTTAGCCTGGTTTCGCTCATACTTAGACGGGCGCACAGCAAAAGTGTGCATTAAAGGTCAATACTCCAGGGAGGAGCGTTTAACTAGAGCTGTGCCACAAGGTTCCTGGCTTGGACCTCGATTATACAGTGACTATACCAAGTCATTGGGTGTACTCATTAGACTGCTGTTACTTATATTCCATATGTACGCGGATGCTGCACAAGTAACTAAAAGTTTCAATCTTAAACACCAAGAAGAACAATTCACAGCCAAAAAGGAGCTCGAAAATGGGATATGCGAAATTTCGAAGTGGATGCTGAACAAAAAATTGAAAATCAATGGCGATAAAACTGAATTTTTGGTCTTGAGTAGTAAACGAAATTCGTCTCGGATCTCAGTTGACAGCATAGAAGTGTCTAGTGACTGTATCCAAGCAGCTGGTCAAAAAAATCTTGGTGTAATTCTCGATAATCATTTGCCAGTGGAAAAACATGTTCAGCAAATAAGGAAATCATGTTTTTATTATCTGAACTGGATAAAGAATATTCGACGATTTCTCACTCATGACGCTACAAAATAGTCAAAAAGCCCTTGTGATATCTAAGCTGGACTATTCTAATAGTCTGTTAGTTAATTACCCAGCTTACCATTCGACAGCTTGCAACATGTTATGTGGCAGGGGGATCCCGATCTGACCACAGCAGTTGAAAGGGATCTAAAGAACAACAATATACAATACAATGCAATTTTTTGTTCCCGTTTTGACCCATTTTTAAAATGCTTCTTCTCCTACAGTTTTACTCCAATCATTTAGATGTTCGCAGTGATGTTCCCCAGCGGTTCGCCTACCAGGCTATTATTATTATTATTATTATTATTATTATTATTATTATTATTATTATTATTATTATTATTATTATTATTATTATTATTATTACCAGCCTCGGTGGCCTAGTGGTTAGAGTGTCCGCCTCGAGACTGGAAGATCGTGGGTTCAAACCCCGGTCGGGTCATACCTAAGACTTTAAAATTGGGACTCCTCCTTGCTACCCTGTGAGGCACTCCACATGTAAGGGTTAGAAAGAGGGCTTGAATGCCCCATTTCAGTGTAATGTGGCAGGGGGATCCCGATATGACCATAGCAGTTGAAAGGGATCTAAAGAACAATACAATACAATTATTATTATTATGATTATTATTATTATTATTATTATTTTTATTTTTATTATTTTTATTATTATTATTAGTTTCTTAGGTGCTTCTCCACCTGGACTTTGCTTTTTTCGCGAAGGACAAAAAAATACCGAAATGGTGGAATTTTAACAATTTTGTAAAATTGTGTAAATGTCGGTAAATACGTGAATCGTCAAAACCCAATCTCCCCAACATCCTTTTCGGGTAGCTTCCACCCGGGACAACTCATTTTTGTGTTTTAAAAATATGAAAAAGTACGTTCAGAAACAAAGTTCTTCATTTTTTGGCTTAACAGTATTCGTTTCAGAGTTTGTCTCTCTTTCCTTGTTTGGTAACTGAGCTGGGTCATGTCCTTGAACATGCTTGTTTAGTCAGTGATTCACATGCATTGTCACAATGTAACTCGCTAAGGGTCGGACGTGTCTTTAAAAAAATCATATAATTAACCAACTAACTATGTTTGGGTCTCTTTAAAATTATGTTGCAGAGATAGCATCATGCTCAGGTTTCTGCTTGACTAGGCTCCTAAATTATGATTGCTTGGTTTTGCTTCCTTTTTCACTCGTATTTGCATAATTTTCTACTTGACTCATAAGTTGTTGTGGTGGAAAAAGGAATATAAAGACAAAAAACTCGTTCCGGCTCCACCTGAACCAAACACTTTGATTCCCCAAAGCTCCTTTACAATAAAGATATGCGGTCCTCAACCGACAGTGTTAGCTCTGTGGAATTATTTCACCCCGACCAAATGGATACATATAGTGTTTGTACGTTCTGTGTGTGTATGTGTGTGTGTGTACGTGTATTCGTGCCAGTCTGTTGTGAACAAAATGTTGTGTCACGAGAACGAAATGTCGGATCGATTTCAAACTTGATCTGTTTATTCCTTGTGTAGGTTGGACGGTTCTATCAACTTTTGACGCATGTTGCGTTAATAGGGAAAACGTGTGATGTCATTACGTAAAAATCATGTGTGCGAAATTTTTCAGCCGCTGAGAATCGGAGACGTATGATCTGATCACGTAAAATATATATACAATGTGAAAAAGACCTTGTATGCAAAATATCTCGTGAAGGAAAGTCTTATCGACTTAAAATTTTATATCGGGTCAACTTTTGGCGGATATAGCGAAATTAAGATTAAGTACTACGTCATTACGTTAAAATCTTATATGTAAGATTTCTCAGTCGCTGAACATCGAAGGAAGGTGAAGCTTGGTGGAACTATTGCTTGGTAAGTACGGAATATTCTACCAAATTTTGTCGCGTGTACAACGAAAGTGCGGCGTATGACGTCATCACGTAAAATATGTGTATATTTTGAGTAGGGTCGTGTGTGCAATAACGGAAAGTCATATCGACTTCAAATTTTATGTGGATATTCCTTGGGTCAGTCACACTGTTCTGTCAACTTTTGACGGTGTAAGTCAAAACAAGGCGTGTGACATCATGTTAAAATCTTGCATGCAAGATTTCTCAGCCGCTGAGCAGTGGAAGCTGAAAATTGAAACTTTTTTTTTTTTTTTGCTTGCTAGGCCCGAAAGATTCTGTCAAATTTTATCGCGAGTACACCGAACGAGTGCAGCATATGACGTGATCACGTAATATATATATATATATATATATATATATATATATATATATATATATATATATATATATATATATATATATATTGAGAAGGATCTTGTGTGCAAAAATTATCTGTTGTTAAGCAAAATATCTCGGTGGCGGGAAGTCGAATCGACTTCAAACGTGTAGTTATTCCTCGGATAAGTTGCACGGTTTTGGTTATGCTTTAAACTCGTATAGAAAATTAAGGAAAGTGCATAACGTCAACACTCTTCTCCTCCCTCCTCCTTGCCTCCCCATTTTGTCGGCTCTTTTGTTATCTAAGCATTGTTATTGACTACGCTGGGGATTTCAGCGTTTTCCAGAAGATTCTCGAGTGTTCCTGCATACTTTAGAATGCTTCAAAACTGTAACCCCTGTAGGTTGGAGGGGGGAGGGGGATCTTGAGAATACGCCCATTGCTTTCTATTCTATGCATTGGCGTAAGAGGCGCCTAATCGGAATTTCTTTCTTTCTAACTACTCTTTTACCATTTCTTCATTCTTCCTCCTTTTTCTCGCCACTTGTTCCTTTAGCAAGTGCGTCTCAATATACCCATCCTAGTTGGTGAACGGGAAGTTAAACACCAAATAAACAATAAATAAACAAACATGCCTACAATTGAGCTTTTTGTGCGTTTCTCATCGACGCCTGTTACGTAACATGCCATCCAGTCAGGGGTCAGCGTCAGTTGCGGTACCTAGTGAAGTTATCTACGAAGTCATGGAATGCTAATGTGTATTTGTAGGTCTCAGTAGGTCTAGCAATTGATTTTTTCGCCGTCTACTTGATTTGATTGCCAAGGTGATCCATATATGGGAGCTATTTTGTATTGGTTAGCATTGTTTGCAGTACCTGGAAGCATTTTTCGCTTTTAAAGTGGATCATCTGATATTTTGTGTTATGAGAAGCAGCTCACCATTTTGGCACCGGAATGCCCCCTTCGAGGTGTGTTATCTGATGCGCAGCCATGAAGAATGCCTTTCTAGTTCTTTTTGGCCGATCGAAATGTACGAAGACAAGGTAGTATAACATGGCTATAACTGTACTCAGACGCTACCGTTACCTTGGGTAAAAGGGTTAGATAGCTTGGGAGGAGGCAGTGTGGGGGGGGGTGGCGGTTAGCAAAAATAAATCCAGACCACTTTCAAGACCTAGATCAAAAGGACCTACAGTAAAACCCGTTTTACCTGCCACCTTCCAGACTCGGAAATAAAAAAAAAAGACGTGCAGTAATATCTGTTTAAGTGACCGCCATCTGTTTTGTTTATTTTGAACTTTTTACAATGAATTATGATTATGTTTGCAGAAATGAACATTTGATTTTGGTAATTATAAAAAGGAAAATGATTTTGGGGGAATTATGGGTTTAGTCAGATAGACATTTGTTTTTGTTTACAAAAACAAGAAATTAAATAGGTATCGATTAAAAGTGTGTAATATAACCCTGTACTGTTATATGTTGTGTGCACAGGCCGCTGTAGTTTTTCTTTGAGAAACAAATTGCAACCAAAAGTAGTATACACAATTAAAAGCGAAATGAAAGACATCAGTTCTGAACTTGTTCAAAAAGGTCCCACGCGTTTAGCTGTATTGAAAGGCTCGTCTGAATCCGGGAAGGTTTAACTTTTCAAGACGGCTTTGGTGATGACAATGATGCCCGCACAACATCCGCCTCCGTGTAATAATACTTTCATTGAGTTCTTAAACCACTTAATGGACTAATAAACAAATCAATGTGCATGAACAATATTGATGCGTTTTGCTTCCAGTAAGTTCTTACATCACCTAATAGACCAGTAAAAAAATCAGTGTAGTAAACATAACTTTACACAGCCCTAGTAAGTAACAACTTATTTCTATTTATGTCCCCGACCAAGGGGCGACATATGGTGTTTGTACGTTCTGTGTGTGTGTGTGTGTGTCAGTCTGTTGTGAACAACATGTTGTGTGCAAGATATCTCGAGAACAGAAGGTCCGATCGACTTCAAACTTGATCGATTTATCCCTTGGTTAGGTCGGACGGTTCTGTCAACTTTTGACGCATGTCATGTGATTAGGGCAGGCGTATGACATCATTACGTAAAAACATTGTATGCGACATTTCTCAGCCGCTGAACATCGAAGAAAGTTGAAACTTGGTGGGATTGTTGTATGGTAGGTCCGAAAGAGTCTGTAGAACGAACGAATGGGGCGTATGACGTCATCGCGGGAAATATTGATATATTTGTATGTCTCCCCCTAAGGGAGACATATATATCATTTGGTGTGTCCGTCCGTCCGTCTGTCCGTAGTGAGTTCTTATAAAATTAATGAGTCGGTTACTCAAAACATACATACGTATTGGGGTACATGTCTAGATGATGCCCGTGTTATTTTTTTTTTTTCGTTTCCTCAAAAATTCTATTTTTGGCAAATTTTTGAACATTGGGGGGGTTTTCGTGCATTTTTTCACTTTGGCAGGCTATATCTCCAAAACAGTTTGTTGGATTAGGCTGAAACGTGGGAAGAACAACACACATATAGTGCAAATGTTTACTGCGAAGTTTTTCTTCATTTCCCGCTGAAAATGTATTTTTGGCGAATTTTTGAATTTGAACTTTTTTGGCCATATTGTTGCGATATCTCCAAAACAGTTTGTTGGATTAGGCTGAAATGTGGCAAGAACAACACACATATATTGCAAATGTTTACTGCGAAGTTTTTCTTCATTTCCGCTGAAAATGTATTTTTGACGAATTTTGTAATTTTTTATTTTGAACTTTTTTTACCATATTGTTGCGATATCTCCGAAATGGTTTGTTGGATTAGGCTGAAACTTGGCAAAAAGTGTAAATGTTTACTGCGAAGTTTTTTTCATTTCCGCTGAAAATGTATTTTTGGCGAATTTTTTAATTTTTGATTTTTTACTTTTTTGGCCATATTGTTGCGATATCTCCGAAACAGTTTGTTGGATTAGGCTGCAACGTGGCAAGAAGAACCCACATATAGTGCAAATGTTTACTGCGAAGTTTTTCTTCATTTCCTTTGAAAATGTATTTTTGGCGATTTTTTTAGTTTTTGAATTTTTACTTTTTTGGCCATATGTTTTTTTGTTGCGATATCTCCGAAACATTTTGTTCCATTAGGCTGAAACATGGCAAGAAGAACCCGTATGTAGTGGAAATGTTTACTGCGAAGTTTTTCTTCATGGATTTTCTGTAAAAGTGTATTTTTGGCGATTGGCTCGCCAATGTTGTATTTTAAGCAAGGAATTTCTTTCACGTGACTGATTGGGGGGCGGGGGAGACGTATCCGTTTTTGTTTTAACAAAAACACTGGCCAATCTAGTTTGAATAAGCTCTTCTGTGCAAAATATCTCGAGAACAGAAAGTCGTATCGAGTTCAAATTTTATATGGGTGTTTTTTAGATCAGTCGGACGGTTCTGTCAACTTTTTGAGCGAAATTACGAAAGGCGTATGATGTCATTACGTTAAAATCTTACATGTGTGCATTTTTCAGCCGCTGAACATCGGAGAAAGTTAAAACTTGGTGTGAATGTTGCTTGGTATTTCCCAAGGATCCTGTCAAATATGACCGGGCGTCATTGGAAAAAAATATCTTGATAGCGGAAAATCGGATATACTTTCGCTCCACCCACCCCCATCCCCGCTTCCCCCTGTTATGAACAACGGTAAGGAAAAGTCGTAATAACTTCAAATAACGGAAAGTTGGAACGACAATTTTGTTCGGAATTCTGGTGGGCAATCGAATGAATAATGGGTGCCCTGCATTGTTGAAGTGTGTTACTTCATATCATACTTCACTTCCACAGCACGACATTTACTCACACAATGTGCGGCCTATGTGTGCACCGGGGAATTGAAGGGATGATTATGGATTCATTCTCCATGTTTTTGCCTTTTCACTTTTACGTTTCAATACTTCCCCATATTTCTGTTGCTTGTTTTATTATTGGTATTTTTACACTTTTTTTTTGGGGGGGGGGGGGGGTGATTGTGCATTCATTAACACTTGATAAGCCTTTGGCTTGCAAGGGTTATATGAATTTGTGCGAGCAAAATTCGTCCTTTTTTTTCTTCTTGACAGTTTTTCCGATTTTTGTGTCTTCTTCTTCTCTGACATATGGGCCCTACGACCATGAAACTTGGGACTTATAAAGAGTTTGATCTGAACATGTGCATGTCACTTTTTATTTTCGTCTTTGATTTCGTTTTCTTTGTTAAAACGGTATGTGAAAAGAGTGTATTTTTTGCAAGTAAATGCGTAGCATTTAACGACAGCACAGAATACACATTTGCTCAGTGAGCTTTGTGCGAGCTCTCACGCGTAAATAGATAACACGGCGTATGCCTGATCAGTCAGTAAAACTTTAAGACGTATTCAAGCTGTGTTGTTTGCAATATATTATTCAAGAAATAACCCACTGAAGGAAGTATTTTTGCGTTTTAATTATCCCCCGTGAAACGGAGGGATATAGTTTTGAACTTTTCGGTCTGTCCGTCTGTCCGTCTGTCTGTCCGTCTGTCACGCTTCAGTCTCACGCGCCTACAGGCCACATTAATACATGGATTCGGTTAAAATTTTGTACACGGCTTCTCTGGAACCTTCCGCAGTGCAGTGACCAAGAAAATTCCGGATCGACCAAAAATTGACAAAATGGCGGACTTTTGAAAATCGGCACTGGACTTAGCGTATATACGGCAGTCTCACGCGTCTACAGGCCACATTAATAGACGGATTCGTTTCAAATTTTGTACACGGCCTCTCTGGAACCTTCCGCAGTGCAGTGACCAAGAATTTTTCGGATCGACCAAAAATTGACAAAATGGCGGACTTTTGAAAATCGGCACTGGACTTAGCGTATATACGGCAGTCTCACGCGTCTACAGGCCACATTAATAGACGGATTCGTTTCAAATTTTGTACACGGCTTCTCTGGAACCTTCCTCAGTGCAGTGACCAAGAATTTTCCGGATCGGCCAAAAATTGACAAAATGGCGGACATTTGAAAATTGGCACTGGACTTAGCGTATATACGGCAGTCTCACGCGTCTACAGGCCACATTAATAGACGGATTCGTTTCAAATTTTGTACATGGCTTCTCTGGAACCTTCCGCAGTGCAGTGACCAGGAATTTTCCGAATCTACCAAAAATTGACAAAATGGCGGACATTTGAAAATTGGCACTGAACTTTATATATACGGCAGTCTTACGCGTCTACAGACCACATTAATAGACAAATTCGTTTCAAATTTTGTACACGGCTTCTCTGGAATCTTCCGCAGTGCAGTGACCAAGAATTTTTCGGATCGGCCAAAAATTGACAAAATGGCGGACTTTTGAAAATCGGCACTGAACGTAGCGTATATACGGCAGTCTCACGCATCTACAGGCCACATTAATGGACAGATTCGTTTCAGATTTTGTACACGGCTTCTCTGGAACCTTCCGCAATGCAGTGACCAAGAATTTTCCGGATCGATCAAAAATTGACAAAATGGCGGACTTTTGAAAATCGGCACTGGACTTAGCGTATATACGGCAGTCTCACGCGTCTACAGGCCACATTAATAGACGGATTCGTTTCAAATTTTGTACACGGCTTCTCTGGAACCTTCCTCAGTGCAGTGACCAAGAATTTTCCGGATCGGCCAAAAATTGACAAAATGGCGGACATTTGAAAATTGGCACTGGACTTAGCGTATATACGGCAGTCTCACGCGTCTACAGGCCACATTAATAGACGGATTCGTTTCAAATTTTGTACATGGCTTCTCTGGAACCTTCCGCAGTGCAGTGACCAGGAATTTTCCGAATCTACCAAAAATTGACAAAATGGCGGACATTTGAAAATTGGCACTGGACTTTATATATACGGCAGTCTCACGCGTCTACAGACCACATTAATAGACAAATTCGTTTCAAATTTTGTACACGGCTTCTCTGGAATCTTCCGCAGTGCAGTGACCAAGAATTTTTCGGATCGGCCAAAAATTGACAAAATGGCGGACTTTTGAAAATCGGCACTGAACGTAGCGTATATACGGCAGTCTCACGCATCTACAGGCCACATTAATGGACAGATTCGTTTCAGATTTTGTACACGGCTTCTCTGGAACCTTCCGCAATGCAGTGACCAAGAATTTTCCGGATCGATCAAAAATTGACAAAATGGCGGACTTTTGAAAATCGGCACTGGACTTAGCGTATATACGGCAGTCTCACGCGTCTACAGGCCACATTAATAGACGGATTCGTTTCAAATTTTGTACACGGCTTCTCTGGAACCTTCCTCAGTGCAGTGACCAAGAATTTTCCGGATCGGCCAAAAATTGACAAAATGGCGGACATTTGAAAATTGGCACTGGACTTAGCGTATATACGGCAGTCTCACGCGTCTACAGGCCACATTAATAGACGGATTCGTTTCAAATTTTGTACATGGCTTCTCTGGAACCTTCCGCAGTGCAGTGACCAGGAATTTTCCGAATCGACCAAAAATTGACAAAATGGCGGACATTTGAAAATTGGCACTGGACTTAGCGTATATACGGCAGTCTCACGCGTCTACAGGCCACATTAATAGACGGATTCGTTTCAAATTTTGTACATGGCTTCTCTGGAACCTTCCGCAGTGCAGTGACCAGGAATTTTCCGAATCGACCAAAAATTGACAAAATGGCGGACATTTGAAAATTGGCACTGGACTTTATATATACGGCAGTCTCACGCGTCTACAGACCACATTAATAGACAAATTCGTTTCAAATTTTGTACACGGCTTCTCTGGAATCTTCCGCAGTGCAGTGACCAAGAATTTTTCGGATCGGCCAAAAATTGACAAAATGGCGGACTTTTGAAAATCGGCACTGAACGTAGCGTATATACGGCAGTCTCACGCATCTACAGGCCACATTAATGGACAGATTCGTTTCAGATTTTGTACACGGCTTCTCTGGAACCTTCCGCAATGCAGTGACCAAGAATTTTCCGGATCGATCAAAAATTGACAAAATGGCGGACTTTTGAAAATCGGCACTGGACTTAGCGTATATACGGCAGTCTCACGCGTCTACAGGCCACATTAATAGACGGATTCGTTTCAAATTTTGTACATGGCTTCTCTGGAACCTTCCGCAGTGCAGTGACCAGGAATTTTCCGAATCGACCAAAAATTGACAAAATGGCGGACATTTGAAAATTGGCACTGGACTTTATATATACGGCAGTCTCACGCGTCTACAGACCACATTAATAGACGGATTCGTTTCAAATTTTGTACACGGCTTCTCTGGAATCTTCCGCAGTGCAGTGACCAAGAATTTTTCGGATCGGCCAAAAATTGACAAAATGGCGGACTTTTGAAAATCGGCACTGAACGTAGCGTATATACGGCAGTCTCACGCATCTACAGGCCACATTAATGGACAGATTCGTTTCAGATTTTGTACACGGCTTCTCTGGAACCTTCCGCAATGCAGTGACCAAGAATTTTCCGGATCGATCAAAAATTGACAAAATGGCGGACTTTTGAAAATCGGCACTGGACTTAGCGTATATACGGCAGTCTCACGCGTCTACAGGCCACATTAATAGACGGATTCGTTTCAAATTTTGTACACGGCTTCTCTGGAACCTTCCTCAGTGCAGTGACCAAGAATTTTCCGGATCGGCCAAAAATTGACAAAATGGCGGACATTTGAAAATTGGCACTGGACTTAGCGTATATACGGTAGTCTCACGCGTCTACAGGCCACATTAGTAGACGGATTCGTTTCAAATTTTGTACATGGCTTCTCTGGAACCTTCCGCAGTGCAGTGACCAGGAATTTTCCGAATCTACCGAAAATTGACAAAATGGCGGACATTTGAAAATTGGCACTGAACTTTATATATACGGCAGTCTTACGCGTCTACAGACCACATTAATAGACAAATTCGTTTCAAATTTTGTACACGGCTTCTCTGGAATCTTCCGCAGTGCAGTGACCAAGAATTTTTCGGATCGGCCAAAAATTGACAAAATGGCGGACTTTTGAAAATCGGCACTGAACGTAGCGTATATACGGCAGTCTCACGCATCTACAGGCCACATTAATGGACAGATTCGTTTCAGATTTTGTACACGGCTTCTCTGGAACCTTCCGCAATGCAGTGACCAAGAATTTTCCGGATCGATCAAAAATTGACAAAATGGCGGACATTTGAAAATTGGCACTGGACTTAGCGTATATACGGCAGTCTCACGCGTCTACAGGCCACATTAATAGACGGATTCGTTTCAAATTTTGTACATGGCTTCTCTGGAACCTTCCGCAGTGCAGTGACCAGGAATTTTCCGAATCTACCAAAAATTGACAAAATGGCGGACATTTGAAAATCGGCACTGGACTTTATATATACGGCAGTCTCACGCGTCTACAGACCACATTAATAGACAAATTCGTTTCAAATTTTGTACACGGCTTCTCTGGAATCTTCCGCAGTGCAGTGACCAAGAATTTTTCGGATCGGCCAAAAATTGACAAAATGGCGGACTTTTGAAAATCGGCACTGAACGTAGCGTATATACGGCAGTCTCACGCATCTACAGGCCACATTAATGGACAGATTCGTTTCAGATTTTGTACACGGCTTCTCTGGAACCTTCCGCAATGCAGTGACCAAGAATTTTCCGGATCGATCAAAAATTGACAAAATGGCGGACTTTTGAAAATCGGCACTGGACTTAGCGTATATACGGCAGTCTCACGCGTCTACAGGCCACATTAATAGACGGATTCGTTTCAAATTTTGTACACGGCTTCTCTGGAACCTTCCTCAGTGCAGTGACCAAGAATTTTCCGGATCGGCCAAAAATTGACAAAATGGCGGACATTTGAAAATTGGCACTGGACTTAGCGTATATACGGTAGTCTCACGCGTCTACAGGCCACATTAATAGACGGATTCGTTTCAAATTTTGTACATGGCTTCTCTGGAACCTTCCGCAGTGCAGTGACCAGGAATTTTCCGAATCGACCAAAAATTGACAAAATGGCGGACATTTGAAAATTGGCACTGGACTTAGCGTATATACGGCAGTCTCACGCGTCTACAGGCCACATTAATAGACGGATTCGTTTCAAATTTTGTACATGGCTTCTCTGGAACCTTCCGCAGTGCAGTGACCAGGAATTTTCCGAATCGACCAAAAATTGACAAAATGGCGGACATTTGAAAATTGGCACTGGACTTTATATATACGGCAGTCTCACGCGTCTACAGACCACATTAATAGACAAATTCGTTTCAAATTTTGTACACGGCTTCTCTGGAATCTTCCGCAGTGCAGTGACCAAGAATTTTTCGGATTGGCCAAAAATTGACAAAATGGCGGACTTTTGAAAATCGGCACTGAACGTAGCGTATATACGGCAGTCTCACGCATCTACAGGCCACATTAATGGACAGATTCGTTTCAGATTTTGTACACGGCTTCTCTGGAACCTTCCGCAATGCAGTGACCAAGAATTTTCCGGATCGATCAAAAATTGACAAAATGGCGGACTTTTGAAAATCGGCACTGGACTTAGCGTATATACGGCAGTCTCACGCGTCTACAGGCCACATTAATAGACGGATTCGTTTCAAATTTTGTACACGGCTTCTCTGGAACCTTCCTCAGTGCAGTGACCAAGAATTTTCCGGATCGGCCAAAAATTGACAAAATGGCGGACATTTGAAAATTGGCACTGGACTTAGCGTATATACGGTAGTCTCACGCGTCTACAGGCCACATTAATAGACGGATTCGTTTCAAATTTTGTACATGGCTTCTCTGGAACCTTCCGCAGTGCAGTGACCAGGAATTTTCCGAATCTACCAAAAATTGACAAAATGGCGGACATTTGAAAATTGGCACTGAACTTTATATATACGGCAGTCTTACGCGTCTACAGACCACATTAATAGACAAATTCGTTTCAAATTTTGTACACGGCTTCTCTGGAATCTTCCGCAGTGCAGTGACCAAGAATTTTTCGGATCGGCCAAAAATTGACAAAATGGCGGACTTTTGAAAATCGGCACTGAACGTAGCGTATATACGGCAGTCTCACGCATCTACAGGCCACATTAATGGACAGATTCGTTTCAGATTTTGTACACGGCTTCTCTGGAACCTTCCGCAATGCAGTGACCAAGAATTTTCCGGATCGATCAAAAATTGACAAAATGGCGGACATTTGAAAATTGGCACTGGACTTAGCGTATATACGGCAGTCTCACGCGTCTACAGGCCACATTAATAGACGGATTCGTTTCAAATTTTGTACATGGCTTCTCTGGAACCTTCCGCAGTGCAGTGACCAGGAATTTTCCGAATCTACCAAAAATTGACAAAATGGCGGACATTTGAAAATTGGCACTGGACTTTATATATACGGCAGTCTCACGCGTCTACAGACCACATTAATAGACAAATTCGTTTCAAATTTTGTACACGGCTTCTCTGGAATCTTCCGCAGTGCAGTGACCAAGAATTTTTCGGATCGGCCAAAAATTGACAAAATGGCGGACTTTTGAAAATCGGCACTGAACGTAGCGTATATACGGCAGTCTCACGCATCTACAGGCCACATTAATGGACAGATTCGTTTCAGATTTTGTACACGGCTTCTCTGGAACCTTCCGCAATGCAGTGACCAAGAATTTTCCGGATCGATCAAAAAATGACAAAATGGCGGACTTTTGAAAATCGGCACTGGACTTAGCGTATATACGGCAGTCTCACGCGTCTACAGGCCACATTAATAGACGGATTCGTTTCAAATTTTGTACACGGCTTCTCTGGAACCTTCCTCAGTGCAGTGACCAAGAATTTTCCGGATCGGCCAAAAATTGACAAAATGGCGGACATTTGAAAATTGGCACTGGACTTAGCGTATATACGGCAGTCTCACGCGTCTACAGGCCACATTAATAGACGGATTCGTTTCAAATTTTGTACATGGCTTCTCTGGAACCTTCCGCAGTGCAGTGACCAGGAATTTTCCGAATCGACCAAAAATTGACAAAATGGCGGACATTTGAAAATTGGCACTGGACTTAGCGTATATACGGCAGTCTCACGCGTCTACAGGCCACATTAATAGACGGATTCGTTTCAAATTTTGTACATGGCTTCTCTGGAACCTTCCGCAGTGCAGTGACCAGGAATTTTCCGAATCGACCAAAAATTGACAAAATGGCGGACATTTGAAAATTGGCACTGGACTTAGCGTATATACGGCAGTCTCACGCGTCTACAGGCCACATTAATAGACGGATTCGTTTCAAATTTTGTACACGGCTTCTCTGGAATCTTCCGCAGTGCAGTGACCAAGAATTTTTCGGATCGGCCAAAAATTGACAAAATGGCGGACTTTTGAAAATCGGCACTGAACGTAGCGTATATACGGCAGTCTCACGCATCTACAGGCCACATTAATGGACAGATTCGTTTCAGATTTTGTACACGGCTTCTCTGGAACCTTCCGCAATGCAGTGACCAAGAATTTTCCGGATCGACCAATAATTGACAAAATGGCGGACTTTTGAAAATTGGCACTGGACTTTATATATACGGCAGTCTCACGCGTCTTCAGGTCACATTAATAGACAAATTCTTTCAAATTTTGTACACGGCTTCTCTGGAACCTTCCGCAGTGCAGTGACCAAGAATTTTCCGGATCGGCCAAAAATTGACAAAATGGCGGACTTTTGAAAATCGGCACTGGACGTAACGCATATACGGCAGTCTCACGCGTCTTCAGGCCACATTAATAGACGGATTCGTTTCAAATTATGTACACGGCTTCTCTGGAACCTTCCTCAGTGCAGTGACCAAGAATTTTCCGGATCGACCAAAAATTGACGAAATGGCGGACTTTTGAAAATTGGCACTGGACTTTATATATACGGCAGTCTCGCGCGTCTACAGGCCACATTAATGAATGGATTCGTTTCAAATTCTGCACACGGGCTCCCTGGCACCTTCCGCAGTGCAGTGATCAAGCATTTTCCGGATGGGACTTGACAAAATGGCGAATTTTTCAAAATCGGCGCTGTACTTAGCGTACCTACGACAGTCTCACGCGAATACTGGTTAATGGATTGATTCGTCTAAATGTTAGACACTACGTCGACTTACATCCTTCCACTTGTAAATTTCTTTGCGTAGTCAACACGCAACAGCCTTACACAAACCATATCCCCCACGGGGGATAGACGTACTCCTCGAGACGTAGTCAACTTTTTGTCAAGTGTTTAACATTTCGCTAGCGGAATGAGCTTCTAGTTAACACTTGACAAACCTTTGGCTTGCAAGGGTTATATGAATTTGTGCGAGCAAAATTCGTCCTTTTTTTTCTTCTTCTTGACACTTTTTCCGATTTTTTGTGTCTTCTCCTCCTCTGACACTATGGGCCCTACGACCATGAAACTTGGGACTTATGAAGAGCTTGATCTGAACATGTGCATGTCACTTTTTATTTTCGTTTTTGATTTCATTTTCTTTGTTAAAACGCCATGTGAAAAGAGTGTGTTTTTTGCAAGTAAATGCGTAGCATTTAACCCACATCATACACAGTTGCACAGTGAGCTTTGTGCGAGCTCTCACTGCGTAAATAGCTAACACGGCGTATGCTAGATCAGTCAATAAAACCTTAAGTCAACAGAAACATAACACTACTCGGCTTATAAGACATATTCAAGCTGTGTTGTTTGCAATATATTATTCAAGAAATAACCCATTGAAGGAAGTATTTTTGCGTTTTAATTTTTGTCAAGTGTTTAACATTTCGCTAGCGAAGTGAGATTCTAGTTCTCCATGCCTTTGCCTTATCACTTTTACGTTTCCTTACTTTCCCATATTTGTGTTGCTTGTATTTTTTGGTATTTTTACACTTTTTTCAGTGTCATGTGTGTGCTTCGTGGGTGGGTGGAGAGGAGGGGGGAGGGAGCAACGATTTGGGATTCATTCACACAGAATAACAGTGTCAGCTGCCACCCCCTCTCCCGCTCCCACTTCCTCCTCTTCCCCTGTTTATAGCCTGTACTGTCACAGCCACATGGAGAATCGCGAGTGAAATTCTCTTGAGGTTTGATACTTTGAGGTGCCTGCCTCCCCATTTATGGCTTGCTACTCCAGGTCTCCCCTCCTCACTGAGCAGGTTGTTTTGTTGGCTACGCCACTGAGCTTTGTGATTTATGTTGTGTTGTGGCTTAGTACGCTGGCCTTTCTAGAACTTTCTCAAACATTCATTTGCATCTGGCAAACTGTATTGCGCATTCACTTTTGCCAAGCGTTGTTTGTTTTATTTTCTTCGATTTTCGTGCCATTTATGCAGTATCGCGTGTTTCATGACTGAGCTCCAGAACAACTTTAACGTGTTTATATACGCCTATGCTGCTTTATTTTATGGATTGGAATTTTAGTGACGTTTTTTTAAATCTCAAACAAAAACTAAATTTCTTTGTATCTAATCGTTCGATCGTACAAATTCAGTGCTGGTCATTTACATGAAAACTTTCCGCACACATTGGCGTTAATGCTGTGCTGCAAATTATCGTATATAAACATTTTTAAATAGAATACATATTCTGTCTGTGAAACACGTGGATTATGCCTGAAAGTTGTGCCGGACCAGGTGGTTCATCGCCGTGCCCAAATGGACAAAGCGTAAAAACCTATCTTTCGAATGGAGATTTGATGCTGTGCAGGGATTGTAATAAATCCCGTTTCGGTGCAGCAACACGAAATTCACATAATAACGAATCATTGACATTGTTGAATACTGCGTCAAAGAATATTAAACCGAACATTATGGATCAAATTGTTGTGAATGAACTGTTGTGCTTTGCTACAAACATAATTGACTCATTGCCCTTTGAAACAATAATACAGCTGTGCATCGGATCATTAGAGGACAATGAAATTGAAGAGGCAAAAAATATCTTATATTATGCGTGCCAAGAGGAGTCGAAAATGAAGAAACGCCAAGGTGTCAATAAAGCAAAGAACAATCTTGCTGACATACTGAACTTCCTTAAGGAAAGAGGCGAGAACATTCCAAATTTTGTTGCAAAAACGCTCAGCAAACTCCCCCCTATTGGCTTTGACAATGTGGAATTATCAATGCTGTTAAATTCAATATCATCAATGAAAGCAGAATTCGAACAGATGAAAATGGTAATAAAAGGGCAAGGCGATGTTGTACAGACCCTGTCAGATTCAGCTGCAGCCATGAATGACCGTGTTACCACTATTGAACAGACATGCGATTTTAGCAAAAAGTCATACGCCGAAAAGTTGAAAACTGTTCCTGGTCAACAGTCCTCAAAAAATGGCGATGTGGTTCAACGAAATGAAAGTAGAAATGATACCAAATCATCGTATCAAAGCACACCAACACTGGATTCAAATCGAGCGAATGAGCAAATACAGAATCCAGAAGCAGAGAAATGGCAACAAGTTGAAAGAAAAAGGAAAAAGCCTGGAGTGGTTGGGACTTCAAACACTACCAGTTTGAAAACGATTAAAAAAACCAAATTCGCAAACATATTTGCCACCAGATTCGACCCGACGACGACAGCCACAGAATTGAAAGCCTGCCTTGACGAAAAACTCAGAGTCGATACACGAGTAGAAAAAGTTCAAATACGTTTTGAGACTTATGCCTCTTTCCACGTCACTTGTGAATGCAATGAGCCGATAAAGTTTATGGACGAAAGTTTATGGCCGGAACATATATACGTTAGATGGTGGCGAGAAAAGAAAGCAGTCAACGAACATAAAAACGGTTAACAACTTCAATGAATCAGAACCATGACCAGTTTTCCATGCAGTATTTGTGTCAAAAATGTAAAATCCGATGCCATCCAGTGTGACATTTGTTCATTGTGGGTTCATAGAATATGTGCAAAATTATCTAAACTTGAATTAAATAGGAAAAGTGAAATGGACTGTTATTATTACTGTTTTAATTGTGCAAGTAATTTTCCTTTTAATGATGTGGATGACGACGAATTTGCATATTTGAACACAAATATAGATATTAGTGAAGAACTATTTAAAGTCTACAATAGATGTTCTGATTTCACCTTGCAAAAATTCTACAATTTAGAAAGTACTGATAATGGCTGGGATAATGATCTGGACCCAGATGCAAATTATTATCAGAATTACAATTTTGAATGTTGTTACTATACAGACACAAATTTTCATTCAAAAGCAAAACAGCTAAATGGTTTCACTTTGATACATTTCAATGCAAGGAGTTTAAAAACAAATTTTAGGCATATAAAAAATTACTTGTCAAATCTCTCAAAGGAATTTCATGTCATAGCTATAAGCGAAACGTGGCTTGATTCAAAATCAGATTTGACAGATTTTAGGCTTGAAAATTGTGAAATGTTCAATGTGGTCAGAGATGGAAAAAGGGGAGGTGGTGTTTCATTATATGTACGTAAGGACTTGGACTGTACTAAAATTGAAAAATTTTCATTTTCCAAAGATAAATTATTTGAGTGCCTATCTTTAGAACTGTTTATAAAACATGGTAAAAATATCGTTGTGTCGTGCATTTATCGAACTCCAGCTTCTAGTTTAGAACAGTTTCTTTGTTATGTTGAAGAAATGTTAAAGGATATAAATTCAAATAAGTCGATTTATATATGTGGTGATTTCAACTTAGACTTGTTTAAAAGTGATGGTCATTTAGACTCAAAATATTTCGTAGACATGTTATTTTCGTACGGCATGTACCCTATGATAAACAAACCTACTCGTGTAACTTCATATTCTGCTACATTAATCGATAATATATTTACAAACAATTTTGCTTGTGAAAATGTCAGTGGCATACTGTGCAATGATATAACTGATCATTTGCCAATTTTTAGCTCCTGTTACCATAGAGGCTTATCTAAAGTTAACAAAGATAAATTCAAATGGGTACGAGTTATAAATGGTGCCAAAGTTGACAATTTTAGAAAAGAAATGCTTGATATTAAATGGGAAAAAGTGTTAGGCGAACATGATGTAAATATAGCATATGATATGTTCATGCAAATGTTTAAAAACTGTTATGATAGAAACTTTCCGCTGAAAAAGGTTAATGTGTACAATAAAAGTGAAAACAAGCCATGGTTAACTAAAGGGCTCATTAACGCTTGTCACAAGAAAAATAAATTGTATGAAAACTTTATTTCCAACAGAAATACTGACAATGAAATGAAATATAAACGTTATAAAAATAAACTCACGTCAATATTAAGAGCATGTGAAAAAAGTATTATGATGATTTGATTGCTCAAAATAAAAATGATATAAAGGCAACTTGGAAGATAATAAATAGTGTTATAAAAAATAAAGATCATTCTCAGCTACCGGTTGAATTTAATAACGGCAACGGCCAAACTACTTCAAGTGAAAGAAGTATTGCACACGAATTTAATAAGTTTTTTGTTAATATTGGGCCAAATTTGGCTGACAAAATACCCTCAACAGAGGGTAAACATTTTTCAGATTATATGCCAGGATCTAATCCCAACTCGTTCTTTATCAAACCTGTAACTGAGAGTGAGTTAATTAAGGTCGTGTCAAAATTGAAGAGTAAAACTTCTAAAGATTGTAATGAAATTTCAATGCAAATTGTAAAAAGCGTCATAGATACTGTAAGTAAACCCTTATGTCATGTATGCAATTTGACCTTTTCATCTGGTATTTTTCCTGATGAAATGAAGATAGCAAAAGTGTTACCTCTGTTCAAAAGTGGTTGTAATAAGGAATTCAATAACTATAGACCTGTGTCTCTTCTTCCACAGTTTTCGAAAGTTTTGGAAAAATTATTTGATCACAGGCTGCAATCTTTTTTAGATAACAATAGGATATTAAGTGAATCTCAATACGGTTTTCGAGAGAAGAGGTCAACAAATGTTGCATTATTAGAGCTTATTGAAGAAATATGTGAAGCGTTAGATAAAAAGAAATGTACCATAGGTGTGTTCAATGACCTTCATGACATTCTAAATCATGATATTCTTTTAGCAAAATTGTATCATTACGGTTTTCGAGGAAATGGTTTGAAGTGGTTAAAAAGCTATCTCTCAAACAGAAAACAGTTCGTACAGATAAACGATGTCCGTTCTTGTCTATTGAATATAGTTTGCGGCGTACCACAAGGGTCAATTTTAGGTCCAAAACTTTTTATTATTTACATGAATGATATTTGTAAAGTATCGAATATTTTGCGTTTCATTCTTTTTGCAGATGATACTAATGCATTTAAATCCGGATCTGACATACATGAATTAGCTGATACTGTTACATGTGAATTAAATAAATTACAGATTTGGTTTAACGTAAACAAATTATCTTTAAATGTTTCAAAAACAAATTTTATGATATTTGGAAATTTTCACAATACGGGTATTAATATCAAAGACATTAAGATTTATATGAATGGTTTTGAAATTGAAAAGGTAACCTCGACTAAATTTTTGGGTGTGATTATTGACACAAATCTAAACTGGCATGAGCAAATAAATCGAGTGTCTGAAAAATTGTCTAAAAGTTTAGCGATTTTGTACAAGGTTCGCAACTTAATTGATAAATGTTCTATGCTCACAATTTACAATTCTCTGTTTTTACCATATCTTAGTTACTGTTGTGAAATTTGGGGCAACACCTATGAAACTAAACTTAGATATTTATATTTGAAGCAAAAGAGAGCTATAAGAATTATCAACAATGTCGATTATTACAGCCATACAAATGGCCTTTTCATTGAATGTAATGTAATCAAATTCTTCGAACTTGTAAAACTGAAATCTGCGTGCATGATGTATAAAGCGTATCACAATGCTCTACCGTTGAATGTCCAAACATTGTTCCAAGTAGGGAATTGTACTGACTCGTATTGTACAAGACAGCAAAATAAGTTTAAAACAAATTTTGTAAGAACAACTATGAAAGCAAATTGCTTAAGTATCTCAGGTGTTAAAATCTGGAATGAGTTACCAGAAAACATACGATCTTGTGTCAGCACTAATGCATTTAAAACTTTAGTTCAACAGTATTATATTAACTCGTACAAAAGTATTTAATTTATGAAACAGTATTGAAAGTTTTCAGGTGCTATTGCTTTTTGATTAGAACTTAATATAGTTTGTTATCTCTAACCAGACCATCAATGTGTTTTGACCTTATGTTTTAATTCCTGCTTATCACGCTTTGTTTCATAATGAGAGATCATGTGTTACGACAGCATGGGAGGGAGAACATGTAAAATTGTATGTTAATTCATTCTCTGTACCTCTTGAGGCTATAGTATGGTTCTACAGTATCAACAGGCTTGCTCTCGAATAAGTTTTAACTTCCAGCTAAGCCTTTCTGGTCTTATAATGTAATATACTCATTTAGAACTTCTACTCTTAATGTGTACTGCATATGCATAAAAAAGGTTAACTTTGTATACTATGTTTATGGCTAGAATGAAGAAATAAATAAATAAATTGTTTAAAAGCATTTTATTGTGATCAAACAAAGTTTTAATTGGAACTCCTGAAGTTTGCTGCCCGTTTATATTCCGGATTGAAATTCTGTCGAATTAAATAGAATTTCATCAGTGATCAGACTAATTTGTCTATCGATCTGTGTAGCAGAATTTTATCGGTGATAAAACAAAGTTGTCTATGGATCACAGTTTATTGTTAACAGCATGTGTCGGATATTTATGCGAGAAATTCAGTGAAGAAACTTCGTTTTTGCCAGTCAAGGTAAGTCGGTTTCTTCTCTTAAGGTTGATATTCCAGACATGATAGCCCACCTTATACATTGGGATGAGTACTCCCTGTAAACATTCACCCCTCCCCTTCCTTCAGTTGCATCCACCTCACCTTCCTGTCTTTGCAGCTGCCCTTCGAAATGGCTGCCCCACGTAGATATTTATGTAAAAGAAATTTATTTATGCTACATTTCTGAATTGGCTCCCTTTTTTATTTTATTTATTTATTTACTTTCTATTTTTTTGTTATTTTTGTGCCTTTTCTGTTATTGACTTTTTCAGACATTGGAATGACATGTCAGTTAATAATGAGGACCAATGTGTAGTTAAAAGTGACGAACATTGTGCATCCTTTTATTTAATAAAAGCCCACTTCCTGTACATTTTTGGTGCACACTTTTCTACCCTGTTACCCCTTTCCTTTCTTAAAATTGTCTCGGTCAGCTTCTGTTTATATATCAACCATTTTACATGCATATATCTTTATAATTCACTATTACTTATAAATTCACTTCATTTTGCTTTGCATTTGTGTCTATACATTTCCTCTGTCCACTTTGCCGTGACTTCAGAAGCTGCAGAGTTTTGCTAGGTTTCTTGAAATTAATGTCCCGCAGTCATGGCAAGCTGCACCGTCGCAACTGGGCGCTGAAAAGCAGCGTTCACAGTAAAACCATTGATAAGGAATGGCACCTCTCTGGTCGTTCTTCTTCGATATGGCGTGTCGAATACTGCGAAAGATCTGCTAAGAGAAGTAATTGTTTCAAGCATCACCGACTCGCATTTGCAGTTCCTTTCTTAAAGTGAAACTAGAATTTAATCCAAAGATTCATTGACATCCAGACAAACTAGCATTTGTACGAAAAACTGTTTACCTAGTAATTTGAACTTTATCATTCATTACTTTAATTTATCCGTTTTGTTCTATATATTATTTTAGTTTATCCGTTTTTATTCCAATCAAATGATGCTTACATCTTTGAGCGTCTCGTTTGCATCTGCCGCTGCGTCTTCTTCACATTGGGCTTTCAGCTCCAGAATTTCAGTGTACCTTGCTGCGAGAGTACCTTTATTATCGCGTAACCTGAAACAGTAGTGACTACTGGCTAAAAAATCTCTTCTTGGCTTCTGAATAAATGACTCAATTGTTGTAACATTTCCTTTTTTAAGTACTTTTTTTATGTGTGTGGTTTCCAAAAAAAAAAATTTGCACTTTTCCTCAAGATGGATAAAAGATTATTTTTGAGATTCATGGAAGCCGTTGGGAAGCTTTCTCGTATTTGCCACGGCTTTTAGTAAAATTTACTGGCTTTCCGCGGAAAAAATGCTGATGCACTTACTAGGCCAAGGCGTTCCTGTATGCATGCAGTACCGATTCTGGCAAATCATATATGTGCATGGCGGTGACGATGCTCCACTCGAAATCCATGTGCTGCATCACCTGCACGCATTGCTCCTTTAAGGTGGTAATCTGGTAGTAATCTGCCATATTTAACAGCTGGAAGACATCGTCGCCTGTAACCGAGGAAAAGTTATATATTGTCAGATTGCACATATTTTTCACTGTTGACTGTTGACAGGGTTGCCAGCTAATTAAACTTAGTGTCCACTTCTTTATTACATTTGTTGCTGCCACTTTCTCTGGTTATTTTTTCCTTTCTGTTCTCAAATGAACAGTGTTCACTTAAAAAGATTTTTTCTGAAACACCTAAACTGTCCCATTTTGTTTCCATTGAACTTAACATACTTGTAACAACATTCTTCGGTTCATGAAGCAGCATCATTAACTGTAAAAATGACCCTATCCCTGTGCCATGGATTTCTATTTCTGTCTTGTTCTTCTCTTAGAATTCACCCCTGGAAGAAAGAAAATTCAAATGCTATTCCTTTTCGTTGGCGACATCAGCTTGTGATGTGCACACAATATTATTTTTCATTCAACTTATGCTCAATATAACTATAATTGCACTTTTTCGCCATATTTTTTACTTGTTTCCACAGTTTTTTGTTCTTTTATTTGGCTGCTATGCCATCGTTTGCTGCCTGGAAAACGTGCTGTATATATACTAACGTCAACATTGCCTCAAAAACGGGGATTTATTATCAATAAAGTCTTGTTGGCGTACACTTTCGTACCCTCCAGAACGAACACGAAGTCACTGTGCTTCCAAGACTTCAAGAATTTATCCATGGTGTTTATGAGTAATTAACTTGATATGTTCACTGTTAGAAACTCAGAATAATGGTAACTAATTGCTTTGGACGCTTTGAATTTATAAGTATGTGACACTTAGATAGGAGGTAGGGGATCCCGGTCGGTGACCAGTCACCCACGGTTTTTTCTGCATTTGTCTGTCACTGGCGAGGAAGGGGCATGCCGCGAAGATGTTGGGATGGAGTCTGCTTGGATGGTGTCATACATCTGGCCATGGTTCTGATTTTTGTTGATGTCGGTGCAAAGGATGTGCTCTGCAGGTGATTTCAGTCAGTTGGTTTCGCAATGACATGTGTATTGCATTTGTTTAATTAAGTTCTCTGGTTGAGTTTAAGAAGCTGGGGATTAAGTTCTCAGTGGGCTCTTTGTTAAGGAGTGCCACCGCCACTGTTGGGTTCTGTAATGTTTATGTCTTGCTTGAAAAACCAGTTTCTTGATATTTCATTAATCACTAATTACTTTTTTTTTATATTTTCGTATTTTTATTATTACGGTGTGGTTATGTTTAAATTCATGCTTGAATTAGAATTGGTTTTGTCCCCTTCTTTTTTTTTTTTTGCTGAGAGGAGGGGGGGAGAGGGTGTACTTTTTTTTCTTGGTGGAATCCCAGTTACTGGGATTGGGTGAGCAAAACAAAAGAACAGCGCTGTTTCGTTTTTTTTTTTTGTTTTTTTTTTTGTTTTTTTTTTTTTGTTTTTTTTTTTTTTGTTTTTGTTTTTGTTTTTTTTTTTGAGAACTTTTATGTTATCCCAATAAAACGAACTCTAATAATTCAGAGAAGACAAAACAGATTAGTCCCAAATAGATTTGCAAGCCACTCAACTACAAGAGTCTTTTAGCATTTCTTGATGCGGTAACGCT
Organism: Protula sp. h YS-2021; assembly: GCA_949752745.1. Lineage (NCBI taxonomy): Eukaryota > Metazoa > Annelida > Polychaeta > Sabellida > Serpulidae > Protula > Protula sp. h YS-2021. Next base: position 49,483,384 of record OX457026.1, on the reverse strand, counting down.
CTTTTTTTTTTTAGTTTTTTACCCCACCCTACCCAATTTGACAACTCTGTGCTGGTACCCGACATCCAAACAACAAAATAACAGCGCTGTTTCGTTTTTTTTTTTTTTTTTGCTTTTAGCCCAGCTTACGTTACACGTAAGCTGGGGTATTCCTATCGGTTTGCGGGTGGCGTCCGTTAGTTAGTTAGTTGTTTATTTAGTAAACTTTGGTTCAAAATGCATGTCCTCCTACAATTTTGATCCGATGTCATATATTTTTGGTATGAGGCATCCCTAAGGGGTCGTGCATACGGTTTGTGCTTTTTTAGTTGATCGGGTTATTTTTGAATTTTTGGCGAATTTTTGAAGAAAAAAATTTAAACGTATCTCCTCCTACATTTTTTATCCGATTTCATTTGCTTTTGTTATGAGGCACCCCTAAAGAGTCGCGCATATGGCTTGTGCTTTTTTAGTCGATCGAATACTTTTTGTATTTTTCGGGAATTTTTTAAGCAAAAATTTCGAAAATAATTCAGAATGCATCTACTCCTACAATTTTGATTCGATGTCATTTATTTTTGGTGTGATGCATCCCTAAGCGGTCTTGCATACGGCTTGTGCTTTTGTTTTCGATCGGGTGATTTTTGATTTTTTTGCGAATTTTTGAAGAAAAATATTTGAAGTGTATCTCCTCCTACATTTTTGATTCGATGTCATTTATTTTTGGTATGAGGCGCCACTAAAGGGTCGTGCATACGGCTTGTGCTTTTTAGCCCAGCTTACGTTACACGTAAGCTGGGGTATTCCTATCGGTCTGCGGATGGCGTCCGTTAGTTAGTTAGTTCGCTGTAAACTTTGTTTCAAAATGCATCTCCTCCTACAATTTTGATCCGATGTCATTTATTTTTGGTGGGAGGCATTCCTAAGGGGTCGTGTATATGGCTGGTGCTTTTCTAGTAGATCGGGTGATTTTTGAATTTTTGGGGAATTTTTAAAGAAAAAAAATTAAAATGTATCTCCTACATTTTTGACCCGATGTCATTTATTTTTGGTATAAGGCTCACCTAAAGGGTCGTGCATACGGCTTGTGCTTTTTTAGTCGATCGGACAATTTTTGTATTTTTGGGGATTTTTTTAAGCAAAAATTTTGAAAAAAATGCTACAATTCTGATTCGATGTCATTTATTTTTGGTGTGAGGCATTCCTAAGCGGTCGTGCATACGGCTTGTGCTTTTTTAGTCGATCGGGTGATTTTTGAATTTTTGGGAATTTTTTGAAGAAATTTTAAAATGTATCTCCCCTTACATTTTTGACCCGATGTCATTTATTTTTGGTATGAGGCACCCCTAAAGGGTCGTGCATACGGCTTGTGCTTTTTTAGTTTGTATTTTTGGGGAATTTTTTAAGCAAGAATTTCGAAAAAATTCAAAATGGATCTACAGCTACAATTTAGATTCGATGTCATTTATTTTTGGTGTGAGTGCATACGGCTTGTGCTTTTTAGTCGATCGGGCAATTTTGTATCTTTAGGGAGTTCGTGAAGAAGAAAACTTCAAAATGCATTTCCACCTACAGTTTTGAACCGATTTCATTTATTTTTGCTATGAGGCATCCTTAGGTAGGTCTCGCATACGGCTTGTGCTATTTGACTCGACTTGGGAATTTTTGATTTCGGGGGAAATTTTTGATAAAAATACCTCAAAATGCATTTTCTCCTGCAGTTTTGATCAAACATCATTTATTTTGGGGCTGAGGCATGCTTAGGGTGTCGTGAATATGGCTTTTTCAGTCGATCAGAGAATTTTTGAAGAAAAAAATTCAAAATGCATTTCCTCCTACAGTTTTTATCAGATTTCATTTATTTTCGATATGAGCCGTCTCTAGGGGATCATGCATACGGCTTGTGCTTTTTGAGTGAATTGGAAAATTTTTGAATTTTTTTCGGAATTTTTGAAAAAAAAAAAGTTAAGTGAACTTGCGCAGTAGTCAGATTTAACAATCGCACATCGACGCAAGTTAAATAAACATTCGCAGGAGTCCAAATTAAGTACGACGGCGTTTGCTGCATCTGTGTGTGTCCGCAGTGCGTACATTTCGTTCAGAGTCATTGAACTAAAGAACAGTTTCCAACAAGTTATTTTTTGGTGCTGTCAACAGGCTTTGGTGTTTTTTACAACTAATTTTTGTCGTTTTAGGGTTTTTTCTTCACACTTCTCAACTTTTTTGTCTGTGTCGTTATTTTCACCATCACCTTTTCGTTTTTAATCCGAGTTTTTGTTTCTAGCAGATTTCTCTTCTTGACAATAGCTGTCTGTGTGTTTCATCATCAGTATTTCGAGTGCCTCGTCCTCACAAATTTCGTTTTTTTTTTTTTGCTTTTTGGCTGTTTGGCTGTCTTGCTCAGACATTGGTTTTCGTTTTGTATCCTGCAACGTCTTATTACTTGTACGTGGTTTTTCACTTTCTAGAATTTGTTGTTCTTGAGTAAGCGCAGCTTTAGACTTTTCTTCCAACTTTACCTTATTGTCTGTTCGTGTGTCTTGCACTTATTTTCACTTTTCTTCAGTTCGTCCTCCATTAAATTCACAGTTATTGTGAGGTCCTTTGCGCTGTTGCATGCCTGATCAATTTTTAATTCTAATCCTGTGAGAACTTCTTTCACAACTTTTGGTTTACTTGCCACGGCCTGCTGCAGTGCCATCATACAGATTTTTACTTCTGCCATGTCGGAGTTTATGTCGGGTTTGATCCAAGCCATACCTGAAAATTTCAGAAAAGCGATTAAAGCTGTTTTTTGTGTGTTTATTTTACACAACTTTCCTTTAACAAGTTTTACAACCTCATTTAACATGCTCATTGCCACGCAATAATTATTTACAGCTGCGTTTTGCTGTTTTTTAAATGATCATAATTACTTAATTATTTATTTACTTTCACCTGCTGTTTTTTTTTTGTAAATCGTCATAATTACTTAATTATTCATTTACTTTTCACCTTTCCCTGGTTTTTTCACAGGTCCCTCAATCTCCAGCTCTAATGTTATCTATGCAAGCAGATCTGATGAATGATGTTTACCCCATGCTCATGTTGATGCTTCTGGAATGATCTGGAAGCATCTCGAAAGCAGATGCTGGAGTGCTACAACGCGCTTGTGCAGACTTGGACTTGACTGTTTCTTTAAGCAGACACTGAAGTGCAGTACTGCCCTTCTACAGACTTAGACTTGACTTTTTAGCCCTCATCCAATATTGGTTGAAGGCTATTGCTATCGGTCTGTCCGTTCGCCCGTCCGTCTGTCTGTCTGTCTGTCCGTAAACCTTTTCGTCCGGGCGATATCTCAAAAACTATTTATCGGAGCTTCGCAAGGCCTTACAGGAAGAAAGTATATATAGGCTAGATGTGCAACGGGGGGTTCAATTTATCCCATGTCCGTCCGTCGCACTTAAGCATTTTTCTTGTCCAGGCGATATCTCAAAAAGTATTCATCGGAACTTCACCAAGCCTTACAGGAAGGAAGTATATATATAGTATAGATGTGCAACACTGGGTCCAGTTTGTCCCGTGTCCGTCCGTCTGTCCGTCCGTCGCACTTTAAACTTTTTCTTGTCCGGTTGATATCACAGAAACTATTCATCGGATCTTCACCAAACCTTATATATAGTATGGATGTGCAACGGAGGGTTCAATTTGTGCCACGTCCGCCCGTCTGTCGTTCAGTCGCACTTAAAACTTTTTTCTTGTCCGGGCGATATCTCAAAAAGTTTTCATCGGAACTTCACCAAGCCTTACAGGAAAGAAGTATATATATAATAAAGATATGCAACACTGGGTCCAGTTTGTCCCGTGTCCGTCCGTCTGTCCGTCCGTCGCACTTTAAACTTTTTCTTGTCCGGTTGATATCACAGAAGCTATTCATCGGATCTTCACCAAACCTTACAGGAAGGAAGTATATATAATGTAGATGTGCACCGGAGGTTCAATTTTCCCGTGTCCGTCCGTCTGTCCGTCCGTCACACTTTAAACTTTTTTCTTGTCCGAGCGATATCTCAAAAACTATTCATCGGATCTTTACCAAATCTTGCGGGAAGAAAGTATATACAATATAGATATGCAACGGGGGGTTCAATTTGTCTCATGTCCATCCGTCTGTCCGTCCGTCGCATTTTAAACGTTTTTCTTTTCCGGTTGATATCACTAGAACTATTCATCGGATCTTCACTAAACCTTACAGGAAGGCAGTATTATATAGTGCAGATGTGCAACGGCAGGTTCAGTTTTCCCGTGTCCGTCCGTCTGCAAGTCCGTCAAACTTTAAAAGTGAAATTTTCTTTGAAAAAAGTGTTATAGATGGCGGAATAATTTGTATTCTATTTATTGACCCCAAACTTAAAGTCCGTCATTCTTGAAAACTACAGAGAATTCTTTCAAAATAAATTTCACTTTTTGTGGCCTCTCTATGCTCTTTTGGTTGGTGACCTGGAAAGTTACCTACATGCAACATTAAAATTTGATTCTTAATGGGATCATCAAGTCAAAATTGACTGTTTTTGATTTGAGATGTCTTAAGAGATGTCGCCACCAGCCGCACATCATCATCTATCAACACCATCATCATCGGCACCAATACAACATCTGCACCTGTCACCTCTCACCACATTCATTGCACCAACCACCACCACCCACTACAACTAACAGCACCTTTCCACCAACACCTACCAATCGCCACTGCCGCCCGCATAGCCACCACCCACCATCGCCACCAGCCACACATCACCGACCATCAAGCACCGCAAACGCCCAAGACCATCCACCACCACCACCCAGAAGACCACTGTATCCCTAAACAACACCAACACCCACCATATCTAGTACCCAATCGCACCACCACCCACCCATTACCACTAATCAGCACCTACTGTCACCACCCTCCAACTCCGATCACTCATCTGTGAAATTTTGTTTGAACCAATTATTACAGATGGCGGAGATAATTTGCATTCTATTTATTGACCCCAAACTTAAAATGCGTCATTCTTGGATACTACTGAGAATTTTTTCAAAATAAATTTCACTATTCGTGGCCTCTATATGGTGTTTTGGTTGTTGAGCTGGAAAGTTACCTACATGCAACATTAAAATTTGGTTTTTAATGGGGGTCACAAAGTCAAAATTGACTGTTTCTAATTTGAGATCTTTTAAGATTTTCACACATTTCACATTACATTGGTTGTAACCCGGAAGTGACACACATCATCATCTATCAACACCGTCATCACCAACAAAAATACAACATCTGCACATGTCACCTCTCACCACATTCATCACACCAACCACCACCACTGTCCACAACTAACAGCACCTTTCCACCAACACCTACCAATCGTCACTGCCGCCCGCATGGCCACCACCCACCATCGCCACCAGCCTCACATCACCGACCATCAAGCACCGCCAACGCCCAAGACCATCCACCACCACCACCACCCAGAAGACCACAGTATCCCTGAACAACACCACCACCCGCCGTATCTAGTAGCCACTCGCACCATCACCCACCCACTACCACTAATCAGCACCTACTGCCACCATCCCCCAATTCCGATCACTCATCTGTGAAATTTTGTTTGAATCAATTATTACAGATGGAGATAATTTGCATTCTATTTATTGACCCCAAACTTAAAATGCGTCATTCTTGAATACTATTGAGAATTTGTACAAAATAAATGTTACTTTTTGTTACCTGTATATGCTCTTTTGGTTTGTGAGCAGGAACGTTACCTACATGCAAAATTAAAATTTGGTTCTTAATGGGGGTCACAAAGTCAACATCGACTGTGTTTGCTTTGAGATGTTTTAAGATCTTTTACACATTTTTAAATTACATTGGCTGTAGGCCTGAAGTGACACACATCATCACCTATCAACACCATCACCACCGGCACCAATACAACATCTGCATCTGTCACCTCTCACCAAATTCATTACACCAACCACCACCACCCACTACAACTAACAGCACCTTTCCACCAACAACTACCAATCACCCATGCCGCCCGCATGCCCACCACCCACCATCGCCACCAGCCACACATCACCGACCATCAAGCACCGCCAACGCCTAAGACTATCCATCACCATCACCCAAAAGACCACAGTATCCCTAATCAACACCAACACCCGCCATATCTAGTACCCAATCGCACCACCACCCACCCACTACCACTAATCAGCACCTACTGCCAGCACCCTCCATCTCCGATCACTCATCTGTGAAATTTTGTTTGACCAATTATTACAGATGGCGGAGGTACTTTGCATTCTATTTATTGACCCCAAACTTAAAATGCGTCATTCTTGGATACTACTGAGAATTTTTTCAAAATAAATTTCACTTTTCGTGGCCTCCATATGCTCTTTTGGTTTTTGAGCTGGAAAGTTACCTACATGCAATATTAAAATTTGGTTCTTAATGAGGGTCACAAGGTTAAAATTGACTGTTCTTGATTTGAGATCTTTTAAGATTTTGACACATTTTACATTACATTGGCTGTAACCCGGAAGTGACACACATCGTCACCTATCAACACCATCATCACCAACAAAAATACGACATCTTCACCTGTCACCTCTCACCACATTCATTACACTAACCACCACCACCCACTACAACTATCCGCACCTTTCCAACACGAAGCAATCGCCACTGCCGCCCGCATGGCCACCACCCACCATCGCCACCAGCCGCACATCATCGACCATCAAGCATCGCCAACGCCCAAGATCATCCACCACCACCACCCAGAAGACCACAGTATCCCTAAACAACACCAACACCCACCTTATCTAGTACCCAATCGCACCACCACCCATCCACTACCACTAATCAGCACCTACTGCCACCGACCTCCAACTCCGATGACTCATCTGTGAAATTTTGTTTGAACCAATTATTACAGATGGCGGAGATAATTTGCATTCTATTTATTGACCCCAAACTTAAAATGCGTCATTCTTGAAATCTACCGAGATTTTTATGAAAATAAATTTTACTTTTCGTGGCCTCTATATGCTCTTTTGGTTGGTGAGCAGGAACGTTACCTACATGTAACATTAAAATTGGTTTCTTTATGGGGGTCACAAAGTCAACATCGACTGTTTTTGCTTTGAGATGTTTTAAGATCTTTTACACATTTTTAAATTACATAGGCTGTAGCCTTGAAGTGACACACATCATCACCTATCAACACCATCACCACCCCGCACCAATACAGCATCTGCACGTGTCACCTCTCACCACATTCATTACACCAACCACCACCACCCACTACAACTAACAGCACCTTACCACCAACAACTATCAATTGCCACTGCCGCCCGCATACCCAGCATCGCCACCAGCCACACATCACTGACCATCAAGCACCGTCAACGCCCAAGACTATCCACAACCATCACCCAAAAGACCACAGTATCCCTAATCAACACCAACACCCGCCATATCTAGTACCCAATCGCATCACCACCCACCCACTACGACTAATCAGCACCTACTGCCACCAACTTCCATCTCCGATCACTCATCTGTGAAATTTTGTTTGACCAATTATTACAGATGGCGGAGGTACATTGCATTCTATTTATTTACTCCAAACTTAAAATGCGTCATTCTTGAATACTACTGAGAATTTTTTCAAAATAAATTTCACTTTTCGTGGCCTCTATATGCTCTTTTGGTTGGTGAGCAGTGAAGTTACCTACATGCAACATTGAAATTTGGCTCTTAATGGGGGTCACAAAGTCAAAATTGACTGTTTCGGATTTGAGATCTTTTAAGATTTTCACACATTTCACATTACATTGGTTGTAACCCGGAAGTGACACACATCATCATCTATCAACACCATCATCACCAACAAAAATACAACATCTGCACATGTCACCTCTCACTACATTCATCACACCAACCACCACCACTCACTACAACTAAAAGAACCTTTCCACCAACACCTACCAATCGCCACTGCCGCCCGCATGACCACCACCCACCATCGCCACCAGCCACACATCACCGACCATAAAGCACCGCCAACGCCCAGAAGACCACAGTATCCCTAAACAACACCAACACCCACCATATCTAGTACCCAATCGCACCACCACCCACCCATCTACTAGAAATACTCAACACCTACTGCCACCACCCTCCTACTCCGATCACTCATCTGTGAAATTTTGTTTGAAGCAATTAGTACAGATGGCGGAGATAATTTGCATTCTATTTATTGACCCCAAACTTAAAATGGGTCATTCTTGAAAACTATTGAGAATTTTTTCAAAATAAATTTTACTTTTTGTGGCCTCTATATGCTCTTTTGGTTGGTGTTCAGGAAAGTTACCCACATGCAAAATTGAAATTTGGTTCTTAATGGGAGTCACAAAGTCAAAATTGACTGTTTTTGATTTGAGATGTCTTAAAATTTTTTACACATTTTTAGATTACATTGGCTGTAGCCCTGAAGTGACACATCATCTATCAACACCATCATCACCGGCACCAGTTCAACATCTTCACCTGTCACCTCTCACCACATTCATCACACCAACCACCACCACTCTACACAACTAACAGCACCTTTCCACCAACACCTACCAATTGCCACTGTCGCCCGCATGGCCACCACCCACCATCGCCACCAGCCACACATCACCGACCATCAAACACCGCCAACGCCCAGAAGACCACAGTATCCCTAACCTACACCAACACCCACCATATCTAGTACCCAATCGCACCACCACCCACCCACTACCACTAATCAGAACCTACTGCCACCACCCTCCAGCTCCGATCACTCATCTGTGAAATTTTGTTCGACCAATTATTACAGTTGGCGGATTTACTTTGCATTCTATTTATTGACCCCAAACTTAAAATGCGTCATTCTTGAAAACTACTCAAAATTTTTTCAAAATAAATTTCACTTTTTGTGGCCTCTATATGATCTTTTGATTGGTGAGCTGGAAAGTTACCTACGTACAACTTTAAAATTTGGTTCATAATCGGGGTCAAAAAGTCCAAATTGACTGTTCTTGATTTGAGATCTTTTAAGATTTTCACACATTTTACATTACATTGGCTGTAAACCGGAAGTGACACACATCATGATCTATCAACACCATCATCACCGGTACCAATACAACATCTGCACATGTCACCTCTCACCACATTCATTGCACCAACCACCACCACTCACTACAACTATTTGTTGACCCCAAACTTAAAAAGCGTCATTCTTGAAAACTATTGAGAATTTTTTCAAAATAAATTTTACTTTTTGTGGCCTCTATATGCTCTGTTGGTTGGTGAGCAGGAACGTTACCTACATGCAATATTGAAATTTGGTTCTTAATGGGGGTCACAAAGTCAAAATTGACTGTTTTTGATTTGAGATGTCTGAAATTTTTTTTGGCATTTTTAGATTACATAGGCTGTAGCCCTGAAGTGACCCACATCATCTATCAACACCATCATCACCGGCAGCAATACAACATCTTCACCTGTCACCTCTCACCACATTCATTACACCAACCAACACCACACACTACAACTAACGGCACCTTTCCAACAGCAACCAATCGCCACTGCCGCTCGCATGGCCACAACCCATAATCGCCACCAGCCGCATATCACCGACCATCAAACACCGCCAACGCCCAAGACCATCCACCACCACCACCACCCAGAAGACCGCAGTATCCCTAAACAACACCAATACCCGCCGTATCTAGAAGCCAATCGCACCACCACCCACCGACTACTACTAATCAGCATCTACTGCCACCACCCTCTATCTCCGATCACTCATCTGTGAAATTTTGTTTGACCAATTATTAAAGTTGGCGGATTTACTTTGCATTCTATTTATTGACCCCAAACTTAAAATGCGTCATTCTTGAAAACTACTCAAAATTTTTTCAAAATAAATTTCACTTTTTGTGGCCTCTATATACTCTTTTGGATGGTGAGCAGAAACGTTACCTACATGCAAAATTGAAATTTAGTTCTTAATGGGGGTCACAAAGTCAAAATTGACTGTTTTTGATTTGAGCTGTCTTAAATTTTTTCACATTTTTAGATCACATTGGCTGTAGGCCTGAAGTGACACACATCATCACCTATCAACACCATCACCACCGGCACCAATAGAACATCTGCACGTGTCACCTCTCACCACATTCATTACACCAACCACCACCACCCACTGCAACTAACGGCACCTTTCCAGCAACACCTACCAATCGCCACTGCCCCCGCATGGCCACCACCCACCATCGCCACAAGCCACACTTCACCGACCATCAAGCACTGTCAACGCCCAAGACTATCCACCAACACCACCCAGAAGACCACAGTATCCCTAAACAACACCAACACCCGCCATATCTAGTACCCAATCGCACCACCACCCACCCACTACCACTAATCAGCACCTACTGCCACCACCCTCCATCTCCGATCACTCATCTGTGAAATTTGTTTGCCCCATTATAACAGTTGGCGGATTTACTTTGCATTCTATTTATTGACCCCAAAGTTAAAATGCGTCATTCTTGAAAACTACTCAAAAGTTTTTCAAAATAAATTTCACTTTTTGTGGGTTCTATATGCTGTTTTGGTTGGTGAGCTGGAAAGTTACCTACATGCAATATTAAAATTTGGTTCTTAATGGGGGTCACAAAGTCCAAATTGACTGTTCTTGATTTGAGATCTTTTAAGATTTTGACACATTTTACATTACATTGGCTGTAAGCCGGAAGTGACACACATCATGATCTATCAACACCATCATCACCGGTACCAATAAAACATCTGCACATGTCACCTGTCACCACATTCATTGCACCAACCACCACCACTCACTACAACTATTGGTTCACCCCAAACTTAAAATGCGTCATTCTTGAAAACTATTGAGAATTTTTTCAAAATAAATTTTACTTTTTGTGGCCTCTATATACTCTTTTGGATGGTGAGCAGAAACGTTACCTACATGCAAAATTAAAATTTAGTTCTTAATGGGGGTCACAAAGTCAAAATTGACTGTTTTTGATTTGAGCTGTCTGAAATTTTTTCACATTTTTAGATCACATTGGCTGTAGGCCTGAAGTGACACACATCATCACCTATCAACACCATCACCACCGGCACCAATAGAACATCTGCACGTGTCACCTCTCACCACATTCATTACACCAACCACCACCACCCACTGCAACTAACGGCACCTTTCCAGCAACACCTACCAATCGCCACTGCCCCCGCATGGCCACCACCCACCATCGCCACAAGCCACACTTCACCGACCATCAAGCACCGTCAACGCCCAAGACTATCCACCACCACCACCCAGAAGACCACAGTATCCCTAAACAACACCAACACCCGCCATATCTAGTACCCAATCGCACCACCACCCACCCACTACCACTAATCAGCACCTACTGCCACCACCCTCCATCTCCGATCACTCATCTGTGAAATTTTGTTTGACCAATTATTACAGTTGGCGGATTTACTTTGCATTCTATTTATTGACCCCAAACTTAAAATACGTCATTCTTGAAAACTACTCAAAATTTTTTCAAAATAAATTTCACTTTTTGTGGGCTCTATATGCTGTTTTGGTTGGTGAGCTGGAAAGTTACCTACATGCAACATTAAAATTTGGTTCTTAATGGGGGTCACAAGGTCAAAATTGACTGTTCTTGATTTGAGATCTTTTAAGATTTTGACACATTTTACATTACATTGGCTGTAAGCCGGAAGTGACACACATCATGATCTATCAACACCATCATCACCGGTACCAATACAACATCTGCACATGTCACCTCTCACCATATTCATTGCACCAACCACCACCACCACTCACTACAACTATTTGTTGACCCCAAACTTAAAAAGCGTCATTCTTGAAAACTATTGAGAATTTTTTCAAAATAAATTTTACTTTTTGTGTCCTCTATATGCTCTTTTAGTTGGTGAGTAGCAACGTTACCGACATGCAAAATTGAAATTTGGTTCTTAATGGGGGTCACAAAGTCAAAATTGACTGTTTTTGATTTGAGATGTCTTAAAATTTTTTTCACAATTTTAGATTACATTGGCTGTAGCCCTGAAGTGAAGCACTTCATCTATCAACACCATCATCACAGGCACCAATACAACATCTGCACCTGTCACCTCTCACCACATTCATTGCACCAACCAACACCACACACTACAACTAACGGCACCTTTCCACCAACACCTACCAATCGCCTCTACCGCCCGCATGGCCACCACCCACCAGTCACACATCACCGACCATCAAACACCTCCAACGCCCAAGATCATCGACCACCACCACCCAGAAGACCACAGTATCCCTAAAGAACACCGACACCCACCATATCTAGTACCCAATCGCACCACCACCCACCCACTAGCGTTAATCAGCACCTACTGCAATCACCTTCCAACTCCGATCACTCATCTGTGAAATTTTGTTTGAACCAATTATTACAGATGGCGGAGAAAATTTGCAATTTATGTATTGACCCCAAACTTAAAATGCGTCATTCTTGAAAACTACTCAAATTTTTTTCAAAATAGATTTCACTTTTTGTGGCCTCTATATGCTGTTTTGGTTGGTGAGCAGGAAAGTTACCTACATGCAACATTAAAATTTGGTTCTTAATGAGGGTCACAAAGTCAAAATTGACTGTTCTTGATTTGAGATGTCTTAAAATTTTTTACACATTTTTAAATTACATAGGCTGTAGCCCTGAAGCGACACACATCATGATCTATCAACACCATCATCACCGCACGAATACAACATCTGCACATGTCACCTCTAACCACATTCATTGCACCAACCACCACCACTCACTACAACTATTTGTTGACCCCAAGCTTAAATGCGTCATTCTTGAAAACTATTGAGAATTTTTTCAAAGTAAATTTTACTTTTTGTTGCCTCTATATGCTCTTTTAGTTGGTGAGTAGGAACGCTACGTACATCCAAAATTAAAAGTTGGTTCTTAATGGGGGTCACAAAGTCAAAATTGACTGTTTTTGATTTGAGATGTCTTAATTTTTTTCAAATTTTTAGATTACATTGGCTGTAGCCCTGAAGTGACACACATCATCTATCAATACCATTGACTTCGGGCCTCTCACCACATTCATTGCACCAACCAACTCCACACACTACAACTAACAGCACCTTTCCACCAACACCTACCAATCGCCACTACCGCCCGCATAGCCACCACCCACCATCGCCACCAGCCACACATCACCGACCATCAAACACCGCCAACGCCCAAGTCTATCCACCACCACCACTCAGAAGACCACAGTATCCCTAAACAACATCGACACCCGCCGTATCTAGTACCCAATCGCACCACCACTCACCCACTACCACTAATCAGCACCTACTGCCACCACCCTTCAACTCCGATCACTCATCTGTGAAATTTTGTTTGAACCAATAATTACAGATGGCAGAGATAATTTGCATTCTATTTATTGAATCCCAAACTTAAAATGCGTCATTCTTAAAAACTATTGAGAATTTGTTCAAAATAAATGTTTTTTGTGACCTCTATTTGATCTTTTGGTTGGTGAGCAGGAAAGTTACCTACATGCAAAATTAAAATTTGGTTCTTAATGGGTGTCACAAAGTCAAAATGGACTGTCTTCGATTTGAGATTTCTTGCATTTTTACACATTTTTAAATTATATTGGCTGTAGCCCTGAAGTGACACACATCATGATCAATCAACACCATCATCACCGGCACCAATACAAGTTCTGCACCTGTCACCTGTCACCACATTCATTACACCAACCACCACCACTCACTACAACTAACAGCAGCTTTCCACCAACACCTACCAATCGCCACTGCCGCCCGCATGGCCACCACCCACCATCCCCACCAGCCACACATCACCGACCATCAAGCACCGCCAACGCCCAAGACCATCGACAACCACCACCCAGAAGACCACAGTATCCCTAAACAACACCAACACCCGCCATATCTAGTACCCAATCGCACCACCACCCACCCACCCTCTACCACTTATCAGCACCTACTGCCACCACCCTCCAAGTCCGATCGCTCATCTGTGAAAGTTTGTTTGAACCAGTTATTATTTCAGATGGCGGAGATAATTTGTATTCTATTTATTGACTCCAAACTTAAAATGCGTCATTCTTGAAAACTATTGAGAATTTTTTCAAAATAAATTTTACTTTTTGTGGCCTCTATATGCTGTTTTGGTTGGTGAGCAGGAACGTTACCTACACACAAAATTAAAATTTGGTTCTTAATGGGTGTCACGAAGTCAACATTGACTGTTTTTGATTTGAGATGTTTTTAGATCTTTTACACATTTTTACATTATATTGGCTGTAGCCCTGAAGTGACACACATCATCACCTATGAACACCATCATCACAGGCACCAATACAACATCTGCACCTGTCACCCGTCACCACATTCATTACACCAACCACCACCACTCACTACAACTAACAGCACCTTTCCACCAACACCTACCAATCGCCACTGCTGCCCGCATGGCCACCACCCACCATCGCCACCAGCCACACATCTCCGACCATCAAGCACCGCCAACGCCCAAGACCATCCACCACCACCACCCAGAGGACCACAGCATCCCTAAACAACACCAACACCCGCCATATCTAGTACCCAATCGCACCACCACCCACCCACCCTCTACCACTTATCAGCACCTACTGCCACCACCCTCCAACTCCGATCACTCATGTGTGAAATTTTGCTTGAACCAATTATTACAGATGGCGGAGATAATTTGCATTCTTTTTATTGACCCCAAACTTGAAATGCGTCATTCTTGAAAACTATTGAGAATTTTTTCAAAATAAATTTTACTTTTTGTGGCCTCTATATGCTGTTTTGGTTGGTGAGCAGGAACGTTACCTACATGCAAAATTAAAATTTGGTTCTTAATGGGGGTCACAAAGTCAAAATGGACTGTTTTTGCTTTGAGATGTTTTAAGATCTTTTACACATTTTTACATTACATTGACTGTAGCCCTGAAATGACACACATCATCACCTATCGACACCACCATCACAGGCACCAATGCAACATCTGCACCTGTCACCTGTCACCACATTCATTACACATTCATGGGGTCACCCATCACCACCCATTACAACTAACAGCACCTTTCCACCAACACCTACCAATCACCACCTACCACTGTCGCCCTCATGGCCATCACCCACCTTCGCCACCAGCCACATCACCGACCAGCAAGCACCTCCAACTCCCGAGACTATCCTCCACCACCACCCAGAAGACCACAATATCCCTAATCAACACCAACAACCGCCATATCTAGTACCCAATCGCACCACCACAAACCCACTACCACTAATCAGCACCTACAGTCACCACCCTGCAACTCCGATCACTCATCTGTGAAATTTTGTTTGAACCAATTATTACAGATGGTGGAGGTACTTTGCATTTTATTTATTGGCCCCAAACTTAAAATACGTCATTCTTGAAAACTACTCAAAATTTTTCAAAATAAATGTCCCTTTTTGTGGCCTCTGTATGCTGTTTTGGTTGGTGAGCAGGAAAGTTACCTACATGCAACATTAAAATTCGGTTCTTAATGGGGGTCACAAAGTCACAATTGACTTTTCTTGGTTTGAGATGTTTTGAGATTTTCACACATTTTAGATTACATTGGCTGTAACCCGGAAGTGACACACATCATCACCATCAACACCATCATCACCGACAGAAATATATCTGCACATGTCACCTCTCACCACATTCATTACACCAAAAACCACCCACTACAACTAACAGTACCTATCCAACAACACCTTCTAACTCCGATCACTCATCCGCTATGGCCAGCCATCGTCACTACTAGCAATATCCACCTCCCTCACATCACCCTGCAATGACCGTTAGCATCAGTGCACCACCACTACCAACACCCCCACAAACACCATCATCAATACCGATCAGCTACGACTACCACCCACCAGCACTAACATCAACCATCCATCACCAACACTCACCCATCTCCACCGCCGCCACCATAACTATCACCTCCCATCGACATCCACCATCACAACCACCGACCTCTAACAACCATTGCCACATTTTCACCAACCCCCGAATACCAAAACCATTACACGACCAACACCACCAACCGGTACAAACACCATTACCAATACTAATCACCGAAGACCACCATGGCCGCGACCATGTCCATCACCCACCATCGTCACCAGCCACAAATAACCGCTATCGCCATCAACTCACTACCACCATGCATCTCCAGCACCACCCATCAGTAAGCACCATCACCGCCAAACACCACCCATTTTCATCCGCTACCGCCCACTAATACCATTGCGCCACCGCTGTTCACAAACACCATCAATACCCATCACCAAAAACCACCAATCATTAACACCACCCATCCATCACTTACACCTACCAATGGCCGCCGTCGCCATCGCCCACCATCGCCACCAGCCATACATACGGCATCACCACCAAGCCCCTTAAACTACACATGTCTAGCACTAGTCATCCGCAACCACCCCCAGGCACGCGCAAAATACCAACACTCCGACCCTCACATCTCCCACAATCATCTCCCAGCACCACCGTCTATCCCCAGAATCCCACCGACGCATAATCGAACGGTCACAATCCACTGACTCAAACAAGCACCGCGTTCTGCCCCACAACGTATCTCCACATCCTTTACCCTCCCATCACCAAACTCCATTACACAGCCACCACCCACCAACAACAGTATTGACCACCGGCCACTAGCACCATCGACCAACACCAATACACCGCCATACCTACCACCGAAGACCACAACACACATCATCTGCTGCCACGACCACTCCACCACGCCACTTCCAACACCATGGCACTACCACCGTCAACCACCAACAGAAGTTCACTACCACCACCCACTCACAACAGCACCAAGTACCTATCGCCACCATGACCAACCACCATAACCATCCACCCAACTCCGCCACCTCTTTCCAGCAACACCCACCACCACGGCTGTTCACTTCTATGGCCTTTGTTTTAAGTTCAAACATTGAGGCATCGTTCAGTAATCGTTAAAACCAATATCTTACTTTTGACTTCAGGATTCGGCGATGGATGGTAGTTGACTCGTTATATGTTAACACTTAAAATGCGGCGAAAGCAAAAAAGTGAATCTCAGAGACGAGCTGAAAATCGCCATCATATGCGAGAATCAAGAAAAACATCGTAAATATTATTATTTGTTGCTTGTTCAGTACCAATGCTTTTTTTCAACAAAATAAGCTTTGTGTTTTCTTTTAGTTATGGTTGTACGCCATATGCGGTATTTAGGCAGCGTCTTCCAATTGGTGCGTAGAGCTCCTGTGGTTTTGTGCGTTTCACAATTTCACATTGTCTTTGTCTGGCTTTAATAATGTTCCTATTTTCCTGAAAGCCCAGTATATTCAAACGAGCTCTTAATAACATGCAGTCTTTTTTTTTATTTGTAGGAAGTCGATGTACGCTCCCGATGGACATCCAGCATTGTCGCCGAACGTGCCAACAACAAAAACTCCATATTTGCAAAGTTGCAACACTGAAACCAAATGGAATTATGATGACTCAGTTTTGTTACACCATTTTAAGCCCGAAGATGTTTTATCAGGTGATATCGCCATAACAACATTACATAAATTTGCGTTGCTGACTGGTTTAGTACCACCGTCCCATCTTTATTACTCTATCATTACTAAACAGAGTCTTGGCGAAAAGCAAGTGCACAGTCACACAACGTCGGTTCAAATACACTCTGTATCTGGACATTATGTCGTTTCTCACCACAGACAAAGGAAGATTGTCATCTATGATTCTCTGCCTCTCGAGGACAGAGTCAGTCAGCTCTTCCCGCAGTTGAAGGCTCTTTACACGTGTTTAGACCATAGCGAAAATCCTCTGTCATGCATGGATCATGTAATTGCACAATTTCAAGGATCATCTAATGATTGTGGAGTATTTGATGCAGCAAATGCATTCCTTTTGCTTCAGGGCTCGGATCCTTCCACCTTTTAACTGGATCAATCAAGAATGCGACAACACCTGTATTCATGCCTGGAATCAGAAAATATTACACCATTCCAATTCTTGATGTACACAATAAAGGCGACACGCTGTTTGCTAAGTACTTCACAACAAGCGTGAATTCAGCAAGAGGTTTCAATTTGCAACCTCAAAACAAATTAGCCAATGTTAAAAATGTCAATCAATGAAAACTTCAGCGAAGAGAAATAATGCGGAGGGCAAGAAAGGCGACGGCATGCAAACTCCAGGAATACCAAGCACTCATTAAACGCCAAAATAAATCATTCCGCATTAAGGAAAAGGAGAAAGATAAAAGTGCTAAGCGAAGGAAACGAGAATCAAAAACATTCTGGGAAGAGCAGTGCTTAAACAACGTAGAGCATAAGAGAAAACAACGCAAAGACGATTCCTATCGTTTAAATCGTTTAAATCGTTTAGAACGCCGCTAACAAAACGTCAATGAGATTAATCCGGAAATCCATTTCATATCACCAGAAGGAGATGGCAAAATATAAGGAAACTATGAGACTAAACCGGCAATCGCAAATGTATCGCAACAAGGAGAGGGCAAAAAACAAAATCTCTATGGATGACAAGCGAAAGTCACTCCGGTATCACGCCGAAGAGAGAGCAAGTAACAAAGAGGATATGAAATGTAAACGCCAGTTTGCTGCTTATAAGGACAAAGAAAGGAGAAAAAATAGGACAAGCATGGAAATCAGACGGAAATGCAATGCAGCGTTTCGGGTTAGAGAAAGAACAAACAATAAAGAAGCTATGAAAGTAAAACGCCAGTTCCGTCCTTATAAGAACAAAGAGAGAATGAAAAATAGAAAAAAGTAAACAAATCAAACGTCAGAGCGATAGAACGTTCCGCGCTAACGAAAGAGCAAGTAACAAAGAAGCTATGAAACTAAAACGCCAGTTTGCTGCTTACTACCACATAGATAGAATGAAAACTAGGATTCGGATTCAAATAAACCAGCAAAATGAATGTTACCGAAAAGAGAGAGAGATTAAGAAATAAACAGATCATGAAACTGAAACGTAAAAACCCAGATTTTCAAACATTTGAAAATGCCAAAAACAAGTCCTCAGGGATCTGCGAAGAACAAAACAATTTCGTACTAAAGAAAATTTACAAAACAAAAGCGCAATGAATCTTCGTCGAAATAAGAACGTGATATACCAAACAAAGAGCGTATGCGCAACAGAAAAAGAATGGAAACGTTTCGAAAAAATATTGCATGTACGGAAGAGACATGCCCAGCAGGAAATGGTGCAAATTATAACGTCACACACTATAGACGACTTGAACGCATTACTGATTGGAATCACAAAGCACGAGCAGAACAGCAACAAAGGCGAAGACTTTCTCAGCTTCCTTATGTTGTCGCAAATTTTAAAGAATTTTATGAACTTCCAAGCTGTGTTTGTTGTATTTGCAACAGAGCACTTTTTAGAAAACAAGTACAGCAGTTTCGAGAGCAAACATATCAAAACAAAGGCATGTTACACAACTGTCTTCATGCAGCTGACTTTCATGTTAACCAAGAAAAATGCTCAACTGATTGTGAAAAATGTGCCCGTTGGGACTGTTTCACATGCCATAGGCATATTCGAGGTGGTTCCATGCCTTCTCAAGCGATGGCTAATTCCTTGATGCCTTCTGTATTTCCCGATTGTTTGAGTGTTTTAAATCAATTAGAAAGGCATCCCATATCACCAGTAATACCTTTCATGAAAATTTTTACTTTACCGAAAACATTGCACTAAGGAATCCATGGCCCTGTTAGTTGCGCTCCATCAGATGTCGTAGAAGCAACAGAGACACTCCCTAGACCAATCAGCGACCACACTTTAGTCAAAGTGAAATTAAAGGGAAAAATGGAATATAAAGGCCATCACCTTTTTCAGCAAGTGGCTCAGAATATACTGACTGCTTTAGACTATTTGAAGACTCATAACCCTCATTATTCAGGTAATCAAGTGTTTTAATTTTGTATTTATGTTATTCATGATAATTCTTCACTGCGTGAAAAGTCGAGATTCTGAGATTATTTTTGATTACTTTGGGCAGATTCGAACTACACGAGCTATTGATTTCAGTATAATGTGACAGAGGGATCCCGATATGACCATAGTAGTTGAAAGGGATCTAAAGAACAATACGATACAATGCTTCATACTTCAGGGGTTTAAATGTTTGTAAAATGCTTGTTCTCCTGCAAAATTTCCATCTCTATTGCAGCTATTTCTTTGACAACCAACTTTCAATCTTCGGATCAAGACAAGGCTTCCATTTTTCTTCATGCGGCTGAAACAACAGAGCCACAGAACAATTCCCAATATGAACATAGCCATTCTGGATTACATTATTCATCCAAATACAATGTACAAACTTCTACACAGAAATCGACAGCAAAGGACCTATTGTCTGACATACATGAGACGTCCTGCCCAATGGTGTCTTGTCTTCAACCTGAGAATGTAGCACCAGATCCAGAACAACAACTTATCTGTGTTGCACCAGCAGACGGAAAGCGGCCGTGCAGTGTTTTCAGTATGGAAACAAAAACGTTTCCTTACCTTTTTCCGGATGGCAAAAATGGATATGACGAACATCGCAACACCAAATTACATCTTGTTCGCTACATAAATGTACGTTTGTTCAGCGCTGACAGTCGTTTCGCAAGCGACCCATAGTATATATTATGCTCTCAGTATGTCAGCGAGCTGAAACAAGTGTCCAGTTCAATTTCCGTTGGTCTCAGTAAAGCCTCTGCAGTTACAAGCGATGGTAGACGAATAATAGCTGGCATGTTGGTTGACTCAGAAAAGCGAAGAAATCTTATTAAAGCAGATGAAGGTTACCGAATCTTTAAAGCAGTACGAGGGACCCCAGCATTTTGGGAAAAGAAACTTCGAGACTTGTATGCCATGGTACGACAGCTTGGCACACCCACCTGGTTTTGTAGTTTTTCAGCCGCTGATAGACGATGGCCAGAAATTTTGACAGCAATTTGTGGTCACCAGAAAAGGAAAGTACCTTCAAATATTGACTAGTCAACGCATTGTCAAATTATTAAATCGAATCCTGTAACAGCGTGTCGCATGTTTGAACACCGTCTACAAGTCTTCATAAACCATGTTATAAAATCGCCTCTGAACCCGATAGGTAAAGAAGGCGATTATTTCCTGCGCACAGAATTCCAAAGTCGAGGCTGGCCCCATATTCAGGCTTTATTCTGGTGCACCGATGCTCCTGAATTCCAAAATGGTGCTACAAACACGGAATTAATGCATTATATTGACACATACGTTACTTGTGCCATGCCAGACGCTGTAAAGGAACTACTGTTACATGAAATTGTGACAGTTGTTCAGGTGCACATTAAAACCACTCAAGAAGCTGCGAAAAAGGTTCGATAACATGTAGATTTAATTTTCCGCGTCCAGCGTCATGCCGCACATTCATTGCCAAACCAACTGGTTCTACGAAAGGCGCTTCATCGGAAAATCACAAAAAAATCTGCATAGGCCGTTTTAGCTGCTGTACAAGCATCAGTTGATGACTTACAAGATGCCGAAGGATATAGTACCGTGGAAGAAGCTTTACTGATTGCAGGGGTCACTCAAGAACAGTTTGAAAAGAAATACAGTTTATTACAAGAGAGCCGTTGACGAGCTGTGGATTAATCCTTACAACAAAACACTTTTGCTGACTTGGAATGGAAATATGGATATTCAGCCTGTTTTAGATCCGGTGAGCTGTCTCGTATACCTTGTGAAATATGTTTCGAAAGCTGAGCGCGAATTCGGCGACGTATTCAATCGAGCTCAGAAAGAAGCAGACAATGGACATTTTGAGCGGTTTCAACAATTGCGAAAGCTTGGTAATGTGTACTTTCACAACCGAGAGGTCAGTGTTATGGAAGCTATTTACCGCGCCACTGGAATGAAACTGAAACAAAGTACTCGGGATGTTGTGTTTATTCCAAGTGACCTGCAAACCGCAAGGTATGTAACCACAACATCATTAATTTCTTATTTCATGTATTCGGTTTCTTGATGTGTTATTGTCTGTTGCAGAAAGTAGGTTTCACACTGTTCAGTTATAACTCTGGATCGCCCATGTCATTAAATAAACTACATAACTAATTGGAATTCTAACCTACTCTTTCAAAAATGTTTTCATTTTCTGATAATGTGATACATTTTTATTCCACAGATTAACAAAGCCTTTGGCTGAACTACAGAACTGTTCGGAAGATGAAAAATGGATGACTAGTCTCGTGGATAGATACCTCGCCCGACCTCTCACAGATGCGTTTGACGAAATCTGCCTTGCTGACTCTGCAAGCAGGTACAGAATTACGTCCTGTTCCCGTGTAAACCACTCTCAGAACGACTCTGATCAAGATGTTGAAACGGTTGAAATGGGAATGCACTCAGATACCCACCAACATCCACAACAGTCACGAGGTGTGAAACAAATTTACCGTCTGCAACGTGGTCTAGGCAATATCAGAAAAAGAACACATCAAGCTGTAATAAGATACCCCAAATTCAACAAAGAGAAAGACAGTGAATGCTATTATTTCAACCTGTTACGGGTTTACTTACCTCATCGTTCCCAAGAAATAAAGAGCATCGATACTGACACGTATAAAGAGATTTTTAGCAGTAACCTTGAGAAAGTGCTGAGTAATATGTCCAAGTACGAAAAACTCTCGACACAGCTTGATTCAGCGTGGCATAATATCAATGTGCATGCAGAACATGAAGACGAATGGGCAGTGAACTGCAAAGGTTAGAAGATGACAGAGATTTCCGCTCACTGCAACAGCTTGAAGACTTTGGTGAAGTAATCAGTGATAATGACATTCCAGATTTAGGACAAAATTTGCAAAACAATCCTCATAATGCTATTGGCACCGCCTCCGCAGAGTCCCAGAACACGCAACTTAAGTCTTAATCGGAGACAGCAAGAACTTTTTTATTTTGTACGCTTTTGGGCACAGCAAAGAGCGCAAGGCATTGACACTCAACCTTTTCGGATATTGTTACCGGTGGAGCTGGTACTGGCAAATCACACCTTGTAAAATGCGTATTTCAAGAAGTGTGCAAAATATTGCCACGGCGTAGTGAAAACCCTGACTTGCCTGTTGCATTGTTGGTAGCACCAACTGGAACAGCAGCTTTCAACATAAACGGCCAAACAATACACTCAGCGTTTTGCATCAACAGAGCATCCGGAAAAGGGCTTGGAGAAGATCAGGCAAATACCTTGAGACACGAATATTAAGACTTACAATTGTTGATTATTGACAAAATATCCAACCTTCATCTCCAAAAGCTTTTTTTCGGTAATATAAGCAGTCTTGCGCTCGGCGACTTCTATCAGATTCCTCCTGTAATGAGTAGGCAGTTGTTTACCTGCGCAAACAGTCTAACCGACCTTTGGAATTTATTTCATATCTGGGAACTGAAAGACGTTGTTCACCAAAAAAAAAAAGACACGCGTTTTATCGATTTACTTAATCGCCTGCGCACCAGAAAACAAACAGAAAAAGTCTGTGATACGGAAATAAGGAAATTCTTACGAGCAGACTTGTTGTTCATGGCAGCGTGCAGTATCCTAAAAATGCCCTTCACCTGTGTTCCACCAACAAGTAAGTTGAACGCCACAACGATAAAATGCTAAGAATGTCGGCGAATTGCAACCCTTTAGTGACTGTGCATGCTGTGGATATCTGTCTTCAACAAAACACTCACAAGACATTCAGAAGGAAAGAACCTTTAAATTGTCCCGACGCCTCATTAGCTTCATGTTTAACCATCAGGACACATAGCCGTGCTATGCTTTCAGACAACATTGATGTCAAAGATGGATTAACAAATGGTGTACTTGGTACAATCACAGCAATCATACCGGGTCAAATGCCACATGGTCAACCAGAGGCTGTCTATGTAAAGTTTGACGACGAGCACGTTGGTCAAAAGGCAAGAAAAAGTCTACCACCACCATCTTCTCTTGTTATTAAGCTTCACAGTGAAGTTATTCAAACAAAACCTTATCAAATAACCCGTCATCAATTCCCATTCAAGCTTGTATGGGCAGTAACAATCCACAAAGTCCAAGGAATGACTATAGACAATGTAGTTGTCTCACTTGCTAATATATTTAAAGCTGGAATGGCATATGTAGCTATAAGACGCGTGACATCCCTTGAAGGACCATTTCTAATCAAGGACGATTTCAAATTCGATGTCATATATTGTGATCCCAAAGTTAGCGAAGCTTTATCCCAAATGCAACCTGAGGAAAATGTACCTGTTTGGAAAATTACAATTCCTCCTACACTACAAGATAACGACTGCAGTCTGACTGTAGTAAGCCATAACACCGTAAGTTTCTTACCTCATGTCCGGAATTTCCTTAGTGACAGATTTGTACCACATGCAGATGTTATTGCTCTGCAAGAGACTTGGCTCAATGCCCACAAGAACATTGACAGTTCACTCCCAACTCACTGTGTTTTTCGGTCAAATCGCGCCACGCAATATTCCCACTGCCTGAATCTCCCAAATGAACTAAGAGAGTCAAGAAGAGGTGTTGTCGCACTTTTCATTAAAAAATCATTGGCTTTTTTGGCAGTTGACACTAAACATGTGGCCATGGAGTGTGTCGCAGTGGCATTAAAAGCCCCACGATTAACAATATTCAATGTCTACCGGCCACCACGGCTGCCGCTATCTTACTTCTGTGAACAACCGCGCATACTTTTAGACACAGCCAGTACGACATCAGTTATGCTGCTTGGGGAATTAAATCAAGATATTCTGAAGGCTTACAAGATAGAACTAAATTCTGTACTGCACGATTTCCAACAATTAATAGAACACCCAACAACGCGAGGCGGGACATTGTGGGATCACATTTATGTCAGAAACATAGAGAGCAAGCAGCATGGAGTAGTTCAAATGCTATACAGTTATCACAATGCAACTTATGTAACTTTATTATCATAGCCAATAAGGTATGTCGTGGTAATTTTCAGTATTGTTGCTAAGCCACTAATGACACCTCACATTTTAAACAAGGACTCTAGTTCCTTACTCTAAGTGCGAATAATCCAAAAATAGTGCAGTCATATCGTTTGATTTGCGACATCAAGCATATACACATTTCTTTCCGTACAGTCTGACTTGCCAAATCACTGACAGTTCACTGACAAACGCACGATTGATCTTTTGTTATATTTTAAAACTCAGCACATCAGTTGTTGTATTAAAAGTAACAAACAATTGTTGTACAAATGCGCTTTTTGAAAAAGCAGTTGTTCGTAAATATACAGTTATTGTTACGAAACATGACTGTGATGGTGTTGAGGTACCTGTACTTTCACATGAACTAGGCTTGTCATTTGTTCACATCTCATATCTATTAATAAATGGTGAACTTCAAAGATACTCGTTTTTGCTCGATTTTTTATTATTGCCTCTCATGTAATCCTATAAGGCTTATGACCTCATGACGTCAAAAACTTTGCGAAGTATAATTACGTTATCCAGGTTTGCAAGTTATGTGCAAATAGGTTGCATGGGCAAAACGACGTCAGACGTCTGACTATATTCCTCGGATAAGTCGCTCGGTTTTGTTAAATATTATTAGACTCGTATAGAAAATCAAGAAAAGTGCATAACGTCAACACCCCTCCCACCGCAGCCTCCCCATTTTTGGCTGCTTTGTTATCTAAGCATGGGTGTTAACTGCGCTGGGGATTTCGGAAGATTTTCCGGAAGATTCTCTAGTGTTCCTGCATTCTTTAGAAAGCTTCAAAACAGTAACAGCATTATTGTCGGTCCATTGTCATTTATTATTGTCTGAAATTGAGCTTTTTGTGCATTTCTCATCTATGGCTGTTACGTAACATGCCACTCAGTCAGGGGTCAGTGTCAGCTGCGGTGCATGATGGAGTCGTTATCTACGAGGTCATGGAATGCTATTGTATTATAGCTGTAAGCAGCTCTAGCTATTGATTTTTTTTCGCCATATACTTGATTAGGTTGCCAAGATGTGCTGTATACAGGAGCCATGTTGTATCGATTAGCATTGTTTGCTGAAGCATTTTTCGCTATTAAATTGGGTCGTCTGATATCTTGTGTTATGAGGAGCAGCTCACCATTTTGCCAACGAAATGCCTCCGCCTTCTCCCACCGAGGTGCGTCATCTGATGCGCAGTTATGAAGAATGCTTTCCTAGTGCTATTTGGTCGATGGGAATGTGCGAAGACAAGGTAGTCTATCATGGCTATAACTACACTTAGGGTACAGACCGTTACCGTTGCCTTGGGTAAAGGGTTAAGAGTTGTGTTTATAGTCGGACCTACAGTAAATAGCTGGGGGAGGGGGGGCGTATGGAGGATGATGGTTAGCAAAAAAAAAAAAATCCCGACCACCTCCAAGACCTGGATAAAAAGATGAAAAGTAAGAACCGTTTGTCGTGACCCCTTCCACATTCAGGTAAAAAGACGTACGGTAAAACCTGCCTTTCTTGACCACCTTCCAGACCCGGATAAAAATGTAACGTACAGTAAAACTGCTATAGTGAGCAACTTCAGATCTGGATAAGAGGGGCCTACAGTAGAACCCGTTTTAGCGACCACCTTCCAGACACCGATGAAAAAAGATGCTCATTTATATCTGTTTTAGTGACCACCATCTGTTTGGTTTATTTTGAGTTTTTTACGATGAATGAAGGTTATGTTTGCAGAAATGAATATTTTATTTCAGTTTGGGGGTGAGGGATCATGGGTTTAGTCGGGGAGACATTTGTTTTTGTTCACAAAAACAAGAAACTAAGTAGGTATCGATTGAAAGCGTGTAATATAAGCCTGCACTCTTATGTTTTGTGTGCACTGGCCGCTCTAGTTAAAATCCTTGCAGCAGTTTTTAAGTTATCGTGTTAACAAGCTCTTGATGACAGATCGACCGGGGTGCCTCATACCAAAAATAAAGGACATCGGGTCAAAAATGTAGGAGATACATTTTAAAATTTTTTGTTCAAAAATTCCCCAAAAATTAAAAAAATCAACCAATCGACTGGAAAAGCACAAGCCGTATGATAAACCCCTTATCGATGCCTCACACCAAAAATACATGACATCGGATCAAAAATGTAGGAGATACATTTAAAAAAAATTTCTTCAAAAATTCTCAAAAAATTTAAAAAAAAACACCCGATCGAGTAAAAGAGCACAAGCTGTATGCATGGCCGCTTAGGGATGCCTCACACCAAAAATAAATGACATCGACTCAAAATTGTAGGACCCATATATCGGATAAACGCATAAGAGGGCTTGGCAAATTGACTATGCAAAAAGCCGATTTCGTATGTAGATGCATTTTGAATTATTTTCGAGTTTTTTGCTTCAAAAATTTCTCCAAAATACAAAAATTGTCCCGTCTACTAAAAAAGCACAAGCCGTATGCACGACCTTTTAGGGGTGCCTCATACCAAAAATAAATGACATCGGGTCAAAAATGTAGGAGATACATTTTAAAAAATTTTCTTCAAAAATTCAAAAATCACCCGATCAACTAGATAAGCCGTATGCACGACCCCTTAGGGATGCCTCACACCAAAAATAAATGACATCGGATCAAAATTGTAGGAGGAGATGCATTTTGAAACAAAGTTTACTAAATAAACAACTAACTAACTAACGGACGCCATCCGCAAACCGATAGGAATACCCCAGCTTACATGTAACGTAAGCTGGGCTAGAAAGGCTCCAATCGCGTGAAAAGTATTGTGCGATATAATTTTGCAGTCGCTGAATCTAATACTCCCCCTCTACCCCTCTTCCCCAACCCCGCCTGCCCCGTTTTGTTGGCTCTTTTGTTAACTAAGGATAGTTGGGACTTCACTGTTTTGCAGAAGATTCCCAAATGTTCCTACATTCTTTAGACATACTTGAAAATATTAGCCGAACATTTATCGATCATTTTTTTGCATTTCGTGTAATTGAGCTTTTTCGCGTAGCTCACCTACAGCTATTTTCATTTGGCTGCCAAGCTGTTCCATATGTGGGAGTAATTACGTAACGGCTCGCAATGTTTGTGCAGTACTTGGGAGCAGCTTTCACTTTTAAAGCAGGTCATCTAATATCTTGTGTTATGACAAGCAGCGCACTATTTTGACACCAAAGTGCCTTCCCTCACTCTAAACTGAGGTGGGTGATGTGTGGCACACTTTTGAACAATGCCTTTCTAGTGGTTTTTGGCCGATGGAAATTACGACGACAAGGTATACATGATGGCTATATAAACTTAGTGTAACGTTTGCTAAAATGTCATGTCATGTGTTGCACAGTTATGAAGACTGTCTTTCTGTCGTTTTTAGCCCTTAGCTATATACGAAGACAAGGTATACATCATGGCTATAGCTATACTTGGTGTACAAACCCTTACCGTAACGTTGGCTGAAATGGTTAGGGTTGCCTTTAGAGTCGTACCTACATTCGGTAGCTGGGATGGGGGAAGGGGGTTAAGCTTAGCAAAAGAAAAAAACTATTTCGGCAAACCTATTTGTAACTGCCACCTTCAAGATCCAGATAAAAAGACGTAAAGTAAAACGTGTTTGTAGTAACCAAATTCCAGTTTCGGAAAAACGGGACGTACGTTAAAACCTGCCCGTTTTGACAACCCTCCAGACCCGGATAAACGGATAAAACTGCTGTAATGACCGACTTCAAAACCGGAATAAAATCAGTTTTAGCGACCACGATCTATAACCGGACAAAAAAAAGATGTACAGTAAAACCTCTTTAGTGACCACCTTCTAGACCCAGATAAAACACCTCAGCCTAAACTTGTATAACCCCCAACCCCATCTTCCCGCTTCAAAAGTTGGACAAAGGTGACACACAACCCAACTACTGGGCACATGGGATGCATTTATATAAGATGTTCTAAAAATAGTACAGACCTGTTCAAATAAAACTTTGTGAAAGGGCTGTCGGGGGAAAATGGAAAACGTTACTGGTGAATTATGGGTTTATTCGGGAAGACATTTATTTTTGTTTACAAAAAATTAATAGCTATCGATTGAAAGTTTGTGATATAAGCTTATACACTTATGTTTTGCCGCTCTAGCTTGCAATTTGAATTTATTTTGAGGAACTTAGTATTGTGTAAAGCATTCAATTTTTAGCTGTTTTTGAGTTATAATTTTCATCAAGATTTTTCCGATGTGTTTAATTTTAGCTCTAGAATATTTCCGAATAGAAATAGAATATGTTGATTATATGATTTACGTATGCGTTACGAGTTAATAAATCGTGAAAGTTACTTTTATCTAAAACCATATAATGATTGAGGTTAAAAATCCAATTGCAATCAACATTGTCGTTCCATTTATAATGTTTCTCTTCTTTATTCAGTTGATCTGATAATCTATAATCAAGAATCACACATGTGCTTCCGTATGAACATGCAATTGAACTGGTAAATCCATTACTACTAGCCTAAATGAGGTCAAGACAAAATAAATTCAAAATAAAAAAATGAAAATAGAACTGAAAACAAAATATTGGACCGGGGACAAGGGTGTGGACCGAGGGGAAGGTGTCGAGACCGGGGGATAATCACCGAGGGCGGGGTAAAGACGGGGGCGGGGGTAATCACCTAGACTCGTCAGAATATATGTCGGAATATATGTCACACATTCATTCTCTAATTGCAGATATGTGTGGTCAGGCATGATCGTCGTTTTTGGCATATACCTGAACGTCTACAGCAAAAACAAAGCGCAGATCGACGACAGAGTAAAAAACTTTTACTACAAACACATTCTTGGGCGTAAGAAAGTGGCGGTCGTGGACGAACTAGAACGAATCGTGTAGGATGTTAACCGTTGTGGGAAAGTGTTCTTTTTAGTTTATATGACAGTATTTGGGTTCGTTAATTGCTGTCCATTTCAATATGTGGTTCGGGATTTGCCAGTGCGACAAACGTACGGGGAATTTATTTTATCAGAATTTCTGTGGTGTCGGGACCATTTTTGCAAAATTGTGCTTCATTATTTGTTTAGAGCAAGTCGATGACAGATGTTGTGCGGTGTCTGTTTAAAAAAGAATCTCGTTTTCTCCCAAATAATACACTGCTGTGTGTGTTTGGAAATGAAATAGTGTATGCATAAATTTATTGCACAAATTGTTCTATAACATTTAATCGTTATGTCTCCCCGACCTAGGGGAGACATAGTGTTTGTACGTTCTGTCTGTGTGTATGTGTGTGTGTCAGTCTATTGTGAACAAAATGTTGTGTGCTAAACATCTCGAGATTTATTCCTTGGGTCAGTCGGACGGTTCTGTCAACTTTTTCACCCATGTCATTTGATTAGGGTAGGTGTATGACGTCATTACGTAAAAATTTTGTTTGCGAAATTTCTCAGCCGCTGAACATCGGAGAAAATTTAAATTTGATGGGATTGTTGCTTGGTAGGTTCGAAAGAGTCTATAAAGCTTTTTCGCCATTAGAACGAACGAATGCGGCGTATGACGTCATCACGTAAAATATGAATATATTTTGAACAAGATTTTGTGTGCAAAATATCTCAATAAGTCCTATCGGCTTCAAATTTCATATGGATATTCCTTGGGTCAGTCGGACTGTTCTCTCAGCTTTTCACGCATGTCACTTTGTTAGGGCATGTGTATGACGTCACTTCCAGATTCGGGTAAAAAGACGTATGGTAAAACCTGTCTGTCTTGACGAACTTCCACACCCGGATAAAAATGTAACGTAAGTAAAATTACTGTAGTGACCAACTTCAGACCTGGATAAGAAAGGCCTACATAAAAACCGTTTTAGCGACCACCTTCCAGATTCGGACAGAAAAGACGTGCAGTAATATCTATTTTAGTGACCACCGTCTGTTTTGTTTATTTTGAATTTTTTACAATGAATTAGGATTATGTTTGCAGAAATGAATATTTTATTTCAGTAATTAAAAAAAAAATTTTTTTTTTTTTTGGGGGGGGGGGGGCTGGAATTATGGGTTTATTATGGAATTATGGGAGACATTTGTTTTTGTTTACAAAAACAAGAAACTAAATAGGTATCGATTGAAAGTGTGTAATATAAGCCTGTACTCTTATGTTTTGTGTGGACTGGCCGCCCTAGTTGGGCTGCTGGGATTGCTATAGTGTTATGCAAGTTTGAGGGAGTACAACACATTATGCATAATGAAGCTAGCTTCTTTATACTGCTTACAATGTATACTTACAGCCAGTTTGCCACCTAGCATATATATTTATATCTGAGATATTAGAATCCGCGACTATTCGCCTGGTGACAGTACACCTAGTGAGAAGTGCGGCAATTAGCGTGAATATCAGAATCGCATAAGAACCATACATTCTGATTTAGCCATTAGCCCTAAGATAGCAAAAGGCTATTAGTATGGCCGTTTCCGTCTGTCACTCCGTCCGTGAACATTTGGTTTGTGAACACTCTCTAGCCTACAGTTCTTTGGCAATTGCTAAGATATTTGAGATGTAGCTATATGGACTATTGTATATGAGCCATATTCGCCCAAGGACAGTGACTCAGCTGGACTTTGAATTTTTTTATTTCTACCAGTATCAAGTGTGGTTAACATTTGGCTTGTGAACACTCTCTAGCCTACAGTTCTTTTGCAATTGCTAAGATATTTGAGATATAGCTATATCGGACTAGTAAAGATCAGTATTGTATATGAGCCATATTCGCCCAAGGACAGTCGCTCAGCTGAAATTTGTTTATTTCTAAAATTATCAAGTGTCGTTAACACACCTTGATACTCTGGAAAGGCCTTCATTACCACTCCTTGCTACTCAGAAAGGCCTTTGTGAACATTCCTGTATACTCAAGAAAGGCCGTTATGAACACTCCTTGATGCTTATGAAATAACTGAATGAAAACTTCTGTATTCTTCGTTCAAAGCCGCAGTTATTAACTATATTTCTGCTCAGGTGTGAGTAGTGCTTTCTAAAGACAACTATCAACTCGTTAATCTCCGAATACCTACTTTGGTTAATAGCACAAACAGTGCATTAGCCATATCCGCACATGGGCAGTGGCTCAGTTTGACCTCGAAAAGGACAGTGTCTCATGGTATATGTTTTTGTTTGTTTGTTTTTTTTGTTTTTGTTTTTTTCATCTTAAAGCGCTGTCATCCTATTTCAGGGGCTCTAAGTACTCGATGCATTTTATCATAGGTTTCATTGCACTGATTGGTCCCCTCCAGTTTTACTGTTTCCTTTTTCGAGTATGTTCCCCATGGCTGAGGGCTTTGCATCTCTGATGTTTATACACATCTGGTGGCATAGGACCATCCTCGGATTGAGAGCTTTTTTCCATTGTTTTCGAAAGCCATTGTCGGCCGTTGCAGAAAGGCAATTTGGCAGCAAATGACAGCGTCGGAATATTTCTTTTGTTATATTGCATTAATTTGAAATGACAGGACTCCGAAGTGGTTCTACTTTTGTGCAAGCTTGCACTGATTTAAAATCACCAGACCCCAGTGAGTTTTCTCTTAAAAGAGTAAAAACATAAGCATTTAAAAATAGTCGAAATTCAAAGTTTAAAAAAAAAAATAGGCCAATCGACGCGAGGCGTGTTGCCCCACCATGCAAAAAATTACGCTACTTGCGGCCGGGGTGTTATGTCCTTCAAAATTTTCGCACACTTGATACCCAACCGCCCCAATTTTGCACACCCGATAAAAAGCCCTCCGCACCCCTTCTGTGTTATTTTTGAACCAGCCGACTTCGTCAGGCTGGTCGTATCACCTCAGTAGAGGGGCCCATCCGTCGTCTACATGTACATATGTACATATCTACCTGTGTAAAATTTATTTAAAGTGCTTCATTTCCCTCTGTTGATCGGCTTCCTTTCAAATTTTAAATCTTTTATAGGCTGGTCTCTCTTGAAAAATTACTTTTTTTGGCAATCCGCCAAAAGTTGGCGAAATGGGGAGCATTTAAAAATTTTTTGGTTGCCAACTTTCAGTGCTTTTTCTCCACAATTTTGATCGGATTGCCTTCAAATTTTGCACAAATGTTTACTAGGAAGGCCGCTCTTGAAAAATAACTTTCTGGGGAGATTCACCAAAAATTGAACAAATGGGGGAGGGAGGCATTTTTTTTTAATTTAGTGGTAGTCAATTTTAAAAACGCTTCTTGTTCCACAATTTTGATCGGATTACCTTTCAATTTTAAATAAGTTTCACCAAGCTTTCTTCTCTTGAAAAGTTCCTTTTTTTGGCAATCCGAAAGAAAATTGGCTAAATGAGGGCATTTTAAAAATTTTTGAGAGCCAATTTTCAAAATGTGTCTACTCCCACAATTTGGATCGCATTTCTTTCAAATTTTTGTACGAATGTATATTTGGGTAGGCCTCTCTTGATTTTTTTTCGCGATCAACCAAAAATAGGCCAAATACGGGGCATTTTAAATATTTTGGGAGCTAAGTTTCCAGAAGTATTTTCCCCAGAATTTAGATCGGATTGTCTTCAAATTTTCCATAAATGTTCACCAGGCTGTCTTATTTTTAAAAATTACTTTTTTGACGAAAAATTTAGTAGCCAATTTTCAAAATGCTTTTTCCACAAGTCTGATTTCCTTCCCATTTTGTACGATTGTTCCCAAGACGGTTTTCTCTTGTAAATTTACTTTTTAGACCAGCCAACTATTTCGGGCTGGTCTTATCACATCAATAGAAGGGTATCCGTCGTCTGTATGTACGTGTGTAAACTTTTACGTAAAATGCTTGTTCAGTTTTGATCGGATTCCTTTCCAATTTTATACGAATGTTCCCTAGTTAGGCCTCTCTTTAATTTTTTTTTGGCCATCCGCCAAAAATTGGCTGAATGGGGGGGGGAGCATTTAAAATTTTTCGGTTGCCAATTTTTAAAATGCTTCTTCTGCCACAATTTTGATCAGATTTTCTTCAAATTTTGCACGAATATTCTCTAGGGAGGCCTCTTTTAAAATCATTTTGGCGATCCCCAAAAATTGGCCAAATGGGGGAATTTTCTTATTTTTAGTCCTCAGCCAATATTGGCTGAAGGCTATTGCTATCGGTCTGTCAGTCCGTCTGTCCGCAAACTTTTTTTTGTATGGGCGATATCTCAAAAACTATTTATCGGAGCTTCACAAAACCTTTTTCTTGTCCGGGCGATATCTCAAAAAGTATTCATCGGATCTTCGCCAAACCTCATAGGAAAGAATTATATATAGTGCAGATGTGCAACGAGGGATTCAATTTGTCTCTTGTCCGTCCGTCTGTCCGTCCGTCGCACTTCAAATTTTTTTCTTGTCCGGGCGATATCTCAAAAACTATTAATCGGATCTTAACCAAACCTTACAGGAAGAAAGTACATATAGTGTAGATGCGCAAGGACTCGTCCGTCGCTCCATCCGATGCACCTTGTATATTGTGTTTGTCCGGGCGGTATTTCAAAAGAGTAACTGGACCACAGTGATGTAAACTCTATTGGCTGAGGGCTCTGCATCTCCGATGCCTATGTTTTGGTGTCTAATTTTCAAAATGCTTCTTCTCCCACAATTTTGATAGGGTTCCTTTCCTTTCCAATTTGGAACATTTCTTCTCCAGGTAGGCATGTCTTGCAAAATTACTTTTTTTGGTGATTCGCCAAAAATTGGCTTAATGGGGGCATTTAAAAATTTTTGTTACCAATTTTCAAATGCTTCGTCTAAAATAATTTTGATCAGATTTTCTTCAGATTTTGTATGAATGTTCTTAACATAGTCCCCCCTAGAAAATTTCCTGTTTTTTTGGCGATCCGCCAAAAATTGGCCAAATGTGGGCATTTTTAATTTTTCGCTGTCCAGTTTTCAAAATGCTTCTTCTCCCACAATTTTGATAGGGTTCCTTTCCAATTTGGAACATTTCTTCTCCAGGTAGGCATGTCTTGCAAAATTACTTTTTTTGGTGATTCGCCAAAAATTGGCTTAATGGGGGCATTTAAAAATTTTTGTTACCAATTTTCAAATGCTTCGTCTAAAATAATTTTGATCAGATTTTCTTCAGATTTTGTATGAATGTTCTTAACATAGTCCCCCCTAGAAAATTTCCTGTTTTTTTGGCGATCCGCCAAAAATTGGCCAAATGTGGGCATTTTTAATTGTTCGCTGTCCAGTTTTCAAAATGCTTTTTCTCCCACAATTTTGATCGGATTCCTTTCCAGTTTTGTACAGCTGTTCTCTTGTTCTCTCCAAAAGTTACTCTTTCTGGTGATCCGCCCAAAATTGGCCAAATGGGGGGGGGGGGCATTTTTTATTTAATTTTATTTAATTTGTTGCCAATTTTCAAAATGCTTCTTCTCCCACAATTGGGATTAGATTTTCTTCAAATTTTGTAAGAATGTTCCTAACATAGTCCTTCCTTGAAAATATACTTTTTGTGGCGATCCGCCAAAAATTGGCCAAATGGGGGACATTTTTTAATTTTTAGGTGTCTTATTTTCAAAATGCTTCTTCTTCCACACTTTTGATCGAATACCTTTCCAATTTTGCACAATTGCTCTCTAGATAGACCTCTCTTGAAAAATTACTTATTTTAGCGATCCGTCAAAAATTGGCCAAATGGGGTGCATTTTGTATTTTTATTTATTTTTTTTTTGCCAGTTTTCAAAATGCTCTTCTCCCACAATTGTGATTACATTTTCTTCAGATTTTGTACGAATGTTCCTAACATAGTCCTTCCTTGAAAATATACTTCTCTGTGACGATCCGCCAAAAATTGACTAAATGGGGGACATTTATAATTTTATGGTTGCCAATTTTCAAAATGCTTCTTTTTACAAAATTTTGATAAGATTTTCTTTAAATTTTGTACGAATGTTCTTTAGGTAGGCCTCTGCCACAGTATTACTTTTTTATGGCGATCCGGTGTCTAATTTTCCAAATGCTTCTTCTCCCACACTTTTGATCGGATTCCTTTCCAATTTTGCACAGTTGTTCTCTAGGTTTAGATCCCTTGAAAATTTACACATTTTGGCGAACCGCGTAAAATTGGCTAAATGGGGTGAGGCATTTTTAATTTTATGGTGTCCTGCCTTGAAAATTTACTTGTTTTGGCGATCCGCCAAAAATTGGCCAAATGGGGGTATTTTTAAACTTTTTGGTGTCACATTTTCAAAGTGCTTCGTTTCCCACAGTTTTGATCGGATTCCTTTCCAATTTTGAACATTTGGGCCTCTCTTGAAAAATTACTTCTTTTTTTTTTTTTTTTTTTTTTGTGATTCGCCAAAAATTGGCCAAATGGGGAGCATTTTTATTTTTTGTGGCCAATTTTCAAAATGCTCCCACAATTGATCAGATTTTCTTTTGTACGAATGTTCTTAATAGTCCATCCCTGAAAGTACACTTTTTATGGCGATCCGCCAAAAATTGGCCAAATGGCTTCAATTTTCAAGTGTCTAATTTTCAAAATGCTTCTCCCACAATTTTGAACGGATTCCTTTCTAATTTTCTTCAATTGTTCTCTAGGTAGGCATGTCTTGAAAAATTACTCTTTTTGGCGATCCGTCAAAAATTGGCTAAATGGATGGGGGCATTTATAATTTTTTGGTTGCTAATTTCCAAAATGATTTTTATATGTCTCCCCCTAAGGGAGACATATATAGCATTTGGTGTGTCCGTCCGTTCGTCGGTCCGTCTGTCCGCTGTGAGTTCTTATGAAATTAATGAGTCGATTTTTCTCAAAACATACATACATATTGGGGTACATGTCTAGATGATGCCCGTGGTATTTTTTTTTCGTTTCCTCAAAAATTCTATTTTTGGCAAATTTTTGAACATAGGGGGGTTTTCGTGCATTTTTTTTCACTTTGGCAGGCTATATCTCCAAAACGGTTTGTTGGATTACGCTGAAACGTGGCAAGAACAACACACATATAGTGCAAATGTTTACTGTGAAGTTTTACTTCATTTCCGCTGAAAATGTATTTTTGGCGAATTTTTAAATTTTTGATTTTGAACTTTTTTTGGCCATATTGTTGCGATATCTCCGAAACGGTTTGTTGGATTAGGCTGAAACTTGGCAAGAAGAACTCATAAAACGTGTAAATGTTTCCTGCGAAGTTTCTTTTCATTTCCTTTGAAAATGTATTTTTGGCGAATTTTTCAATTTTTGATTTTTAACTTTTTTTATCATATTGTTGCAATATCTCCGAAACAGTTTGTTGGATTAGGCTGAAACGTGGCAAGAATAACCCACATATAGTGCA
Organism: Protula sp. h YS-2021; assembly: GCA_949752745.1. Classification (NCBI taxonomy): domain Eukaryota; kingdom Metazoa; phylum Annelida; class Polychaeta; order Sabellida; family Serpulidae; genus Protula; species Protula sp. h YS-2021. The sequence goes on along the minus strand of OX457026.1, from coordinate 49,445,886 downwards.
AATGTTCACTGCGAAGTTTCTTTTCATTTCCGTTGAAAATGTATTTTTGGCGATTTTTTTTAATTTTTGAATTTTAACTTTTTGGGTCATATTGTTGCGATATCTCCGAAACAGTTTGTTGGATTAGGTTGAAACTTGGCAGGAAGAACTCACAAAACGTGTAAATGTTTACTGCGAAGTTTTTATTCATTTCTGTTGAAAATGTATTTTTGGCGAATTTTTCAATTTTTGATTTTAAACTTTTTTGGCCATAATTGTTTGCGATGTCTCCGAAACAGTTTGTTGGATTAGGCTGAAACATGGCAAGAAGAACCCATATATAGTGGAAATGTTTACTGCGAAGTTTTTCCACGTGACTGATTGGGGGCGGGGGAGACATATCCGTTTTTGTTTTAACAAAAACACTGGCCAATCTAGTTCTCGAACAATTTTGGTCAGATTTTCTTTAACTTTTGCACGAATGTTCTGTAGATAGGGTTCTCTTGAAATCGTACTGTTTTTGGCGATCCGTAAAAAATTGGCTAAATTGGTGGCATTCTTTAATTTATTGGCGTTTAGTTTGAAAATGAATTCCTTTCCAGTTTTTTAGATTCTTCGCTAGGTAGGCCCCTGTTGAAAAATTACTTTTTTTGGCGATCCGCAAAACATTACAAGTTGCTCGGTCCGCATTGGTCCGAAATGCGGACCGAGCATCGACGCAAATTAAATAAACATGCGCACTGGTTCGAAATGCGAACCGCACATCAACGTAAGTTAAATACACATGCGCACTGGTCCGAATTGCGAACGGCTCATCAACGGAAGTTGAATAAAGACGCATTGGTCCGAAATGCGAACCGCACATCGACGCAAGTTAAATAAACATGCGCATTTGTCTAAAATAAAAACCGCGCATCAACGCAAATTAAATAAACATGCGCACTGGTCCGAAAAGCGAACGGCTCATCAACGGAAGTTGAATAAACACGCGCACTGGTCTGAAATGCGAACCGCGCATCAACGCAAGTTAAGTAAACATGCGTGTTGGTCCAAAATAAAAACAGCGCATCAATGCAAGTTAAATAAACATGCGCACTGGTCCGAAATGCGAACAGAGCATAACCGCAAGTTAAATAAACATGTGCCTTGATCCGAAATGCAAACCGCACATCAACGCACGGCAAATAAACATGCGCACTGGTCCGAAATGCAAACCCCGCAAAATAATACATACCAAAACATTAAAACTGAAGTAATAGTAATTGTGTATGTCCTACAGTACATGTCAATAGTACACGTTTATAGATACATTTTCGACACTTTGTTCGAAGGTAACTCTGGTAGACTACCCAGTCTACGAGAGATACACAAGATCTGTTTCCCATTTTTCTGGGAAACAAATCTTTGTATGTATTTATCGGTCTATGTTCGGGTCCTTTGCTTAATTAATTATTCAGGGAAATTCCCTTGTTCATGCACACTGGAATTGTTCTTATCGCTTTTCGTATGCTGGGATTTCTACAATGTGACTACCACTTTTGAGATCTCGGCTATTCACAATGCCCCTGGACATTCTTCTTTTGTCGATCCGCCAAAAATTGACCAAATGGGGGCATTTATAATTTTTTGGTTAGCAGTTTTCAAAATGCTTCTACTGTCAGAATTTGGATCAGATTACCTTATATTTTGTATGAATGTTTACTGGATAGGCCTCCTGGCCAAGTATGGGGCATTTTTATTTATTTATTTTATTATTATTTTTGCAGCCAATTTTCCTTTTCTTCCACAATTTTGATTGGATTGCCCTCAAATTTTGCATACATATTCATTAGGCTGCCCTCTCTTGAAAAAAAAAACTTTTTTTTTGGCAATCCACCAACAGTTGGCTAAATGGTGGGCATTTGTAATTTGTTGATTTCCACTTTTCAAAATGCTTTGTCTCAAACAATTTTGATCCGATTGCCTTCAGATTTCTAGGCGGCCCTCTCTTTAAAAAATTACTTTTTTGTGGCGGTCCGACAGAGATTGACTAAATGGGGGCATTTAAAAGAAAATTTAGCAGCCAATTTTCAAAATGCTTCTTCAACAACTTTGACCTGATTCCTTCAAAATTCTGTGGGAATTTTCAGTAACTGGTTTTTAAAATATGACTACCACTTTTTGGCCATCATACAAGCCTTTTGGTACTTGATTCACTAGATCTCGGCTGGTCACAATGTCTCTGGATATTCTTGTATTTTAAATATGAAGGAAGTGATGTGGGTGACTGGAAATGTGGGACCCAACGAAATGTGTTCGATTTACGTGAGAACGAGCTAAGTGCAATTAGACTTAAGTGCAGGTCAGCAGTTAAACGTTTTCATACGTTATTGTAACTGGGTTATGATTCCATTGTTAATAGTTCTTAAGAAAATACAATGGAAACAAACTTGTTGGAAGATGAAAATTTGTGATTAAGAAACATTTAAAGGAGATGTAAGAACTCCATAAGCTCTTTTAAGCCCTTAAAACCACTTAAATGGAGGGGGGGGGGGGGGAGCGAGGAGGGATTTTTACCTAGTATGCAAAACTGGGGAGGGGGCCTTTTTACTGTTTACTTGATTTGATTGAAATTACGTAGTCAGATGTTGGAAGAACATCCGGTAATTCGCAAAACAGTTCTTGTACGTTTTATTTTAATGTAAGGAGTTCCAGTTTAAGAAATGACATACAATATAGTGTTTTGCAAGGTGGTTTCGTCTGGCCATACCCCAACCAAGTTATACGAGTGTACACAGCCTTTGACCCAGAGCACGGATTGATGTCATTAATTTTTAATTTTTCTTACAGGGGAAAGCGGGTTAGAGGATGTTAAAAGTGGCCAGTTTTGTGTGTGTGTGTATTATGGTTGCTACATAAGGCTCTTCACAGCACTAATAGGCCCGGATTTGAGGTTATAATAAACCCACTCTCTCCACCTATAATGAATAATTATGCCCCCTCTGAGAAAGTGCATTCCTATAGTTTTATGCGGATTTTGGTGCGTCGGTCTGTGGCGGTAGACGGAGAACCAAAACGATGTAGGGAATCCACTCGCTTCACATTATTTGTCAATTTTGTAAGACAGTCTCTCTGGTTGACAAAAGCAAGTAATCAATGATTTACCTCAGTATAACAGGTTTTACATTCTTTTTATTTAGTGGCCAATTTCAAAATGCTTCTTCTCCCACAATTCGGATCGCATAGCCTTTAAATTTTGCATAAATATTCATAAGGCGATCCCCTTTAGAAGAGTTACTTTTTGGCGATCCACCGAAAATTAACCAAATAGAGGGTATTTTTTAAATTTTATGCTAGCCAGTTTTCTAAAGTTTTTTGTCCACATTTTTTATCGGACTGCCTTTAACTTTGGCATAAATGTTCACTGGGTTGTTCTCTTGATATTTTTTTTTTTTTTGGCGATCCACCAGAAATCGGCTGAATGGGGGCATTTTAAAATTGATAATCAGTTTTTAAGATGCTTCTTTTCCAACAATTTTGATCGGATTTCTATCCAATTTGGAACAGTTGTTCCCCAAATAGTTCTCTATTGAACATTTACTTTTCTTGTCGATCCGCCAATGACTGACCAAATAGGGGCATTTAAATTTTTTGGTAGCCAGTTTTCCAAGTGCTCCTAGTCCCACAATTTGAATTAGATTCGTTTCAAATTTAAACGAATGTTTACTTGGTAGGTCTCTCTAGGGGCCATTGTAAAATGTTTTGGTAGTCAGTTTTCATAAGTTTTTTTTTTCTTCCACAATTTTGACCGGACTGACCTCAAATTTTCAGGGGTCGTTTTTTTTCCGTCGATTTTGAGCTGAAATTTGTGGTCCTCGAGATCAACTGAATAATTTTTTTTTTTTCACTTTTTTTTTTTTTTGGGGGGGGGGGGGGGGGGGAGCTCGCTACATGCAGGTACCGTTGTGAAGATTTTAAGTTGTCAGGTGTAAATTTTTCGGGCTCGTGACTTCGGCGATTGTGAATTAACACAATGCAGTTCTTGCTATGCTTTAGCTGTGGTTGTCTTCGCACCGAAAATATCACAAATTTCCTGCTCTGTATTTTTCGTCGTTTTCGACGAGCCCGAGAACGACCCCTGAATTTTGCATAAATGTTCACTAGCCTGTCCTCTTGTGAAAAGTTTATTTATTTATTGGAAGGCCAGCCCAAGCTGGCCTTCCTATAGTGCTACATTCCGCTTGGGGGATTTTTTTTTTTGAGACGGTTCCAATTTCAGTCATAAATTTACTTTCATTCATAGTATATTTACGTTCATTGATGAGTCAACTAATAGTAACTACAGTGGGCCAATGAAATTTGAAGATTTTTGTGATGTCATGCATCTGCTTTGAATATTGACCACCTCCCATTGAGGAACGTATTAGGGTTTGTCTCAAACATTGAATGAGTAGGACATTTTATTGCATTTCGTCTGAAAGAAGCTGAAAAACAGCGACTTAGGAATACTGGACCATGAAACAAGTCGCAACTTGTCGTCTAGATTTGCCATAGTCACAGCGATTTGTTAACCTGTGGATTGTGGCTTACTATTTTGTTATTGAGTTTTGGCCAATATTCTTTTAACTTCGATAGCTTATTGATTTTGTTTCAAAGAGTCACTGTTTTCATGAAATATTAAAACATTTTTTTTGAATAGATTAAAAAAATACAGAGGCATTTTTATGGGTTTCGTGGCAATGCTTTCTTTAGGTTGAGCATTGAAGTGTGACTGCATTCGTTATTGACTTGTGTGCCAGTGCTGCCCTGCAGTGTTAGCTCGTGGTAATCGTTGCAAGCGGTTATACTGCATTTGGGTCATCAGTGACTCATTTGCTGCGCACTTCTTTTTCGCTGTTTTTGAAAGTAGACTGTTCATGTTTTGGCAACACGGCAAATGTGAACGGTTGAGTACGGAAGCACAGAGAGCATTTTACTCAAGTTTTGTTAGGAATTAAGTTGTAAAATGAATAGAATATTTGTTTCTTTATCCAACTTAAATCTCTTATACAACTCCCTTCAAATACATGTGTATATTGTGGCAGAACATGGCCTTCCACCGATGCTTTTAGCCTAGTTAACACTTGACAAGCCTTTGGCTTGCAAGAGTTATATGAAATTGTGCGAGCAAAATTCGTCCTTTGTTTTTTTCTTCTTGACACTTTTTCCGATTTTTTGTGTCTTCTTCTTCTCTGACACTATGGGCCCTACGACCATGAAACTTGGGACTTATGAAGAGCTTGATCTGAACATGTGCATGTCACTTTTTATTTTCGTCTTTGATTTCGTTTTCTTTGTTAAAACGCCATGTGAAAAGAGTGTATTTTTTGCAAGTTAATGCGTAGCATTTAAGCCACATCACACACAGTTGCTCAGTGAGCTTTGTGCGAGCTCTCACTGTGTATGCTAGATCAGTCAATAAAACCTTAAGTCAACAGAAACTAAACACTACTCGGCTTATAAGACGTATTCAAGCTGTGTTGTTTGCATTATATTATTCAAGAAATAACCCATTGGAGCCAGTATTTTTGCGTTTTAAGTTTTGTCAAGTGTTTAACATTTCGCTAGCGGAATGAGCTTCTAGTTTATTTTTGTTTTTGAAAAGTTTATTTATTTATTTGTTTGGCAGTCCACCAATAATTGGCTAAATGGAGGGGGGGCAAAGATGGAGGATTTTAAAAAAGTAGTAACCAATTTAAATGCTTCTTCTCCCACGCTTTTGCCCAAATTCCTTTAAAATTGTTCCCCAGATGTTTTTGTTGCGAATTCTTAAACAATTTTGTTATTGGAGGCATTTTAAATCTTTTTTGCTTTCCAAAATGTGTTGCATGTTGCAGTTTGATTGGATTCATTTTAAATTTTTGAATATTACACTTCATGTGACGTTTACTTTTTGCGAGCCTCCAAAAATTGGCCTCATGCCGCCGTTTGAATGTTTTAGGGATCATGTTTTTTAAAATAGTTCTGCAAGTAATTTTAGATTGCTTTCCTTTTTTAGGTGTCCAATGGTAGGGCTCTTTGAAATTTACTTTTTTAGATGCAGCAAAAATTAGGCAAATGGCGGCCTTTGAAAAATTTTCGGTAACCGGTTTTTAATATATTCCAAGGAAGGAAGTGATGTGGGTGACTGTAAATCTGGGGCCGAACGAAATGTGTTCGATTTATATGAGAGCGAGCTAATTGTAATTAGACTTATTATGACGGCCACACCTGTTAATAATTGTTTTTGTCATTCCATTTTCATTATGAGTTCTGGGGTAAACGATCATCTGCCCCCCCCCCCAGTCAACTGCCCCCCTTTTTTTGAAACCGGTCGACAGCCCCCCCCCCCCCCCCCTCCTGCAATTTGCCGGGGTCATCATCTGCCCCCCTCCTTTTTTTAGTAGAAAAAAATTTAAGTTAGGCAATTGTGATGTCCCCGTCTACTTCGTCTCTGAAACAATTGATCTTCATTGATCTATTCACCAATATTGATCTTAGGAGAGACTGATCCGTATACTAATTGCAATTCTAATTGCAATTAGTTTCTTATTGGTAAATTGCAATTTACCGAGGTGCAATACATTCAATAAAATAAATAGAATTTTATTTATTGTGTCTTTGTAAGCCAAGAACCCAAGAAAAAAATAGTATATAGAGGGTGCAAGCGACCACCCCTCCTCTTTGAAGGGGGGCAGTCGACCGGGTTGCAAAAAGGGGGGCAGATGACAGGGGGGGCAGTTGACCGGGGGCGGCAGATGACCGGGATTCGAGTTCTGGATATCTTCAGAAAAGGAAAATTATGCTTTTTTATGTAACAGGAAAAATGGGAGCTAGGTATTGGTGAACCGTTCATTTGGCGGAGGAGACTATTTTGTTTTTGTTTGTTTACAAAAACAAGGAATTAAATAGGTCTCAAGTGAAAGTATACGATATATCCCTGTACAATGATGTTGTGTGGGCACCTGCAGTTCTAGTTTAGTAAAGATCTTGATCATGAATAGATAAATAAATTAATAGAGAACACTGTGAAGGGTATTCCTTCTGCTTGGTTTAAATTTAATTACTTCTAATGAATGTATCCACATCATAGAAACAAACAAATCTTATTGATGTTATTGTGAAAAAGTGGACAATTGCATTGCGTGTGGCTTCATGTGTTAATTGTAATTCAAATATGGCAGATAGTACTCCGGAGTTCGTAACAAATCCTGTTGATGTTAGTAATTGCAATTCGCACATGGCAAACGGTACTCCTGAGTGAGGGACAAGAGTGAGTACATGTCAGCAATTGGCATTGTATGCGCTTGTTGTTTGATGTGTTATTTAACTGAAAAGAGCTAGAAGCATGGATTTGTGAAAAAATTAAAATTAAAAATTTTGATGCAAAATCACCTCGGTTTAGCCGATTACCAGCTAAGCCGAATTTTTACAAAGAAAACCATAGAGACCACGAAATCCCTTCGGTTTAATCGATCATTCGGTTTAATCGATCTCGGCTTAAATCGGCCTATTGTAATTGTACAAACAGCTTGGAAAGATGGCGTGTTGGTCACTTTTGTCCTGGGTTCGTTCTGTCCCTGACTCGTTGGTCTTCTTGTTCGTCTTAAAGTGTGTGCGCAATGGGTGTCCATACCCACTGGCCACCAAACAGTAGTTTTGAGAAAATATTTTTCACTTTTTTAATACGTATATGTATTTCGCAGATTTTGAACACAAAACAATATACCGCTCCGTTTTCCTACGGCCCAGTTGTCCTACGATTTGATATTCCAGTAGTGGCTCGATTTCTGATGTACTTGAAGTTCTAAATGAGCAGTTTGCTCTTTTTCGAATTCTGTTGATAACAAAAGCCATCTATACTTTCAATGTTTAGTAATCCATGTAAAATATTTTGGGTTTTTATAGCAAATTTTCTGTTCTGGGGTTGTTCTCCTGTGTTAAAAGTAGCAAAAAATAATAACCCACCGTCTTTGGTCCAAAAAGGGTTAACACATAGGGATTGGAATTACACACGGGAATATAATTACAGTTACACCTTAACAACGTTTTTCGACTGAAATTAAAAATTAATCGAGCCTGCAGAAGGCAGGTGATTATTGATAGAAAATAAAACGTAATATCGAACGGACGAGTGAGAATAACGGGAGATGCACTGCGCAGCTAACTGATCATTCGCTGGCGCAGAGAAATGGAAACCTGTGTGAGAATAACGGGTGAAGAGGCGGGCTTGGGTGCGGCCCGTTATTCTCGCTCGTCCGTTCGATGTTACGTTTTAATTCCTATCAATCATCACCTGCCTTTGGCAGGCGCGATTAATTTTCAGTTAAAACGCAACTATCGAACGAGACTCGCTATCCAATAACGGGAGATTTTAACGTTTCCTTTTCTTAATGCAAAGAGAAATAAGAATAGTTAATATGAATTTATTTACATTCTTCCACAGAAAGAATTAACACAAGGCAGTAGCACAATGAAAATCAGGCAAAAATCAACACCATTACAAAAGACGGTCATACAATGTTAATAATTGAGCTTATCACATCCCAATGGGTTGTTGCGATACCACGGCTGGTGCGTATTCACTTGCTTTTACAAGATTTGTGATAAAATTTTTGAAACGTGCTTTTTTTAAACCAGCTTGCAGTCTCAAGGATTGTGTCTATAGGCACATTAACCTTTGCCACCACAGAAGAGGAAACTGCTCTTGTGCTACGGGGAGTAAATATTTTCATGTCAATACCACAAAGGCACAAAGAGTTTTAAGCCATCGGGATATGGTTGACCGGGTAACTGCTTTAAAGGGCTTCACATAGCTAATCAACAGTTTAGTTTCTCTTTGTCTTCTGCTTTCAGTGACCTTAAGATACTGATCTAAAACAGTTTTATTACATAATGAAGTATCGTAAGGATAGCTACCCAAAATGACTGGAGTAATTTGCTTCCCTGGATGAGTTTGTTTTACAGGGTCGACGATGGTAAATATGTAGTCGTCAGACGTTTTAGTCATGTTTCTAAGGTCAAATAAACATCGTCTGGCATCTTCGGCCTGTTGTGATAGCGACAAAACCAATGAGCTTTAGCGTTAAACGTTTAAGTGTTAAAGATTCAACAGGGGGCATAGCGAGAAAATATTCAAGCACCTCATTCACATCCCAGATTTTTCCCAAAATAAGGTTTATAATTAAAGACACCTTTTAATAATCGAATAACCTGGAGATGGCACCCAAAAGTGTGGTGGTCTGTTACCGTAAAACTGCTTAAAGCGCTTCTAGCCGTGTTAGCTGACCCCACCATCGAGAGCTACTAAACATCGAGTAGAGAATTCGAGTTCGAGCAGAGAATTCGAGTTCGAGTAGAGTGCAAATTTGAGCAAAATAATGAGAGGCCAGAACAAACGTAAAATAAAGCAAAGTGCTTACAAAGTATTTACTATAAGACCATACATAATCGTTTCAAAATTTGTTTATGTGGAACCAGATCACAAGAGGCACCCTGCTTTTATATGATATGAGAAATTCTAAACATCGAGTAGACTTTTTCGAGTTCTAGTAGACTTTTTCGAGTTCGAGTACACTTTTTTTATCGAGTACAGAAAAAAACTCGAGTAGACTTATTTCCTCGAGTACAGAAAAAATACTCGAGTAGAGTTCAATCTATTGAATATACTTTGTTTACATATTTCTATATGACAGTAAAACCAATATTTAACACTCTCAAAATATAACAAATTATCAAATTTTCAAAGTAATCATATTACAGTAAAACCAATATTTAACACTCTCAAAATATAACAAATTATCAAATTTTCAAAGTAGTCATATTACAGTGGAACCCCGGGATCGGACCCCCCGAAAATAGGACCACCCCATGGCGTAAAGATGGTCAGTTAGTGACTTCCAAGAAAGAGGGTTGGACTTATTATCATCTCAGTGCTGATTGCTGCAGGAGAAAAGTTCCGTACTTTGAATATGCGGATGTAATTATACACAAGGACACAGATTTACAGGATTCACACAAACGTTATTTAAAAACATTTGGTTTCGAATTTTAGGAATTAGGAGATTTACTGTTTACTGTTCTTTAATATTGACAATTATTGTTTAATGCAACATGAATGCAGAATCCTCAATTAAAAATAAACTATTTGTTGTCAAACACAAAAAGATAGAGTGGAACTCCGGAAATAGGACCACATGTGGGACTAGGCAAAAGTGGTCCGATTTGCGGGGTGGCCCGATTGGTAAGGTTCGTTTGAAACCAATCAATTGTGTTCGGTTCTGGTAAAAAGTGGTCCGCCTTCCGGGGTGGTCCTATTTTCGGGGGGTCCGATCCCGGGGTTCTACTTTAATATGATTACTTTGATAATTTGTTATATTTTGAGAGTGTTAAATATTGGTTTTACTGTCATATAGAAATATGTAAACAAAGTATATTCAATAGATTGAACTCTACTCGAGTATTTTTTCTGTACTCGAGGAAATAAGTCTACTCGAGTTTTTTTCTGTACTCGATAAAAAAAGTGTACTCGAACTCGAAAAAGTCTACTCGAACTCGAAAAGTCTACTGGATGTTTAGAATTTCTCCCCCACCATCCGCCAGTAGACCTAAGAATTCTAATCCTTCCTTGAGATTATATGCCCAGGGATCGACACCCCTTTCATGCGAAAACTTCTCCCATTTTGTGAGATAAGATTGATACTGTTTCTTGGTTGATGGGCGTCATGAGTACATGATGAATTTGGAAACTGCTAGGAAGTTGTTGGCTTTCCAAGGTTTTCCGGACACCCTCCATGCTATCAGTTCGGCATTTTTTTTTCTCTGTGGACTTTGCTGGGAGAAGGTTGGTGTCGTTTTTCCTAGGGAGATAGAGAACACAATCTATTAGCATATTCATAAGGACTGAACAGAAGGGTTACGTGGGCCAGTTGTGTGCAATAACAACGGCTTCCGCTTGATCATAGTCTTTTTTTTTTTTTTTTTTTTTTTTTGCAATACCGTAAGTAATAGCGACACCGGCGAAAAGATCTAACTGACTTCGTCATCCCAGGAAATGGAAAAAGCGACAGTTACTATTGCCCCTGGGTCTAGTCTCCATGCCATGTATCTGCTGACTTGATGGTTTATTCTCGATGCGAACAAATCAATATCTACCGACCCAAACAAATCAACAATTTTATTGAAAATGTGTGGGTTTAGTTTCCACTATGTGTTTTGTTTTACTCGTCTAGACTCTCGGTCAATCAAATAATTTTCCTTTCCTGTCTGGTCAGTGGCCGTGAGCCATAAGCGTTGCTGCTTACACCATAAGATAATTGAGCGGCAGATATCATTACAATCTTCCTTCCTGCCACCTTGATTTCGTAAATATAACACAGCTCTTGTGTTATTGCATTCAACTTTTATACGAGTTTTTCCACGTTATGACATAGTGCTTGTAATAAGAAAAGAATAGCACGCATTTCTTTGACATTGATGTGGTCTTGAATTTCATGCTCATTAAAAAATCCGCAACAATTGGAACTTTCATGAACACCTTCCCAGGCGTACATAGAGGCATCAGTTTGAATAGTAATAGAAGGTCTGGATAGTCATCAGTGATGAACGCGTGTGAATTTTTTCTATCCAACATCTGATATCATTCTGAGACGCCTGTGATAGAGAGAAGTTTGCTTTAAAATTTCCCCTGGCCTTCTTTAAGGCTGATGTTTTTTCATTATCAAGCACTCTCTAATAAACCTTCCCGTATGGAATGCTGGGAAAACTGGCTACTAATTTACCGATAAACTGCAAAAAATTCAATAGATATACACTTCAAAGATAATATGTCCGTAGCCATCTTAACAATTTCATTACATTTCTCTGGTGTTAAGCGACATCATAAGAACAGTGTTTATTATAAAACCTAAATAGGTTAATCGTGGCGTTAGAATAAAAACTCTTTTGAGGAAGAAAAACAAAAACTGCGTTCCTGCTTTCTGTTACGGTTGTGAGCATGTTAACCAGGCATTCGTGAAAGTTTTCTATGAGAAAACTATCATCAATATAAGAAGAATTGTTGAAGCCAAATTCCCGCCGAAGGCTTGTAAAGAAGACTTTGGAGCATAGCGTGAAGTTCGTGGCCCAAGACTGTGGCCATTCGGGAGGCAAGTGAACATAAGGGACTTGTTTTGCCATCGGAAGACAAGGAAATAGTGATGTTCATCCGCTATGGGAATGGAAAAGTAGGCTTCTTTCCAATCAACGCTACACATACGGGCGTTTTGTCTCATGAGCGCTATTGCCGATGCCAAGGTTTGCATTTTAAAATGCTGTGTTTGTACGTATTTATTTAATTGCTTGAGATTGGAAATAATTCTGAGTCTTCCGTCTCGTTTTTTGCGGTAAAAGATGTTGTGAGGGGTTGACCTCCTTAATTAAACTTTATGAAGCATTGCTTGAAGTTCGCTTTCATTGGCGTTAATTTCAGTAGGTGTGAACTGTATGACTGGAGGTAAGTGAGTTTGGAAAAGTGGTAACTGAAATGGAATCTTGAGCCCCTGAGTAATTTGCAACACCTTGGGGTCTGATGTTAGTTTTCTCCAATGCGAACTAAAAAGTCTGCCAGCCATAAACTCGGCAACATCCTGCTCACATGCAGTAATTAAGCTAGGAACGATTCCAAAGCTTACCCGTGAGTTTTCTTGGGAGTCGCCTGATAATGTTTCTGTCCCTTGTGATATTGCTCACATTTTCTTGTACCCGTATCCTTGGTGTTTCACAAAACGTTTTTTTTTTCTTTGTTCGGGTGGCCGTGATTGAGATGCCGGCAAAAATCCGGTTAGGCGTGAAGCTCTTTGTTTTACCCATGCTCGTCGCCAGCTTATTTCTTTCGTCTAATCTTTTCACGGTGTCTGCCAGATTGTCGCCAATCAGCTCAGTCGTGTAAACGGGCTCGGGTGTAAACAGATGTCATGAAATTTGGGCTGAAGGTCCAGTTTCATGTCTTTCTTTCGCATTTGTGCTATCTCTGGCCAGCCAGAAGCAGCAGTGCGGAGGCCTTTACCGTGAAGGTGAAGATATTCTTCCAGAACATCTTTAGCTAAAGCACTTTGATAGAAGATAATTAAATCCATAGCGCGTGTAAAGAGCATGTAAATGCTCTTTACCAATTTTTCCTGCAAAGAAGCGGAGCGATTATCCCGGACCCGTATGTGATGTTTCAACTGTGACCAGACAGCTGCGTTTACACGGGGCGAATTGATTTTGAGGTTATTGGGCTGCTTAACTTCATTCAATTCCGCTTTGACCAGAGTCCAGTCGATTGGTTTAATTCGTATCCGCCCGAGAAATACGGCCACCCTCTCCGAAACAGGGGGTCCTCGCTCCTCCTGAACTGGTCCAAAAACTTGTCGACAACGTCACCCGCTGAGGTGCACGGTTTGTCCTGATCATTTAAGTACCCATATAAGGAACCGTGACAGAGTCTTTGTCATTAGTACCACACTCGCCTTCACTCTCTTCGTCGGAAATGTCATGCTCTGTTCGAGGCCTTTTAAGGTATGGTTCTTCATCGAGACCGTTGATCTGGCTTTTTTCGAGGGCAGAGATGTTTGTCATAGCCTCATCATACCCTTTTGATAATTTATCACATTTCGCCGTTAACTGAGTAATCGCGTTAAAAATAACTTCATTTGAGCTGTTTTCTGTGATTTTTTGGTGATGGAGACGCTATGAAATGATATGAAAGGAGCGTCTAGTAAAAGAATGTCTGCAATGTGCGCCTGGAAAAGGCAGTGTAGGCAATTAAGTCTAATATCAAACACAATTAAGTGTTTGGTTAATTGTTTAGAAAGGCAGTTAAGTTTTCCTTTCACACGTTTCAGTCATTGTTTTAACATTCCAAGCATTTTCTTATGTTACGACAATTTAGTCCTATCAGATCTAAAACCATTAAACTTGTCTGCATATTAATGAAATCTAGCCTGAAACACACTTAACTGTTAGAGCTTAAGATATAAAACAATTAAGTCTCTCATTCACCATGAAAACACTGAAGTTTTCACTGTCAAGCACACCCCTCAACAAGCTCAAAATATGGCTAGTTCCTTTTTGCGTGTGAACGATCTGAAAGCTAGCACTGCAATGATCATTTACTGCATCTCCCGTTAATCCATAGCGAGTTCGATAGTTGCGTTTTAATGTAACCAGGGTTGTCAGGTGAAAGGATCAGTAAGGTGTAACTTAAGTGTTCAATTTCAATTAGATCAATTGTTGCACAATCACGACAAACCACACATACAGTCAAAGGGTATTTGATTAAATTAAAAAAACAGACATTAAACAAAAAAAAAAAAAAACAGATTATACATAGTCAACAAACGTCTGATATTCTTGACTAAACAAAATGTAAGCCTTCAAAAGCCTTTATAAGTTTTGATAAATTGAAGGCCAACTGGGAATGCAAAATCATAGGACAGCTGGGCCGTTGTACAACTGGGTATGGAAAACCCCAAATCGTAGACCGACTGGGCCTTAGGACTATTGGGATGTAATCTCGCATTGGGGATGCAAAATCTTATTAAAACAGACGTGTCACTGGGGATTAGATTAAATGCACTAGGTTTGGTGTTTTTTGCTGATTTTATGCTGCAGTTGTTCAGTTCTATAGACCGCCTGATGATGGTCTTACCGCTGTTTTAAAGAAGTTGGAAGAATATGTCGTTTTTAAACGCATGGATGTTCATTTGATTTCAACGGTGGTCAGTTGTCCGATGAGCAGATTGACTGGTTGCTACTATGACCTGTGGCCACTTATCTAGTGGCCAGTAATACTCAACCGGCGCACTGAGAGGCAAAGACGCAAGCACTATATAGTTCATCGATGATGTTTTGGGAATAGAATGAAAAGCGACGGTCAAACTATGCGGGAAAGAGTGCTTTTGTTAACTTTTAAAGGGATTATTTCATGTTACTGTTAGTTCGCTTGTTGTTATTAGGAATTTGAAGGTATACAAATAAAACTTGGGAGGATAAAAAACAACTAGACAGAAATTCGCACAGCGAATTAGCCCCACTTGGAATGATAACTTAAAGCGGAAGGTAGATGATATTGCAGTTTGTTGACAATTTTCACATTTCTGAATGCAGAATATCCTCCTAAATACTACTAACTATACCGGTAAGGTCAAGGCCAAATATTTGCTCTATCTCTTACCGTTTTCGAGATAAAGGCCAACTTCCGGTTTGAGGCTCGAAAGTGAAATGGGGGTCAAGGACACCGGAAGTTATACCTTACGTATCGTCGTATTGGGGGGAGAGGTCGAAAATGAGGTCAAAATTGCTCTATCTCTTACCGTTTTCGAGATAAAGGCCAACATCCGGTTTGGGGCTCACAAGTGACCTGGAGTTCAAGGACACCGGAAGTTATACCTTACGTATGGTTGTATAGGGGGTGGAGGTCGAAAATGAGGTCAGAATAGCTCTATCTCTTTCCGTTTTCGAGATAAAAGCCAACTTTCGGTTTGGGGCTCGAAAATGACCTGGAGGTCAAGGACAACGGAAGTTATACCTTACGTATCGTCGTATATGAGGTGGAGGTCGAAAATGAGGTCAGAATTGCTCTATCTCTCACCGTATTTGAGATAAATCATTGTTTTTCTTAAATAACGTTTTTCGCGATTTCAAGGTCAAGCTCAAGGTCAAAATTTTTACCGGTTACTTCAGATCACATCGCCCTTTATATATGTGCCAAGTTTGGCTTTTCTAGCTTCAATGGCCTTGCTGTAGATGTCTGGAAACCGATTGACCTTTTTCACGATTTGACCTTGACCAGTAATTTTTATCAGGTGTACCATTTCAGATGACCCTCCATACATGTGCCAAGTTTGGTTGGCCTAGCTTCAGCGGTCTCGTCGGAGATGTCTGGAAACCGAATCGGCGGAAAAAGAAAAAAAGGAGGAAAAAAAATAGGTGAAGAATTCAAGGCAATCCATCCCCATTTGGTATTTTCAATACCAAGTGGGAATAAAATCATACGCACACCAAAAATGTTTATCATATAGTAGAATAAATCACTTAATCACAGGATGCAGCCACCACACAGACACACAGACACACACACACACACACACACACATATATATATATATATATATATATATATGTGTGTGTGTGTGTGTGCATCCTGTGATTAATATATATATATATATATATATATATATATATATATATATATATATATATATATATATATACACATATATGTATATATATATATATATATATATATATATATATATATATATATATATATATATATTTATATTTGGAGAGAGAGAGAGAGAGAGAGAGAGAGAGAGAGAGAGAGAGAGAGAGAGAGAAAGAGAGAGAGATCCAAACTTGGACGATGTAGGCTTGATACTGTACATCAAATAGCGCATAGTAAAAGCACGACTACTCCAAAAAATGCAGCAGAAACATACGAAAAAAAACACACACAGGATATGTAAAACTTGAAGGACGATAAGGGAAAAGAAATCTAACGCACCAACCTCCCACACCCCCTCTTAACAACCATCATCACCATCCAATGTTTGTTGCATTTGGGCAATTAATGTCAATGAAATGTACCAAAAGCCTCCATAAATAATGTCACACTGAGATAAAGAGAGGAAAGGTGTTTTCTGATTTCCCTCAATGCTTGGGATCGTAAACGATATGATAACATTGTGAGACTTCATAATCACGTTAGCGAGAGAGAGAGAGAGAGAGAGAGAGAGAGAGAGAGAGAGAGAGAGAGAGAGAGAGAGAGAGATTTCCGAGTCAGTACAGCATAGAAAAGGGCTTACCTACGATTACAGCAATATGATATATATGTAGCCGTTTCTGAATTATAGAGAAGTGCGATAATAAAATCATACGCACATCCCCCGCCAACTTCCGGTTTTGGGCTCGAAAGTGACATGGAGGTCAAGGACACCGGAAGTTATAACTTACGTATCGTCGTATAGGGGATAGAGGTCGAAAATGAGGTCAGAATTGCTCTATCTCTTACCGTTTTCCAGATAAAGGCCAACTTCCGTTTTGGGGTTCGAAAGTGACCTGGAGGTCAAGGACACCGGAAGTTATACCTTACGTATCGTCGTATAGGGGGTGGAGGTCGAAAATGAGGTCAGAATTGCTCTATCTCTTACCGTTTTCGAGATAACTCATTGTTTTTCTTAAATAACGTTTTTCGTGATTTCATGGTCATGGTCAAGGTCAAGGTCAAAAATTTTTATTGGTTGCTTCAGATCACATCGCTATTTATATATGTGCCAAGTTTGGCTTTTCAAACTTCAACGGCCTTGCATTAATTGTCTGACAACCGATTGACCTTTTTCGCGATTTGACCTTGACCAGTAAGGTCAAGGTCAAAAAAATTTATCAGGTGCACCACTTTCGATGACCCTCCATACATGTACCAAGTTTGGTTGGTCTAGCTTCAGTGGTCTCGGACGTTTTCGAGATAACTCATTGTTTTTCTTAAATAACGTTTTTCGCGATTTCAAGGTCATGGTCAAGGTCAAGGTCAAAAATTTTTATTCGTTGCTTTGTATCACATCGCCCTTTATATATATGCCAAGTTTGGCTTTTCTAGCTTCAACGGTCTTGCAGTAATTGTCTGAAAACCGTTTGACCTTTTTCGCGATTTGACCTTGACCAGTAAGGTCAAGGTCGAAAATTTTTATCAGGTGCACCACTTCAGATGACCCTCCATACATGTGCCAAGTTTGGTTGGTCTAGCTTCAGCGGTCTCGGAGGAGATGTCTGGAAACCGATTCGGCGGAAGAAGAAAAAAAATTAAAAAAAAGCGAGAAAAAAAAGGAAAAATAGGTGAAGAATTCGAGGCAATCCATCCCCATTTGGCATTTTCAATGCCAAGTGGGAATAAAGTTTTTATTCTTTGTTTAACTTTATATGGTATGAATATGGCCGTTCTTGGCGCATACCACAGGTACATTTTTTTCAAACACCTCTTTTTTTACGACATGCAAATGTGAATCACTGGCTATTCAACGAATCTTGGGGATAATCCTCCCGTCGCAAAGGACGCCCCCATTGAAAATTCCCCTGTATAACGTCCGCTATTTACATACCAGAAACTTTTACTGAAGCGACAACAGTAGCGACGGATTAATGAGGACTCACTCTTTGTTTGGGATCATTGCTGAGTAGGTCAGAAAACAGCATAGGGTTTTAACAATTGCATTGATGATGGCAATGGCTAGAGTTGGTGCTTAACAAAACTTCATGGGATTCCGGAGCACATTTAATGAGCATAATCTGATAAGTGCACAGACTGTCACAACTTGAGTAATTGTTTTTACAAAGGTACTCCACTAAACAATATTTTAATGTATTTTATACGTAGGCATCGTAAATCGTTTAAAGAGGTTCAGTTCTATGGAATGTGGGGATTTCCTCCGGGCATGGCAAAAACCTAGGGAGAGATTTTCTCTGCAGTTGGAAAACTAGGGGGATTTTCTCCAGGGGTGTTTATTTCTTGGGGGGGGGGGGCACACCCAATCAAACAACCTCAACTTATGTGCGACTTCAACAGGCGATTGTGTAACCTTTTCTTTGCCATTTTTGACTTGGGAAATTGACCAGTTTTAGATACCACACATATAACTCGGGCCACAAACCCTGCGCACGAAGAAATAACACACATTGTTTTGGTTAGCAAAATCACAAATCTAACCTAATTATTTCAGAGAATCCACGACAATTGATCCGAATAGGAAGCGTACGACAACGGATCTAAATTTTCAAACCTCTATTTTTTGAGTGCAGGGAAAATGGTAACGGAAAAAATGGCAACGGAAACAATGGTGTGGAAAAATAGAACTATGTCCGTTGGAACACGGATGCCCCGACTGAACTGTCATATGGGATTCATAGAAGAGCAACACATTTTTCAACTACAAAAATAAAAATTAACGTATTAGGCCTCCCGAATGAACGCTTAGTAAAACTCGGTATGAGAAATCAAAGAAAAAATTCAAAGTCCCGCAGTGACCTGGTTTGATTGAAATCCGACCTGCGGAACTTGACATATGATGCTCACAAACTACTTACTATGGGAAATCTCATGTAAAATTTCAAAGTCCAGCAGTGACCTTGAATAACGACACAAGGCCACCAAAACCTAATCAGAATGGAAAATTATATGTAGAAGCTACAGGGTAGGTTTGCTTGAAATCTGACAAGTGGAACTTGTGGTACAGAGTGACGGTCGGACCGGTCAAAGACATAATGCTCCTCCTGGCCTCAGTCATGTCGGGGCATAATAACAAGGCTGTCAAGTGACAGTGGCCCAATTGAGGATTCAGTCTTGTGTCTCTTGGAAAATGGCAAGACAGTCTGATCTGGTGGAATGTTTTTTTTTTATAATAAATAATGCTGAAATCATGAAAATGTCTCAATATTTGTAACAAATGAAAAAAATGCAAACACAGGAATTTTACTCTAATTTGTTATTAAATTCAAATATGGAAGTCAAATGTAAAAATTAAAATATAGTCCTTAGTTTTATTACTCATCTTTGGCCTTGTTTCAAGTGAGTATTAAAACTTGGATACAAATTTGGAACACCCCATCCACAACACGGTACGAATAAAAATATATATGCAAAAACAGGAATTTTTCTCCCATTTGTTTTTAAAATCAAACAGAAGTGGAACTCCAAAATTTAAATAACGTCCTTTCTTATATGCTTATTTCGAGCCTATAGTTGCAAACGATTATTTAAACGTGGATACAGCTTTTGGAAAACCCTATCCGGGGTGGTACTAGGCCAGCACTTAATTAAAAATCAATAAATGATCGGGTGAGGAATATCCAAACCCTATATAGTCTACGTTGAGAGACGTACTCCAAATGCCCTGGGAAACTTCAAAGCGGGGGTTTCGTCAAAAACATGTGAACCCTAATTAATTCTAATTGGCGTGGGAAAAATGTAAGAAGCATGTTCAAGGACATGACCCGACCGAGTTACCAAACAAGGAAAGAGAAAAACTCTGAAACGAATACTGTTAGGCCAAAAAAAAACCCAAAAAACTTTATTTCTGAACGTAACTTTTTCATAATTTTAATACACAAAAACGAGTTTTCTCGGGTGGAAGCTACCCGAAAAGGGATTTTGGAGAGGTTGGGTTTTGGCGATTCACGTATTTACCGACATTTACACAATTTTACGAAATTTTTGAAGTTCCACCATTTTTTGTTATTTGCGAAAAAAAGCAAACTCCAGGTGGAGAAGTACCTAAGAAACTTTCAATTAAAATTTTATAACTATTTGAAAAATACCGAGAGAAATGAATGGTTTGACAATTCAGTTATTTACTACCATTTATTCCAGTTTTTGCCAAAGTTCCGACATTTCGGCCCTTTAGTGAACCGCGAAAAAAACAATAGCCTGGTAGGCGAACCCCTGGGGAACATCCTTGCCTAACACCTAAACGATTGGAATAAAACTGGAAGCATTAGCATTTTAAAAATGGGTCAAAACGGGCACAAAAAGTTTTGTCAGTTTTTCGTCAATCGTCAAAAAAGTGATAGCCAGGTAGGGGACAACCCAGGGAACATTCCTGCGTAATATCAAAACGATTGGAGCAAAACTGTGGGATTAGTAGCACATTAAAGAAAAAGTTTAACATACGCACATACATTCAAGCCCCCTATAGTGATACGACTAACCCAGTCCGACAAACTGGTGGGTTAAAAAGAGGCTATTGACGGGATCGTGTCTCAGTCATTTGTTCCTTTGAAGTTTTGTCCGGGATAGTACTCACCATTATTTACAGTAGCATCACAGCATTTGGTACAGTAATTATGACACAACCATGTGCAACGTTAAGAGTTTGAACGGTTTTGATCTTTGACATTGGCAGTGTTTCCTTGACCTTTGAAATTCTGTGGTGGCCAGTATTCGGCATCTATTAATGATACCATCTTATCGCCCACCCGAAAAATATCATATTTTACGGTCAGAGAATTTATTTCTGCACTTCTGAACAAATTACAACTTTCTTGCATTATCGCCCACTTAAAAATGATCGAAGACACCCATAACTAGTATTCATAGCGGTTACATTACCAAAAGGAATGTTTTGCACTATATTTCCTATTATCACCCAATGTTCCCTATTATAGCCCACAAGAAAAATATCATATTTCTCATATTTGCCGGTCACAGAATCGATTCCTGTACTTTTACAGCAGAACTTACAACTTTCTTGCATTATCGCCCACTTGCGAATCATCAAAGATATCCATAACCAATATTTAAAACGATTAAATTAACAAAAGAAATGTTTTGCACTTAGTTCCCTATTATCGCCCACCCGAAAACATCCTATTTCTCGGATTTTTAGGGTAACAGAATTGATTCCTGCACTTTTAAATCAGAAATTACAACTTCCTTGCATTACCGCCCATTTAACAATGATCGGAGACACCCATAACTAATATTTAAAACGGCTACATTAACAAAAGAAATGTTTTGCACTGTGTTCCTTATTATCGCCCAATGTTCCCTTTTATCGCCCACTCGAAAAATATCATATTTATCATATTGTCGGGTCATAGAATTGATTCCGGCACTTTTAAAGCGAAAATTACAACGGTCTTGTATTATCGCCCAATGTTCCCTATTATCGCCCACCCGAAAAATATCACATTTATCATATGTTCTGGTCATACAATTGATTCCTGCACTTTTAAAGCGAAAATTAAAACTTTCTTGCATCATCGCCCAATATCCCCTATTATCGTCCACCCGACAAATATCACATTTATCATATTTTCGGGTAATAGAATTGATTCCTGCACTTTTAAAGCGAAAATTACAACTTTATTGCATTATCGCCCAATATTACCTATTATCGCCCATCCGAAAAATATCATATTTATCATATTTTCGGGTCATAGAATTGATTCCAGCACTTTTAAAGCGAAAATTACAATTAAAATGTTCCCTATTATCGCCCACCCGAAAAAAATATATTTATATTTATCGCCCACTTGAAAAATATAGAAGTGGCCAACTGAAAACAAAACAAGTCATCGTCGAAGACGCAGACTCCAACTGGACACAAGTCGCCATTTTGGCAGTTTTTTTATCGAAAAATAATACGACGTTGCACAACTTCAATATATAAATATTCAGTGTGCCAGGTAGCATATGCCTAGGATTAATAGTTTCGGAGATCTCGCGTGGAAAGCACCCAAGTCTTACGTTGCAGTTATCGCAAGAGATCACAATTTTTGACAAGTCGCCCTTTTGGCAATTTTTGGTCAATTTCAAAAAATAACATGGCGTTGCACAACTTCAATATATATATTTTCACTGTGCAAGGTAGCATATGCCTAGGATTACTAGCTTCGGAGATCTCACGAGGAAAGCACCCAAGTCTTACGTTGCTGGTTATCTCAAGAGATCACAGTTTATGACAAGTCGTCATTTTGGCAATTTTTGGCCGATTTGAAAAAAAACACGACAATGCACAACTTCAGTATATATATTTTCACTGTGCAAGGTTGCATATGCCTAGTGTTAACAGTTTCGGAGAACTTGCGTGGAAACAAAACAGCATCCAAAGTGTGACACACGGACGGACAGAGGGCAATCCTATGGACCCCCGGGCTCGCTCGGTTGGGGGTCTAATTGCTGAAATCATTCAAGCCCAACCAGAAGTACTTGCATGTAAAATATTGTGCCCCTGTGCAAATTGGAACTTTGCTTTTTTGAGAAAAAAATGGAAATTTGCCAATTTTTTAAAAGTTGCAAACTTTGAAGCTCAGTAAATTCAAAAATAAGTCGAAATTCAAAAATCGAAAAAAGTACTTTTTTGACACATTAGTTCTAGTTTCTTCGGAATCGTCCGATGAAAAATGAGGGAATAGATAGGTTTTTCGTATTTTGCCCAAAATGGCGATAAAATCGCCAAAAATGGTTTAAACCAAAAAATAAAAAAAATCCTAATGCAGTAGAGGGTTAAGGAACTCGTGTTTAAAATTTGGTAAGAATCGGATAAAAAATATTCCACTTCAACCGTCGCGGAACGGACAGATGGACGGACAGACGAACGGACGACACTTGCCCCCATCTGTATAGCCCTGTTGGCTGGAAAGCCAACTGGACTAAAAAAAGAAAAATCTCAAAAAAAACGGAAAAAAATAATTTTAACACAGTGAACAACTTATCAAAACACAATATTTAATCTTTATTTAATGTATCATAAACGCAGTATCATAAAAGTATCATAGAGAGCTAGTGAATCAAGTATAAACAGGCTCGCATGGTGGTAGTCGTATTTTAAAAATCGGTTTTTGAACATTCGCACAACATTTTAAGGGAATCCGGCCAAAAGAAGTGGGACAAGAAGCATTTTGGAAATTGGCTACTAAATATTTTTAAAATGCTCCCCACCTTCCCATTTAACCAATATTTGGTGTTTCACTAAAAAAGTAACTTCTCAAGACAAGACACACTAGTGAACATTTATACTAAATATGAAGATTTGAAGATTTGAAATTGTAGAAGGAAAAAAAACCTTTGGAAAACTGGGTACGAAAAAATTTTTTGACATAAAAAGTAAATTTTCAATATAGAACCGCCTAGGGAACAATCGATGAAAATTGGAAAGAAATCTGATCCAAATTGTGGGAGAAGAAACGTCTTGAACATTGGCTATCAGTAAGTTAAAAAATGTCTCCCTTTTGGTCAATTTTTGTGTGCATCGCCAAAAAAGGTAACTTTTCAAAACAGGCCTTCCTAGTGAACATTTTATGAAATGTGAAGATAATCCGATCAAAACTGGGAGAACAAGCATGCTGAAAATTGGCACACGAAAAATTTTAAATGTTCCCCATTTGACCAATTTTTAGCGTACTGCCGAAAAAAGGTACTTTTCAAAAAAGGCCTGCCTAGAAAACATTCCTACATAATTTGAAAGGAATCCGATCAAAACTAAGGGCGAACTAGAGCGGCCAGTGCACAAAAAATATAAAAGTACAGGTTCATATCACACACTTTCAATCCACACCTATCATTACTATTTCTTTTTTTTCTTTGTAAACAAAAACAAATGTCTCACCGACTAAACCCATAATTCGGTAGTGATAATTTTCCATTTTTCTTTTTCCCCCGACAGGGCTGTCACAAAGTTTTTTTTTTTTTTTTTTTGTACTATTGTTTGTACTATTTTCAGAATAATAAGAAATTTTACCTATGTGCCTAATAGTCGGGTTGTGCATCACCTTTATCCAGTTTTTGAAGGGGAAAGGGGGTACGTAACTTGATTGGTAGGTACAGTCAAACCTCCGTTACTGAACACCTCATTAAGGAACAACCTCCGTTTAAGGAACAGAAATTGTGACCCCAGTTGGTATTATTTATACAAATTAAAACCTCTAAATAGGGAACAACCTCGATAAAATGAACACTTTTCGCGGTCCCGAAGGTTTTACTGTATTTATATTGTAGGTATTTTTATAAAAGTTTAGGCTTGGGTGTTTTATCTGGATCTGAAAGGTGGTCACTGTAGAGGTTTTACTGTACGTTTTTTTTTGTCTTGTTCGAGATGGTGGTCGCTAAAACAGGTTTTACTGAACGTCATTTTTATCCCGGTTTTGAAGTTTATCATTACAGCAGTTTTACTGTACGTACTTTATTTATCCTATAAGGGCAGGTTTTACCATACGTCTTGTTATCCGAAACTGGAATTTAGGTACTACACACAGGTTTTACATCTTTTTATCCTGATCTTGAAGTTGGCAGTTACAAATAGGTTTACAGAAATAGTTTTTTTCTTCTAACCTTAAGCAACCCTCTCACTCCAGCTATTTAATGTAACCCGAACCACTTTAGCAAACGTTGCGGTAAGGGTTTGTACACTATGTGTAGTTATAGCCATCATGTATAATTTGTCTTCGAACATTTCCAGCTACCAAAAACCAGTAGAAAGCCATTGTTCAAAAGTGTGCCACACATCACCCACCTCAGTGGCAGAGTGGGGGAAGGCATTTTGGTGCCAAAACAGAGCGTTACTTGTCATAACACAATGTATTAGATGATCCACTTTAAAAGTGAAAGCTAGTTCCAGGTACTGCACAAACATTGTCAGCCGTTACGTAATTACTCCCATATAGGGAACAGCTTCGTAGCCAAATGAAAACACGCTAATAGCTGAAGGTGAGTAGCGTTCAAAAACATCCATCACATGAAATGCAGGAAATGATGGATAATTGTGCTGATAATGTTTTCAAGTATGTCTAGAGAATGCAGGAACATTGCAGAGCCGTCTGGAAAACGCTGAAATCCCAAGCGTAGTTATAACCATCCATAATTAACAAAAGAACCGACAAAAGGGGGAAGCGGGGGTGGGGGGGGGGGTAGGACGGTAGACTTTCCGCAACGAGATATTTTTACCCAGTGACGACCTCATATTCGACAGAATCCTTCGGACCTACCAAGCAACATTCCCACCAAGTTTCAACTTTCTCCGATGTTCAGCGACTGAGAACTTTACATATACAAGATTTTAATGTAATGACGTCATACGCCTTTCTTAATTTCGCTACACCCGTCAAAAGTTAATAGTACCGTCTGACTGAATTTGAAAATTTGAAGTTGATAGGACTTTCCGTTATCGAGATAATGTGTACACAAGATCTTGTCCAAATTATATGCATATTTTACGTGATGACGTCAAACGCCGCACTCATTCGTTGTACTCGCGACAAAAATTTAACAGAATCTTTCGGACTTACCAAGTCACAAAGCCGCCAAATTTTAACTTGCTTGGATGTTCAGCGGCTGAGAAATCTTACAAACAAGATTTTTACATGCGTCAAAATTTTGAAGAACCGTCCGACTGACCCAAGGAATAACCAAATAAAATTTGAAGTCGATACGACTGTCCATCACCGAGATATGTTGCACAAAAGACCGAAAAAAATTGACAGAAACTTTCGAACTTACCAAGCAACAATCCCACCAAGTTTCAACTTTCTCGGATATTAAGCGGCTGAGAAATTCAGCATACAAAAATTTTTACGTAATAACGTCATACGCCTTCCCTAATAACGTAACATGTGTCAAAAGTTGATAGAACCGTCCTACACAAGAAATAAACAGACCAAGTTTGAAGTCGATCCAACTTTTCGTTCTCGAGATATCTTGCACACAAGAATTTGTTCACAATGGACTCACACACACACACACACACACACAGAACGTACAAACACTATGTCTCCCCATGGTTGAGGAGACATAATAGGCATTAAAGTAAAAGTATGCATACGTACAACCGCACATACGTACATACAGACCACGGATACCAACTCTACTAATGTAGTATGACCAGCCCGACGAAGTAGGCTAGTCTAAACACAAAGACCATGAACTTGTAAACTGTTCTTCCAAAAGCACTGCTCATTAGGTCTTAGTGGTGTCACGTATTACTACGCCAAACCCTTTTCTTTTTCTTTATCTTGCTGCTCTTCTGTGACAATTTTCTCTACTTTCGCTCCAGTTTTAAGAACTTCCAGTCTTGCTCTTCTTTGTGCCTTTTTAGCTGCCTTCCGGTCTAATTTAGCCTGATCTTTCATTTTGTCTACTAATGCCCGGAATTCTGGATCCGTCTTCTGAACGTCATAACCAAGATATTCTCGAGCTTGCTCAAGAAGCTCGTGCCATTTCCCTTCTTGCTTTTTCTTTTCCTGTTTCAAGACACCTTTTCTCTTGTGTTCTTTGTGCGCCTGCATCAGCTCCGGCATCAGCTCTTCAACACGGACTCGAACATTTGCAATTCTGCAAACAGATTCATATTTATGCTTAAACTCAACATCTAAAAATAACAATAGCAAAATTTGACAGCAATCCTATCCAAATTGTCGGAGGAAAAGCATTTTGAAAATTCTTGGTAGATCCGCAAAAAAGTAACTTCTCAAGAGAGGACAGACTAGTGGACATTTATGTAAAATCTGAAGATAATGCAATCAAAACTGTAGAAGAAAAAACCTTTGTGAAATTGGCTACAAAAAAATTTCAAAAATGGCCTACCCAATAAACATTGCATAAAGTTTACAAGCAATCTGATCCAAACTTTGGGAGTAGAAGCATTTTGAAAAACGCTTACCAAGACATTATACATGTCCCCTTTTAGCTGAAATTCAAAATACCCCCCCCCCCTCCCAACCCTATGCACAGCTGCAGTATATGCAAGCGAACAATAGAATCGCACAAATGGTAACTGAGATATGGCGCGTACAAACTTCCTCGAAACTGACAAACTTGGGCACATTCAAAGTTTTGCAATTTTAACACTTTTAGCTGAATCTTTAAAAAAAACCCCTCCCGAACGCACACCTGCAGTATGCGACCTTTCTTCGTGCACGCGAACAATTGAATCGTTTCAATAGTATACGAAATATGGCGCGTACAAACTCCTTGAAACTGACAAATTTAAGCAAATTCAAAATTTCGCATTTTTTTCAATTTCAGCTAAAAATAACAAGCATGTCCAAGGACATGACCCAACCAACAAGGAAAGAGAGAAAAACTCTGAAACGAATACTGTTAGGCCAAAAAATGAAGAACTTTGTTTCTGAATGCAACTTTTTCATAACTTTAATACACAAAAACGAGTTTTCCCGGGTGGAAGCTACCCGAAAAAAAAATTTGCTGAAAAAAAAAGTCCGGGTGGAGAAGTACCTAAGAAATTTCGATAAAAATTTTGTAACTATTTGAAAAAGACCGAGAGAAATGAATGGTTTGACAATTCAGTTATTTACTACCATTTATTCCAGTTTTTGCCAAACTTCAAAGTTCCGCCATTTCGGCAGTTTTTGGCGAACCGCGAAAAAAAATAATAGCCTGGTAGGCGAACCCCTGGGGAACATCTAAACGATTGGAGTAAAACTGTAACAGAAGTAGCATTTTAAAAATGGGTCAAAACGGGCACAAAAAGTGGCGCCATTTTGTCAGTTTTTCATCAATCGTCAAAAAAGTAATAGCCAGGTGGGGGGGGGCAACCCAGGGAACATTCCTGCGTAATATCAAAACGATTGGAGCAAAACTGTAGGAGGAGTAGCATTTTAAAGAAAAAGTTTAACATACGCACATACATTCAAGCCCCCTATAGTGATGCGACTAACCCAGTCCGACAAAGTCGGCTGGGTTAAAAAATACCCCCCATCCCCCAGGCACTGCTGCAGTATGTGGTCTTTCTATGTGCAAGCGAACAATTGAATCGCTTCAATTGTTACCGAGATATGGAGCGTACAAACTCCCTCGAAACTGACAAATTTAGGGAGATTCAAAGTTTCGCCATTCTAACAATTTTAGTTACAATGAAAAAAATAATCCCCTATGCACAGCTGCAGTATGTGTTCTTTCTTTGTGCAAGCGGGCAACTGAATAGCTTCATTAGTTACTGAGATATTGCGCGTACAAACATCCTCAAAACTCACAAATTTGGGCATATTCAAAGTTCCGCCATTTTGACAATTTTAGCTGAATTTCAAAAATAACCCTCCCTCCCCTATGCACAGCTCCAGCATGTGAATTTTCTATGTACACGCGAACAATTGAATCGCTTCCATCGTACCTGAAATATGGCGCGTACAAACACCCTCAAAATTCAAAGTTGCGCCATTTTGACAATTTTACCTGAAATTCGAAAATAACCTCCCTATGCACAGCTCCAGTTGTGGTCTTTCTATGTGCAAGCGGACAATTGAATTGTTTCAATAGTAACTGAGATATGGCGCGTACAAACGGAGCCAAAAAGTGTCGACAGACGGACAGACAGACAAACAGACGGACATTGTGAAAGCTATATCACTCCGTTTCACCGGTGATAATAACTACACCAAATTTGAAGTCGATCCCCATTTCCTTTATCGATATATTTTGCGTACGAGATTTTCTGTTGAACTGATAATTACTTTAAGTAATGTTCATTATCCTTCGAACCGCCGAAACAACAATTCCAATAACTCTGACAAGCAGTGTTCGAAAAATCCGGGAGCCCGTGGCTCCGGAATTTCGTGCCGGGCTAAATCTGCAGCCCGGCTGGCTCTCAACTTTTTTGCTTTTTTTCTGTTTTTGTTTTTTGTTTTTTTTGTTTGTTTATTTTTTTTTTTTTTTTTTTTTTTGGTTTTGTTTTTTGTTGTTTTTTTTTTTTTGAGAAGACTGTTTTGTTGGTCTGCATGACAGCAAGTAGAACGGCGTCTCAGAACGTCATAAAATTTGAGTTTGATTTTTCAGACCAGCCGACTCACATCAGTAGAGGGGATATCCGTCGTCTGTACGTACGTGTGTACGCATGTAAACTTTTACTTAAAATGCTTCAGCTCGCTCAGTTCTGATCGGATTCCTTTCAAATTTTGTACCAATATTCTCCAGGTAGGCCTCACTTGAAAATTTACTTTTTTGGCAATCCCTCAAAAATTAGCCAAATGGGGGCCATTTAAAATTTTTCGGTTGTCAATTTTCAAAATGCTTCCTCTCCGACAATTTTGATCGGACTATCTTCAAATTTTGCACAAATGTTTACTAGGAAGAGCTTTCGTGAAAAATTACTTTTTTGGTCACCCATCAAAATTTTACTAAATTGGGACTGGGGGCCTTTTCTAATTTTCTGGTATCCAGTTTTAAAAATGCTTCTTCTCCCACAATTTTGACTTGATTCCTTTAAAATTTTATACGGATTTTCCATTTTCAACCACCGTGTTTTACTATGACTACCACTTTTCGACGACCATATAAGCCTATTGATACATGATTCGCTAGATCACAATGTCCCGGTACATTCTTGTTCTGAACATCAGAAAACTATCCGATTACTTTAAGTGGTGCGAACTTTTTGGAAATATGGAAAAATGAGTTTTTGTTGCTTCCAAAACTGCCCGATTTATTTTCAATGTTATGTATTACAACATCGGAAAACTTATTTGTTTTGATTAACCAAGTCGCTTACCTAGCAACTAGGTGATTACGCACATAGAACAGCTGTCATGAAATATATTGTGTACACAAGAAAACTAGAAAAATTCTTTTAAAAAGTGCCGGGCTCCAAGATTTCCCGTCGGGCTCCCAACCTTTTGAAGTCCGGAGCCCGGCGGGCTACCACTTTTTTGCTAGACTTTTTCAACGCTGCTGATGGGCCTCCAACCTTCAGTCCTTTGTCAAAAAAATAGTCTCATAATGTACTTACCGCCTACCTGCGTTCTGCTTGCCGCTCTACTTGCCGAAAAATTTGAAAGACCTACCAAGCAACAATTCCACCAAGTTTGAACTTTCTTCGCTGATCACCAGCTGAGAAATCTTACATACAAGATTTTAACGTAATTACGCCATACACCTTTCTTAATTTCGCTACATCAGTCAAAACGTTGATGAAATCGTCCGAGTGACCCAAAGAATAGCTATATAAAATTTCACGTCCTGGGATCATTTTGGCGGGGGCCATGGCCCCCAGTTTTTTTTTTTTGCCTGGGGGCCGCTATGGACCCTAGCTTCTGAAAATGGTAGCCAGATTTTTAGTATGGGGGCCATTTTTTTCAGTTTTTAGAATAAAAGAATTATTTTCAGAAAATAACTATGTCTTGACTTAAAAAGCAGTAGAAACGCTATCAGTCTCCAATGATATTTAAAAAACGGTTCAAAGACACGTGTACTTTTTTATCAAACACTGTTAATCTAGTTAAGCAATCAACTGTGTTTATCGTTTGTGAAGAAAATGTGTTGCAAAATCGGCCTAATTTGTTTTGATAAGTTAATTTTATGGCCCCCAAGGCTTTAAAAATGGCCCCAGATTTTTTTTTAAAATGGCCCCCAGTCGCAAAATCCCAGAAATATCCCTGCACATCGACAGGACTTTCCGTTAATACGGTTATCCAGATATCCTTTCTACTCGGGACAGAATCTTTCGGACCTATCATGCAACAATCCAATCAAGTTTCAACTTTATCCGATATTGGGCGGCTGAGAAATTTCGCACACAAGAATTTTACGTAATGACATCTTCCCTAATAACATAACATGCGCCAAAAGTTGACAAAACTGTCCGACCTACGGAATAAACACAAGTTTGAAGTCGAGCGGACTTTTCGTTCTCGAGATATCTTGCACTCAACATTTAGTTCACGACAGACTGACACACATTGTGTCTAAAATTTAGTGATGATCAGCAGAGTAGTTTTTCACTTATTCTGTTTGGAAGACTTTTCACGAAAAATTCAAGATGGCGGTCGGCAACCATTTTGAATTTTGCGATCGGACTCAAAATCAATACCAGCTAGTTCTTTACCGGATTACTCCCTTCACAAAATTTCGTGATGATCGGTCAAGTACTGTTCAGGCTATGGTGTTTACAAAAAGTTGGTGTCAACAAAGAAGATGGCCGCCCGGCGGGCATTTTAATTGCCCGATCGGCCCCAAAATCAATACCAGCCTAGATCTTTACCTGACTAGTTCCTGCACAAAATTTCGTGATGATCGACCAAAAACTCCTATTTAAAAAAAAAAAAGAATCATGATTTTTCATTTTTTTTATTTTAATCAAACTTCTCCTTCAATTTGCAATTTTCAACATGTTTATCTAATCTTTCCTTTTTTCAATCCCCTGAATTCCGCCATATTAAACAAAAGGAATTGCAATCGATTGCTGAGTGTCTTTACTGTACACAAAGGCTTATTAACAAACGAGTTTTGAAAAAAAAATCTTTTATAAGCCAAAAATCATGATTTCTTTACGTTGATGACTTAAATCAAATGATTTAAACCATGCTAGCCCTGATATATAAAAGTTTTCACTGTCTCCCTTCTCGATTTTGCAAGCGATATTTCTAGTTCTGCCTCTTACGGAAGCGTTGTAACTTTCTTATATGTTTCAAAATTCTTATTTTAAACTAGACCGAAATTCGCACAGCGAATTAGACCCATCTTGGAATGATAACCAAGGTTTTTCGAGATAAAGGCCAACTTCCGGTTTGGTCCTTGAAAGTGACCTGGAGGTCAAGGACACCGGAAGTTATACCTTACGTATCGTCGTATAGGGTGTGGAGGCCGAAAATGTGGTCAAAATTGCTCTATCTCTTACCGTTTGGGGCTCGAAAGTGACCTGGTGGTCAAGGACACCGGGAGTTATACCTTACGTAAGGTCGTATAGATATGCTTGCGACACACGCAAAAATATGTTGGAATAAAACGCAAAAAGTTGCAATTTTTTATTGCGACTTACTGCATTTTATTGCATCTAGCCGCGATTCAATATTTCAGAGGACGCGTCCTGAGCATGCAATATGTTGCGACTTATTTCACACTGATGATAAGATTACACCTTGAGCAAACATTCACGCAAGCGATTTAATCCCCCTGCGCATTCACTCCAATTGCATGTACTCTGTGTAAACAAGTCAATGTTTCAGCTGTATGTGTGGACGTGTAATAGGCTGTATTTG
Organism: Protula sp. h YS-2021; assembly: GCA_949752745.1. Classification (NCBI taxonomy): domain Eukaryota; kingdom Metazoa; phylum Annelida; class Polychaeta; order Sabellida; family Serpulidae; genus Protula; species Protula sp. h YS-2021. The sequence continues at coordinate 49,413,414 of OX457026.1, read as the reverse complement.
TGCTTAAAATTATTGTATAAGTACATGTTCTCGGGCGAGATGAAATAAAATTACGGGGCGGAGGTCGAAAATGAGGTCAAAATTGCTCTATCTCTTACCGTTTTCGAGCTAAAGGCCAACTTCCGGTTTGGGGGTCGAAAGTGACCTGGAGGTCAAGGACACTGGAAGTTATAACTTACGTATCGTGGTATAGGGAGTGGAGGTCGAAAATGAGGTCAAAATTGCTGTCTCTTACCGTTTTCGAGATAAAGGCCAACTTCCGGTTTGGGGCTCGAAAGTGACCTGGAGGTCAAGGACACCGGAAGTTATACCTTACGTATCGTCGTATAGGGGGTGGAGGTCGAAAATGAGGTCAAAATTGCTGTCTCTTACCGTTTTCGAGATAAAGGCCAACTTCCGGTTTGGGGCTCGAAATTGACCTGGAAGTCAAGGACACCGGAAGTTATAACTTATGTATCGTCGCATAGGGGGAGCAGATCGAAAATGAGGTCAAAATTGCTCTATCCCTTACCGTTTTCAAGATCAAGGCCAACTTCCGGTTTGGGGCTTGAAAGTGACCTGGAGGTCGACACCGGAAGTTATACCGTACGTATCGTCGTATAGGGCGTGGAGGTCGGAAATGAGGTCAAAATTGCTCTAACACTTAATGTTTTCGAGATAAAGGCCAACTTCCGGTTTGGGGCTCGAAAATGACCTGGAGATCAAGGACAACGGAAGTTATACCTTACGTATCGAGGTATACTTGGTGGAGGTCGAAAATGAGGCCAAAATTGCTCTAACTCTTACCGTTTTCGAGATAAAGGCCAACTTCCGGTTTGGGGGTCGAAAGTGACCTGGAGGTCAAGGACACCGGAAATTATAACTTACGTATCGTGGTATAGGGAGTGGAGGTCGAAAATGAGGTCAAAATTGCTGTCTCTTACCGTTTTCGAGATAAAGGCCAACTTCCGGTTTGGGGCTCGAAAGTGACCTGGTGGTATTACCGTTTTCGAGATAAATCATTGTTTTTCTTAAATAATGTTTTTCGCGATTTCAAGGTCAAGGTCAAAAATTTTTATCGGGTGCTTCAGATCACATCGTCCTTTATATATGTGCCAAGTTTGGCCTTTCTAGCTTCAATTGCTTGGTTGTAGATGTCTGGAAACCGATGACCTTTTTCGCAATTTGATCTTGACCAGTAAGGTCACGGTCAAAAATTTTTATCAGGTGCACCACTTCAGATGACCCTCCATACATGTGCCAATTTTGGTTGGTCTCGCTACAGCGGTCTTGGAGGAGATTCGGCGGAAGAAGAAAAAAAAGGAGGAAAACAAACAAGTGAAGAATTCGAGGCAATCCATCCCCATTTGGTATTTTCAATACCAAGTGGGAATAATACATTTTGAAAATTGGCAACAACAAAAATTTACATGCCCCCAATTTGGCTAATTTTTGGCGGATCACCAAAATAATTTTTTTTCAAGAGAGAACCATCAAGTGAAAAATCGTAGAAAACTGAAAAGGAATCCGATCCAAATTGCGGGAGAATGCTTTTCAAGAGAGGCCTATCTGGAGAACATTCCTACGAAATTTAAAGAAAACCTGAGCAAAATTCAAAACTGAAGGAGAAGAAGCATTTTAAGTAAAGGTTTACATACGCATATACAAACAAATAGCAGTGGGCAGCAGGTTACGAGAGGGCTAGTGCCGTTAGCTGCAAATACTCCGTTGTTAGTCAAGTATTTCTCTACCCCCTATGCTAACAAACAAAGTACTAGAGCGGCCAGTGCACACAAAACATAAGAGTGCAGGCTTATATTATACTTTCAATCGATACCTACTTAGTTTCTTGTTTTTGTGAACAAAAACAAATGTCTCCCCGTCTAAATCCATGACCCCCCCCCCCCCCCCCCCACCACAAACTGAAACAAAATATTCATTTCTGCAAACATAACCTTCATTCATTGTAAAAATCTCAAAACAAACCAAACAGATGGGGTCACTAAAACAGATATAAATGAGCATCTTTTTTCATCGGAGTCTGAAAGGTGGTCGCTGAAACGGGTTCTACTGTAGGCCCCTCTTATCGAGATCTGAAGCTGGTCACTATAGCAGTTTTACTGTACGTTACATTTTTATCCGGGTCTGGAAGGTGGTCAAGACCGGCAGGTTTTACCATACGTCTTTTTACCTGAATGTGGAAGGGGTCACGACAACCGGTTCTTACCTTACATCTTTTTATCCGGGTCTTGAAGGTGGTCGGGATTTTTTTTTTTTTTTTTTTGCTAACCATCATCCTCCACACGCCCCCCCCCCCCCCCCGGCTATTTACTGTAGGTCCGACTATAAACACAACTCTAACCCTTTTACCCAAGGCAACGGTAACGGTCTGTACCCTAAGTGTAGTTATAGCCATGATAGACTACCTTGTCTTCGCACATTCCCATCGGCCATATAGCACTAGGAAGGCATTCTTCATAACTGCGCATCAGAGATGACGCACCTCGGTGGGAGAAGGGAGAGGCATTTCGTAGGCAAAATGGTGAGCTGCTCCTCATAACACAAGATATCAGACGACCCAAAATTTAATAGCGAAAAATGCTTCTGCAAACAATGCTAATCGATACAGCATGGCTCCTATATATAGCACATCTTGGCAACCTAATCAAGTATGCGGCGAAAAAAAATCAATAGCTAGAGCTGCTTAGAGCTACAATACGACAATAGCATTCCATGACCTCGTAGATAACGACTCCATCAATCACCGCAACTGACACTGACCCCTGACTGAGTGGCATGTTACGTAACAGCAATAGATGAGAAATGCACAAAAAGCTCAATTTCAGGCAATAACAAATAGCAATGGACCGACAATAATGCTGTTACTGTTTTGAAGCTTTCTAAAGAATGCAGGAACACTAGAGAATTACCGGAAAATCTTCCGAAATCCCCAGCGCAGTTAACACCCATGCATAGATAACAAAGCAGCCAAAAATGGGGAGGTTGGGGTGGGGGGGGGGGGTGTTGACGTTATGCACCTTTCTTGATTTTCTATACGAGTTTAATAATGTTTAACAAAACCGTGTGACCTATCCGAGGAATAACTACACCAAATTTAAAGTCGATCCGACTTTCCGATGTCGAGATATTTTGCTTAAGAACAGATAACTTTTTACCTGTCAAAAGTTGAAACAGTCGTATGACTGAACCAAGGAATATCCATATAAAATTTTAAGTCGATATGACTTTCCGTTATCGAGATATTATGCATAAAAGATCTGGTTCAAAATAAACACATTTTACGCGATGACGTCATACGCCGCTTTCGTTCGTTCTACTCGTGAAAAATATTTAAAGTTTCTTTCGGACCTACCAAGCAATAATCCCACCAAGTTTAAGCTTTCTCCGGCGTCCAGCAGCTGAGAAATTTCGCACACAATATTTTTACGCAATGACGTCATACACCTGCCCTAATCACGTGACACGCCAAAAACAGTCCGGTAGAACAGTCCGGCTGACCCAAGGAATATTCATATAAAATTTGAAGTCGATAGGACTTTCCGTTATCGAGATATTTTGCACATAAAACCTTGTTTATAATATATACATATTTTACGTGATGACGTCATACGCCGCATTCTACTCGCGAAAAAATTCTATAGAGTCTTTCGGACCTACCAAGCAACAATCCCACCAAGTTTCAACTTTCTCCGATGTTCAGCAGCTGAGAAATTTGGCACATAAGATTTTTACTTAATGACGTCATGCACCGGCCCTAATCACGTGACATGCGTTAAAAGTTGGCAGAACCGTCCGACTGACCCAAAGAATATCTATATAAAATTTGAAGTCGATAGGACTTTCCGTTATCGAGATATTTTGCACACAAGACCTTGTTTATAATATATACATATCTTACGTGATGACGTCATACGCGCATTCGTTCGTTCTACTCGCGAAAAAATTCTATAGAGTCTTTCGGACCAACCAAGCAACAATCCCACCAAGTTTCAACTTTCTCCGATGTTCAGCGGCTGAGAAATTTGGCACACAAGATTTTTAAATTATGACGTCATGCACCTGCTTTGATCACCTGACATGCGCTAAAAATTGACAGAACCCGCCGACTGACCCAAGGAATGTTGATATAAAATTCGAAGTCGATAGGACTTTCCGTTATCGAGATATTTTGCACACCAGATCTTGTTCAAAATATATACATATTCTACGTGATGACGTCATACGCCGCATTCGTTCGTTCTACTCGCGAAAAAAATCTACAGCGTCTTTCAGGCCAACCAAGCAACAATCCCACCAAGTTTCAACTTTCTCCGATGTTCACCGGCTGAGAAATTTCGCACACAAGATTTTTACGTAATGACGTCATACGCTTGCCCTAATCACGTGACATGCGTCAAAAGTTGATAGAACCGTCCGACCTTACCAAGGAATAATTCGATCAAGTTTGAAGTCGATCCGACGTTTCGTTCTCGAGATATCTTGCACACAACACTTTGTTCACAACAGACTGACACACACACACATACACACACAGAACGTACAAACACTATATGTCTCCCCTTGGTCGGGGAGACATAATTAGTGTTAGGCGCCGTGCAAGGTGTATTTAACCTCCCCCCCCCCCCCCACCACCCCCAAATGACTGTTTCTTCAGTTGTTAATTGAGAATCTGACAGAAACAAAATCATTGCAAACTCCAAAATGTCTGGGGGACGTCTTGCTCCTGTGTGAAGAAACTTTAATATAGATATTTGAAAAAGCAAAAATACATAGGGAATCTGTATAATTGAATTTGATGACAGTTACCTGAACAACTGATTTTACGGATATTTATCGGAGATATTGCCAAATGTAAATGTACTTAGAAATGTCTCACAAGAAAGCGTTATGACGTTTGTAATAAACTCTTAAAAGCTTGGTATTTTTTCTGCTTTCACTTTCCGAGTTTGATTTAAATAAAAAAAAATAAAAAACCGATTTAAATAAAAAATCATGATTTTTTTAAACTCGGATTTTTTCGACTGGAAAAACAAGGTTAACTCAAATAACGGGTCTAATAATAGGGGTGGTGAGTCTGATTAGGCTAGAAAACTGACCAATGGATTTCGTGGCATATAAGGCACAGTATATAATGCATACGTAAACAAACATTTGAGAATTAAGCGTGGAAGCTAACTTTTCTGCACGTTAACGAAGAAATAAAAGATATACAGCCCATTAAGCATTGTGCCTGCTTTACAAAAAGGTTATATTGGACAAAAACTTACTGGAAATATTTGAGTAATATGGACTGGTATGCAACATTCATGCCTCAGATCAAATGAAGTTGACCCACATTAGGAAACAATGGAAGGCGCCGTAGATGTGACAGAGATAGACCGACAAAGTGTAAGGAAGTGCTGACTCGCAGCTAGTTTACGAGGGAGAGGAGAACGAATGGGTACAGTGCTCGAAGATCCAAAATGGTGATATTGAAAAGACCATATTCCATAGCTGATAACAATTTTTATTTTTCAAGTATCACAAAATAAGGAATATTTGAGTTAAAAGGGTTGGCAAATTTGCGTCCGGCTTATTAAGTTAAGTTAGAATTGAACATTTTGTTGAGACCAATTACGATGTACTCCAACCAATTATATCTCCTCTCCCTCGTAGGCAATACATAAAAAGCGGCATCCTGACATGTGATGTAGGGAAAGCATACAATAAAAAATCTTACACATTATCCCTTTTAGCTGCTTCTAATCTGTTTGAACGTATGGTGGTACGAACAGCCTCTTCTAAGGAAGGACGCATTAGGTCCTGCGCAAAATGTTCACTGTATTCCTCTTTTGTATCCCACATAATACCCGGTGATATGCCAGACTTTCTACCAAACGTTGCGTAAGCTTTTCTCATTTCGTCTCTCTCAACTTTTATATCTCTGTGAATTTTTTGGTCAAAATAGCTTGGAAGCTCATCCACGTGGCTCATGCGACATCTCATATCTTTTGGAAGTCCAGAAATATTTCGTTTTTTCTCAATGTCACTGTGCAAATCGTTGTAACTATCGTCTGATGAACCACTGTCATCTTCCGTAGAAAACAGTTGTTTTCTTGTAAATAACTGGGGAAGTAATTTCCAACTCGAATGTGTATATGACGGCCGAAACAGACCAGAAACGAGCTGAGCAGACAAAGCCATAGTTGAAATAACAGCACGGGTGTCTGTCATTTGGGCGATAACATGAAGTCGAAGAGATTATGAGCACCACAGCGGTTTGAATAATCCCAGTAGATATAAGACAGGACTTCTGGATAAGCCCCCTCTTCGAACCTCCTCCCCCTACCCCCTCCCTGGTAAGCGACTAATCTGATCATGACTCCCCACCCCTGGTGAGCAACTAGTCTGATCGTGATCCCCTCGCCCTATGGCTATGCAGTATATATGTCAGCTTCAACTGTGCATAACTTCCTAACTACTAGACCGATTTGAACCCTTTTTCACCAAAATATTTCATGGAAATTAAAATTAAGAAGAAATGTGATTGCTTGAAAAAAAAGTTATGCGATATATTGTAGAACAATAAGGTTTGGATCGGTTATATCTGTATGATCTGTATAGACAGTTGCAGGTTTAGGGCCACATCATCCTCGACGGTAAACTGTGGGGTGAACTGATGTTTGAGTAATGAATTCACAGTTAAAGAAATTTTTAAAGAAATGAGATTATTTATTATAAAAGAAGTTACTTTTTTTAGATTTAGATTTCAAATTCATTTTCTGTACTACAAATATAAATAACTTAACAATTGCCAAAAAAGACTCTCATACATACATAAATAGACAGAAAAGGGATCAAGCAAAAGCAGAGCTTAATAAATGCTTGTCCGATTACAGTAAATAGTGTGCATCTTTACCACTTTCTTATAATGATTCGTTCATAATTAGATAAATTCTTTATTGACTGTAATAGAAAGAAAACACTTTGGTTACGACACAGATTAATATTCAAGATTTCAAGGAAAATCAGAGAGCCACTCGAAAAATTTAACATACTATCACCAATAGGTGTTATTTACTACGTGTTAAGTAAGGTTTCCTTAAACAATATCGTCATAGTTCCAAAGGAGAAATTGCTTTAATTTTGACATAAAGTGACACATTCGCTCAATATTTTTTAAATCTCTTGGTAAGGAGTTCCACAACTGAACACCTGCACTACTTATGCTTTGTTTCTTAAAAGTTGTTCTCGAAAAATTATATTGAAAATTACCATGCTGCCTTGTTTTCCTTTCTTCACCAACAGTTTGAAATAAACGCTGTAATTTACTTGGAAGTACATTTTGTTTAGCCTTGAACATAATTAATTAAGTTTTGAATTTAACTAGATCACAAAAACTTCATAAGCTCAAATTACTGAAAATACCTTTAGTATGTGCAAATCTCTCCGCACCGTATATTAATCGCGCAGCTCTTTTTTTGCATTACAAGAAGTGATTTAGTATTGCTTTTATAGGAGCTACACCATACTTCTGAACAATATGACATGTATGGCAAGAACAGTGTGGAATTTATTAATAACAATGCTTTTCTCTCTAAGATGAAACTAGCTTTATACAATATTGAATTACATTTTGATAATTTAGTTCTTACTTTAGATACATGATTTTTCGAGTTTAATTTTTCATCAATAATTACGCCAAGAAATTTAGTCGACTGTACACTTGAAAGCGCTTCATTACCAAATAATATGTTGGGTTGATACCTGCTTTTTAGTTTTCCAAAAACCATGAAGTTGGTTTTCGAAACATTTAAAGACAGCTTATTCAATTTGAACCACCTGTTTAATTTTGTTAATTCTTTGCTTATTATTTCACACATGTTAACCAGGTCTCTACCTGTATATAAAATATTAGTACCATGAGCAAATAGAATAAATTTGAGGAAAGACGAAACATTCACAATATCATTTATATATGATAAAAAGAGCTTGGGTCCTAAAATTGACCCTTGTGGTACACCACAGGAAACATTTAAGGTATCAAAGACACAATCATCGATCCGTATATACTGCTGCCGATTACATAAATAACTATTTAGCAAACTGTTTGAGACACCCCTAATGCCATAAAAATTTTGCTTTTGCAAAAGTAACTTGTGGTCAATCGTATCGAATGCTTTCTTTAAGTATATGAACACTCCAATGGTAATAAGATTTTTGTCTATAGATGAGATTATTTCCTCAACAAGTTCTAATAAAGCTGTTGAGGTAGATCTCCCACCACGAAAACCATATTGACTATCACTTAACAATGCATACTTATCAATAAATTTATTTAAGCGACATTCAAATAATTTTTCTAAAACTTTAGAAAATTGGGGTAGCAATAGTTATTAAACTTATTTTTTTTGTCTTGATTTATAAAAAGGCTTTTTTCATAATGTTCGGAAAAACACCCGTTGTGCTTGATTTTAAGAAGTGCAGTTCATGTGGAAAGATATGATTCTCGAAGGCTACCTCACTACCAAATTTTCGTTACCAAAGGAAAATTTAATTCAAAAGAATTATTAGTCATGCGTGGTAAAAATCGTTGAGGGCTTGAATTTCAAAGTGCCGTTGATTTAATTGTTATATAGCAATATATGACTTAATGGAATTTATATTATTGTTGCACCATAAAAGATGCTCCTCTCTTGCCTGTAGTGTATTAAATCAAAGACACTGAAATGCATTGGTTAACAATATGTGTTCGATTGCTTACAGGTAAACGCAATGATATTGGCTGTGCCGGTATTTATTGGAACCCCCAAGAACAATATCTTAAGTAAAATATATCCTTATGAGATTATGTAAAATGTATCCTTATGAGATTATGCCTTACTGCTTTTAACTCTTGTTTTGGCAAGAAATAACACAACAATTCCGGTATTGTAATATTGCGCTGAGGTTAGATCGCAATTTAATCGATCCAGTTATATTGTTTATTTTCCGAAGTGGAAAAATTGTTTCAGTGTTTCTGGCTAATGATATTTTCCTCCACACCACATTATGTTAATTATTTGGTGTTGTTCATAGCTTGCAGTGTCTTTTGAGTTATTTGCACACCATTTTGTAGACTAACACTTAGTTGTTTATTGTGTATTGTGTATGTTAATAATTTGACGCACAATTATGTGCTGAGAGGAGGGGAGAAACGAGAGCTCTGGACCAGAATTCTGGACCAGAATACTGTATTATAAGAATTTTGGACCAGAATTCTGGACCAATCAATCAAATCTGACCCTCCTTCTCGCGGCAGCGAGTTCTCAGCAGAGCGCCTGCCCATTCAAAAATGTGTTCGAATGATCAGTCCATTCCTACTACAATATTTTTTACACACACACACACACACAATGACACTAGCTCATTTAAGATTTTTAGGCATCTGTCCTGAAAAAGGGCAGCTAGGTCTTAGTCGCAGACGCACACCGACGAGCTCTTCCTTCTACTCCATGGCTGAGGATGTGTGTGGAGCTCTTTATATATTCGTCAAAAAAGGGAGCGAAAGTTTTAATTAACCAGCCAATAGGAAGACGAGTTTTGACTTGCTAACACTACAACGCGATTGGTCAATTTTCGCTCCCAAAGAAGGTGCTACGTCACCAATCTGACACATATAATAGAGTTTTTGGGAAGCAGAATGGGAGCGAAATTTTTAATTAGCCAACAAATAGGAAGACGTGTTATAGACTTGCTAAGTCACACGGCTTACACATATAAATAGAGTTTTTGGGAAGCAGAAAGGGAGCAAAATTTTTCATTAGCCAACCAATAGGAACACAAGTTTCTGAGCAATCTTTTGACCTGTGTGTGTGTGTGTGCTCAAATGGTTAGCCCTTTCAAAGCAGCCTTTTTTATACACACACACACACACACACACACACAATGACACAGCGCTCATTTTCGTAATATTGGGCAGTCAGGAGACAAGCTCCTCACTGGTTTTACTTCCACCGGCTAGCTCTGCAGGGACACTTCCGCCGGTGCGCAGCAATGGCAGACGCCGTCGTCGTGAAAGCCTTGTTCCTCGCAACGCAGTAATACTCCTCGGTCTTTCTAGCTTCTGTACACAGCAACTCACACTGTTCTGAAGATATATTTGAAGGTAGCATGGTTCAGCAAAAGGTGCAGAAGCTAGTGGACTCATCGACGAAATGTAGAAGCCGCATTACTTCCTCCATGGAATCTTTAGCAGGCTCTTCAAGCGTTATGACGGTGGTGGCTGACTGGCTGGCGGCGGAGGTAAGCTGCGGCTGGCTGATGGCGGCGGTGTGCTGCAGCAGGCTGGCTTTCGGCTGCACGAAAGTGGCAACAGCGACGTCTACTTCTGCCTGGCTGCCAGCAGCTGGCCGTGCCGAGGTCACTGCAGGCTGGCTGTGCTGTGCCGGGCTCTGGTTGGTTGACGGCGGAGGCAACGACGGTGGCAAAGGCGGTGGCAGCGACGGTGGAGACGGCAGCGGCCAGCTGACGGTGGAGGCTGGCTGGCTGACGGCTGGTTGAGAGGGAGGGAGCGGCCTCCGACTCCCTCGCCCGCTGATATGCTGCCGTCACCGCTCTTCCAAAGCGGTTATGCCGCTGCCGCTTTCGCATCTTTTCTCTAAGTATCTCCATTTTAAAGAGTTCGTATTCTTCGTATATCCCTTCGATCAAATATCTGCCTCAGTCAACAGATATCGATGACATGTTGGATATTGTCTACATTAATAACTTAATAGCGCACCATTTTGCTCTGAGATCCATTCTAAGAACCTATAGTTTTATTGCTCTCGGTAGAGGTTTGTTAATAAACTGATCCTAATAAAACTCATGGCTAGGTTTCTGGGCGTGGTCCTCGAAAAACACAGTCCCATTCGATTGGCAGCAAAAACAAATAGGTCCCACACTCTTCCTGCTGCCAACGACCCGAAATTTTAGGCAATGCTTTTCAGTTTTGAATGCTTTCTTATCATTTCGCTATAATCAATTTGCAGTGATATATATAATCAATGGCTGTCTGGGAGTCCTTCTGTGGATAGTCGGGGAATAAAACTCCCCGGAGAGGCTCCAAGGGGAGACTTCTAGATTTACAGGTTGACAGTTACGTAGACCTGACAGCAATTGAAAACCGAGGATAAAATTAGGCGAATAGCAAGGTAGATTTTGTGAAAAATCTGTTCGGAAGAATAATTAAATAAATGATAAATCTTAGATAAAGTTCTGGATCAAAATGCGTTTTATTTTAGTCTTTGAAAGACCAAACTAGAAGGGAACAGGATAGTAGGATAAAAGTTTTCTTTGTTCTGATGTTTCAACAGATGAACGAGCAGAGCAACGGTTCCACCACCATACTGAGCGACCTGTCGGCTTACCTTTGCTGTTTTGAATGCGGAAAGACCGGTTCCTCATTCTTTCAGTCCATAGGCCAAAAGGGCTTATCAACACTGCTTATGGTGCAACGCTGTACTAAGGTGCCACTGCGGTTCTTACGACAGCTTCAAGTGCCCAAAGTTGTCGTACCGGGATAGTAGACATGGAGATCGGATCCGTTGCCGCTGCCGTTACAAGTTTTAACCATGAGTATTCTTTCCATTGCATTCGGTAACAACAGGTTCGTTTCCGGTCGCGAGAAAACTGAATGAAGTCATTCTCGGTCTGGCAACCTGTTTTTTCCTGAAACTTAGAAAGTAATATCCACGTGTGATTTTAGAAAATTTTGAGTTCTATCCTTGAAAGTTGAGGATAGACTCCTTATTTGGCATATTGATTTGCATTTTGATATGGATAAATTGTTTCAAACTCGAGAAAATAAAATTTCACGTACTTAAGGTATGGGTAAAAACCGGAGGTAAGCGAGTAGATCTGATCGGATGATCAAGTTTGGGAGGACAGTGAGGTAGTTTTAGAGGTTTGCAAGAGGCTTAACAGCTATGAAAATCTGCATGATACGGTTAAATGGGGGCCCAAATCAAAAATCAAGAGGGAAGATGGGGGATTCTACCATTCAGTTTCTATAAGTTGAGTGAGATTTGCTGATGAGTTGGATGAAAAAGAACGTGAAAGTGAGAGAAGGAAGCGTATGCTTGAGAGAAAAAAGAAAGAGTATCAGCAGGAAATGAGATGGAAAGAAAAACAGTCTGACGATAGGAAAACACTTTGAGGATATGTTAGGACAATAGCTGTGTTGGATGAAAGGGATAGTTATATCAAGAGTAGAGAGGAAAGTGTTCGGAAGTTGCAGTAAACTGTGAACCGACTACGCGGGCTTATTGAGAAACTGCACATTCCCCGTAGTTAAGAGTATCAGGGTCCTACTCCCGAAGATCCCGTCAAATACGATTTTCTTTTTCTCAGCCTTCTCAACAGGCATAGGAATTGGACGAGCCGTGGCATTCAGCAATCAAGTCTTCATTTTTAGGCAAAAGTGGGGATTATGTGGTTGAACATCCGTGCAAACCCCAGAGATCGGGTATAAATAGTCAAGAAAAGGCAGGTTTTGAATATGGGTATGAAGCTGATACAGACAGGAAGAAAGTTGGGAAGAATAATATCTTTCTGACGCTAAAGTGCGTGCAAGAAGTCCTAGGTTTCATCATCTGTCAAGGTTCCGTGTCCTATTTTCTCCCGCTGTAGTACGCCCAAGGTCTATGGTATGGATTTACCTTCCATACGGAAGAAAAGGTCTCCGGTTTTGGGGTATCGGCATCCTAGTGACAAATCAAAGCTGTAAGAATTTACAAATCCAAAGCACGTTCTTGGAGAAGAAAGGCAAACGGAAATTCTGTTAACAACTTAAAATTGACTGGTTTAAAAGTTGTGAATCTTCGAACATTCACTACGGCGCCTACACATTCGGCTGGCCACTGCCTTGATGTAATAATTGTGCGTGAAAATCCTGTCTTGGATATTAACGCCACGGTCTCACCCTCAGCAGTTTCTGACCACTATTTTATAGATTCTACTCTTGGTCTTACCAAACTACCACCGATACAGAAAACTGTGATCTCACGCAAACTGACACCCAACAATGTACAGCAGTTTAAAGAGGAAATTAGTGAACTAAATCTAGGTTCTATAATATCTGATAACGATGGGTTCTACGCGAAGTAGGAGGTATTGGTATGATTTTAAGAGAGATGTGACAGACTGGGTTCGAACTAACCATAAATGTAACTCGCGAAACCAAGTCCAAACAAGAAAAAACCCTCCTGAAGCCTTAAGATCACCCATGGAAAGAATTGCCCTGGACATTTGCGATAAATGGTCGAAAACTGAACGTGGAAATCAGTATATATTGGTTAGAGAATTTTCCATTTCTCAATATCAAAGCTCTTACCATGGCAAATGTCTTGGTAAACGTATTATTCTGAGTGGCCAGGGTGCACAGTTCATGTCTTTGTACTGAAAATGTGTCATTTGTTGCAAATTGACCAAGTTCGCACACCCATTTACAGATCGCAGACTGATGGTTATATAGAAACGTTCCGAAAGATGTGGTGATTCTGATTAAAATGTAAATAATGTACATAAAGTGCACAACAAAACAGTTTGAAGATGAATAAAGTTGCTTGAAATTCCATATCTCGTAAGAAGAAAGAAAACGATATTGCCTTGTTTGTTAGCGTAGTTGTGATGCAGGAGTGTAGTTGATTAGGTTTATATCCCATTTCCGACTGCTAAAGTTGCCTTGAACAAAATATGCGGATATGCGGATTGTGCGTCGTTGACGTCCACTCTGGAGGAAAGACCCATTCAAGAAAACTACAGATCGTCGTTTTCTGTCTTTATTCTCACAACAGTTTAACAAGATTTGCAATTATTCAAGATTTCTCACAGTTATGATCTTTTGTTATCCATTACTTAAAGAAATCGACACAGTAGTTAATACTAATTATCAATAAAATTTTTTGTGTTTCGCACCTAAATCAAGAACTAATAGGAAAATACCTACCCGAAAACAAATGTTATGTTTTTGCAACAACCACAAACTCTTTTACAAAAAGACAATATCGGCTACATTTTACGATATTTTTAAGTGCTTGAAAATTACATGAAAAGTTTGTGTTTTTAGCACAAAGATTTTACTCGTCTCAAAAACCACTAAAAGTTGAAGTTCCAAAACCAAAATTACTACCATCCTCCCCATCTCAGTGAGCTCTGTCATATCCTTTATAAAGCTTGTTAATACAAAGTCTAGTTCGTGAGATATTCCTTATACTTAACACATAAGTAAATTTTTAAATGGCGTAAAATCTATAAAAAGGCTTCAAGCGAACTCGAAACTAATACCACCGTGTGCCTTACGACAAGATCCCACTAAATCCAAAACTGATCGTCGCGGTCCTATCGCGCTTTGTACTGAATGCGCCACATCAATAATTTCCCTCCAATAAAAGGAAAGACTGCACCAAAGGCCCCTACTCGGTATTCTTAGAAAGCACACGTATCTAAGATATCTTATGTTATAATTAAATAAAGTGCATCAAATACACATTCTATCATCTTTCAACCACCATACACACCACCTGGCAAAACAATAACACTAGTGCGCTCCAAATGTCATTCCTGCGTACACCAACAAACACATACAGATACATATACAAAAAATGAATTCATATTCCGCCATGCATACGGCGCGATAATAAGACGCTCAGAAAGTCATTTTTTATACCCTAACATCGACTCCTAATACCGTCACCGAGGTATGGATGAAACAAAAGAATAGTTTAAAAAGTAGCCCGTTGTAGGATTGGTGTAAACTGAGAAAGCTGCTAGTTTTATGTTCGACAGATGCCCTGCCTGGCATGTGGCACTTGCAAGTTGAAATTTATTTGGACCGACCAGGAAACATAAACGAAGCATAAAAAGGAATGGCATTGTCGAGGCACATCGTGAGAAGAAAAACTCCATTGCGGACTGGAATGTCTTCTGTCCGTTCTGCGAATTTAGTGCCTCGAGTCGATCCCATATGTTTGGCCATTTAATGTTATGCATAAGACCCAGACTGTAAGGGAGATTATGACCAGGGAAAAGCTGCGCTGTGGAAAGCCCACCGATTTGCCACCTATGTGTAAGCAATTTGGCACTTTAAAGCCCCTATTAATCCGATATAAATATAAAAATGCTCGAACCAAGCCAAAATTGAGTTAGCTTCACCAAAACTCATTTTCTAAGTTAATATATACATGGAAGGCCGTTTGCAGATTTTAAATTACTAATAAAAAAGTATCAGTCTGAAATAATGATATCTGAAATAAATTCTTGAAATCAATAAAAAGAAAATGAGTTGTTGAGCCTAAAGTTGATATTTTGCTCTCAAATATTCCATTTTAGCTGTTAAGAATTGAATTTTGATCTCAAAAATCAATTTTAGATATCATTAAATCCTTTTTGATATCAATAAATATTTCTTTATATATCTAAATATTGACTGATAACAACAATTATTTTTTGAGATCAAGAATACATTAAGAGATATCAAAAATACAATTACAGATAGCAAGCTAAAATTAATCCTTGATATCAGAATATGGATTTTTTGTGATGAAAAATTAATTCGCTAATAAATGTGATAACGGCAATCCATATATATATATATATATATATATATATATATATATATATATATATATATATATATATATATATATATATATATATATATGTGTGTGTGTGTGTAGCGTAGTTTAAACTAACACATTAGTTTAGTATGACTAATACATTGTTATGTGTAGCGACTAGTGTTGCAGTTTGCCTGGGGGTTATTTTGCTTTTAGGTTTATGCTTCAGCCGCTGGCTACTCTTCAGATGAAAGGGTAGGCCGAGTGCGTACGTCTTTCCCCGACCAGTACATAGCGTCTCCATAACCAAGACTCTTGCAGTGTCTCCTCGTGAGGCACCGTGGTAACTGGGTACCTCACGGCCCCAGGCCAAACTTGCAAGGGATCTCGGAGCAGGTTGAGGCCCCAGAAGTGCGATACGCATGGCCCACTGGCATGTGGACACGCCCTGGCATCCACCAACCCATCCCCCACTTATGGGCGAATAGGAGGACAGAACAGGTCCTTTAGCCTTGTATGGCAACTGTTCTAGGAGAATGTACACTCCGAATCTATGGCGAGACACCTGCTCGCTTTGCACAATAGTCTACAGTTTGGCTTCGGGCAGCTGTAGCTACGTTTGTGGAAACGGAAAGGGGCGCTGTTGCAGGTGCTTATTAGGATACAGCGGCCAGTCACACCTTGGGAAGTCCTTTAGGAAGTGCCCAAGTATTACAGCTAAATCACCCACCATGCCAGCACTCGAAAGAGAGAGGGTGCTAAGAATCTCCCGGTTAACATCTCAGTTGCGACATAGAATGTGAGGACGCTGAACAAGGAAGGTTCTCTTGAAATACTCCTCAGTGAAATGGCCAAATTCAACATCGACATATTGGGTGTGGCAGAAACACACTGGAATAAAGATCATTGTGGGGTCTTCGTGAAGCAAAATTTTACCATCATACAGTCATCGAGAAAAGACAAGATACGAAGACAAGGAGTAGCCATAATTATGAAGAAAAACATTTCAGATAGCTTGATTTCATACGACTGCATCTCAGAACGACTCATGAGTGTAACACTGGATACAGAAACAGGTCCCATCGGCGATTTTAATGCAAAAGTCGGAAATGATCAAGCAGCCAATTGGCCAGGCGTTGTTGGGAAATACGGATTAGGAACATCAAACGACCGCGGGTTACAGCTGCTTCAATTTTGTGCCATCAATTCGTTAGTAGTAACCAACACCATGTTTCGACATTCAGAAAATGACGAACCACCTGGATATCCCCAGATTACAAAACAAGGAACCAAATATACTACATCATAGCTCAGAAAAAGTAGAAAGGTCAGATGAACAGCTGTGCATATCACTCTGAAATTGTGGGTTCGGATCACTTCTTGCTCATGGCAACATGCTGTGTATAACCGAAAACACCAAGAAAGGTAAGCCGCATACTGATACGCTTCGATGTAGAAAAGCAAATCTCCGTTAGTTTTCCCATGCTCTAGAAATAAAAATCGGCGGATTGTTTGAACCACTGATCAGTTTAGAAACAAACAGCATTGAGGAGATCTATGACAAGTTCAAACATGCAACAAATAAGGCAACAGAAGAAGTCGTTGGCTATAAGAAGAGAAGTAAAGTACATGGTTTTCCGACAGAAGTATAAAGAAAATGTGAGCAAAGGCGGGAGGCTAGGAAGCAATTACTTAACAAGCCTAACTGTCATATAAAGAAAGAAGAATACAACAAACTCAATCGAGAGGTGAAAAGACCTGTAGAAAAAGCTATTCGAGAAACTGCAACTCTCAGCGATACACGCTAAGCCACGTCTATCTAAAAACTGGCCCTAGATATGGTAATCGTGTTCATGTCTTCGTTCGTCAACTATATACATGCTTTTGCCTTGTGTATAAGGACCGGAGCAAGTTGTCATCCTGACCGACTCTTCTAAGCGGATCCGGCGAAGGTAAAATTTTGCGAAAGGGGTTAAAATGGGAAATGGGGTCAATTTTGAGATAAGTAAGCATGATTTTCCCGGCTACAGCATTAGAAATACTCTTTTTTGGTAGGGTTGACAGATTTCATTTCCTCAACCGCCTCCACTGAGCTATCGGCGTGCGTTATCCGACACTTGGTGTGTGTGTGCTCCAACACTTGTGCTTCGTACAACAGCGCCGAGGACAGCGCCGCCTGACTCAGCCTCTTACTAGAGGAAGTCTCATTCTTCGGGGCTGGGGAATTCACATCGCGCCTCTCCCGGTTCGTCTCGAGAACAACATGGGGGAGTTTCCGGGAGTTTGGGGATTTCCTCCTATTCGGCCACAGAGTACAGGGGTGTCAGCCGAGGTCATCCTCGGTATCGTCGAGGTTTTGATTTCGCTCCCATAGGCCACGCGAATTGGGAACTGATTCCGGCGAAACTTCCATCCTTCTTTCGGGGAGAGGGTTTTTGTCTCGGCTTGGGTCGGTGGGCTTTCACCGATTTTGGCCTGTTTTAAAGTTCAATTTTTGGCACTCTTAGTCAAGACTAGAGTAAGCCAGTATCAAGATCAAATAGATGAAGGCTGCATGTATGGGGCTCGTATGTGTCACTTATTGCATCTTTTACTACGAAGCCATCACTTTGGGTTTTCCAATGTGTTTAACATTGGTTATCGTGATCCACAATAAAACTTTTTAAGGAATAAATCGCAAAAGAGGGGTGCCCTAACAGGTGCCCTCTGTTACTATATTTATCGTGTGTGGTCAACCGACCAACCAATCAGCGTCGGTGCAGTGCCTGTCATGTTGTCGAACCATTCTCAAATTATCGCGATCCGATGAACAAGAGTTTTTTTCTCCGTCTACTTTTTGTTAAATCTGTCGAACAAACCAAGGAGTATGCGTACTTTTTGGATATTATTTATATTGGATAGTTCATTTGCGTATACTGTTGTGTTGTTGAATGATGCGAGTATATTTATGTTGAAACCTTTATTTACATCTGAGCCATTCTGGTTATTATGTCACATGGTCATATGACCAGATAGAACACATTCAGTAAACAATACCCAAGGTTGGATAGTTGTAACACTATCAATAATATTACATCTCCTTTTCCTAAACAAAAAAGGATTAGATACTGCTTTACTGAAACAATCCAAGACTTTATTTCATGCGAAGAATACTTACTAAACTTTCAATACTTTTTAAGCATTTTACTGGTTTGAATTTTACACAATAAATATTTTCCGCTAAGAGCGATAAATGAGTACAAAAATGACTAACTGTTGCTGAATGTTTACTTCTTGCGAAGCAACATTAGCATTAAACTACATTTCTGTTAAAAGATAAAAAAAAGAAACATAATAGTAGAAAGAACATTAAGAAGCATCAGCATTTTTTTATTTCCAGTGTCGGTTGTGTGATGAGTCTATAAAGTGGGCGACAATAGCTATAACAATATATACAATATGAACTAACTTGTTTTAAAACACTAGATTAGTAAAAAAAATAAATAAACGAAATATCTATATGCGAACTGGATATCAATCTCTGACTAAGAGAATTATTTACGAAAGCGGTTAATATCCAACTGTTTTTTCCAGAGTCCATTCGATAGTTCAAAATTTGTTTACCAGCTCAACTTATCGGGTCTCTTCGTTGTCCTTCCTGACCTGGTAGTGAACGATGTTTTCTCTCCGTTATCTTTGGTACCAGTATTAGGTGCAATGTTTTTCTTGTCCAACAGTTTTTTAATGTTTTGGTTTTGATTAACCTGAGAACTATCTGAGCTCTTACACGGGCTGGTCTGGTTTTGCGCTTTTTCACCCGAAGTTTTTTCACTGTTTTGATTGGCAAGAGGAAGGGCAATTAATGCGTTTCGATTTTTACGAAAGGTATCCCTAAGTGAAGATGGGCAACTGACTTTTACCTTATAAGATCTTTGATTCTCTGGAAGCTGTTCTGAGATTACCCCCTCGTTTCCGTTATCTCTAATACGTACTGATTGACCTGGAACGAGTTGTGAGAAGGGTTTAGCATTGTGTTTCCTGTCATGATAGAATTTCATATTCTGCTTGTAAACTTCTTCTTTTCTGCGCATGTCCTGCGGCTGCGAGCGGGGTGTCAGCAGGTGTGGGGCTGCTGGTAATGTTGTTCTCAGCCGTCTGTCGAATAAAAGTTCAGCAGGGCTATATCCGTTATGGATGGGACTTGGCCTATAATTGAGAAGTGCTATGTACGGATCGTTATTTTTCTTCGTGAGGTTTTTGAATGCTTTTACCACTATTTCTGCACACCCATTTCTGCTCGCGTGAGTTGGCGAAGATTTTAAATGGAGAAAATTGTACTCCATACTGAATTTCGCCATTGCACTGTTTTGTAGTTGTCCGCCATTGTCGGAAACTAAAATTTCCGGGATTCCATGTCTGGCAAAAATTGATTTGAGGTGATATATTATAGCACCTGCATTTTGACCATCTTTAAGTAGAGCAATTTCCAAATACCTGGAATAGTAATCCACCACTACTAAGTAGGTCTAACCTCGAAGCTCACATAAATCGCAAGCTGCCTTCTGCCAAGATCTGTCCGGAAGTGGGGTTGGTTCCAATGGCTCCACAGTTTTAGGCTGCTGCCTAATACAGATCAGGCAGTTTTTGACCATGTCTTCAATCTGTTTTGATAGGCCAACCCATCAAACTGAAGTTCTTGCTCTTTCTCGGCATTTAGTGATTCCGAGATGGCCGTCGTGTATACGATCTAAAATTTCAAGACTCATTGAGGACGGAATGACTATTCTGCTGTCCTTCAGTAGGAGGCCATCTTGAATGGAGTACTCCGCAGCAAACTGCATATAAGGGAGTAAAATAGTTGGAACTTGACTTTAATCAGGCCAACCTTCCTGGGTGTATAACATTATTCTTGTGCACACTTCATCTTCAAGTTGAAGTTCGCGAATTTGTTCTAACTTTCTTACAGCGATGGGAAGAACTTCAATTACCTGCTTGACAAATGCTTCCGTTTCCTCAGCTAAATTCATTTTGTCTTCTTCTGTTGTGGACAATGGAGCACGGCTCAGGGTATCCGGAGTGTACATTTCCTTACCTGGTAAATGTTGTATGTTGAATCTGAACCGCGTGAGCCTGATTTTGAATCGACTTATCCTAGGGGGTATTTCGTCGAGCCTTTTTTTGGCAAGTATAGGCACCAACAGCTTATGGTCAGTGACTAACGTGAAATCTAAGCCTTAAACATACTCAGCAAATTTTTCACAACCCCAGATCAAGGCCAAAGCCTCTTTTTCAATTTGTGCATACCGTCGCTCACAATCTGTTAGACTTCTACTCGCGTATGAGACAGGTCTAAATTCACCTGTAGTTGGCTCTTTTTGCAGAAGAACTGCATCTAGCCCAAATGATGAGCTGTCACCCATGATTCTTATTTCGTGCTTGACACTGTATGTCTTCAGAGTGTTTGGAGAACTGAGTTCTTCTTTAATTTTTTCCAGAGCTATTTGTTGTTGTTTACCCCATGACCAACCATTTTCCTTTTTGAGGAGTTCACGCAATGACTGTATCATGTTGGCGAGATCTGGGATAAACTTACCTAACTGGTTTGCCATTCCTAAAAAACGACGTAGCTCTGTTGTATTTGTGGGTGCATGCATGTGTGTGATAGCCTTTATCTTGCTCTCATCTGACAAAATACCACTGGGACCAATTTTATGCTCTACAAAACTTACCTCTGTGCTGAGGAATTCACACTTGCTTGGGTTTAGAGTGATTCCGGCTTTTT
Organism: Protula sp. h YS-2021; assembly: GCA_949752745.1. NCBI lineage: Eukaryota > Metazoa > Annelida > Polychaeta > Sabellida > Serpulidae > Protula > Protula sp. h YS-2021. The sequence continues at coordinate 49,392,096 of OX457026.1, read as the reverse complement.
GTAACTTCTCCAAAACTGGAAATAGGGCTTGTTGGTGTGACGCAATGTCTTTGCTGTCCACCAATATATCGTCAATTTGAATATGGACATGTCCTTGTTGTCCCACAATATCATGCATAACCTCCTGGAATACCTCTGACCCACTCGAAATACCAAATGGAAGGCGTAAAAAGCAATATCTTCCAAATGGTGTGATGAATTGAGTTAGCCCCTGCGATTCCTCAGCAAGTTTGATCTGATAAAAGGGGCTATTTGCGTCAGGTTTTGTGAATATTTTGGCGTCCTGTAACTAAGCGAGTGTTGATTCAACTGTGGGAAGTTGATATCTGGGACGTATTACGTACTTGTTTAGTTGAGTTAAATCGTACTTCTCCCGTTTTTGGCTTTGGAACCACCACCATCCGAGCGCACCAAGGTGAAGTCTGGTTTGGTTCGAGACGTCGAATTACCCCTTGCTGTACCATGTCATCTAACGCTGTTTTAACCTTGGGCAACAATGGATAAGCAACCCTTCTTGGTGTATTTACTGCAAATGGCTTGAAGTTTCAGACCTTTCTCACTCTGCAACTGTTCTGATAACTTTTTGTCTCTGATTCCAGCAACAATGCGATCACGTAACAGTTCTTCTTTCATGGCGCCATAATTACACTTTTCAATCTGGATCCACAAGTCTTTTATGAAGTTGTCTACCGTTTCATCCAGGCCTTGACAACGATTACTAAATTTGACACGTTCAAACACCAGGTTTTTCTTCCCACTGAAGTGAGATTCAAATCTGTTTTTCACTGTCTGGTACGATTTCATCTCATCACTAGTTAACTGAAAACTGATTAAAATGTCTTCACCTTCGATACCCATGCAGTACACTAGGGTGTTTACTTTTTCTTCATCATCAGTTATTTGGCGGTAGCCAGATACCGCTCAAAACTAGTATGCCATCGGCCCCACTCCTCTGGCTTCTTGAAATCGAACGTTTGAGGGGCGGGAATTGCGTTTGTTGCCATTTCTTCTGTTTGTGGCGTTGTGTGCACTGAATTTGCAAGTGATCTGAATCACTGATCCTACATATCTCTTTCAGCTTGGTCACCACTGCCACCATGTTGTGTTGTTGAATGATGCGACTAGATTTATGTTGAAACCTTTATTTACACCTGAGCCATTCTGGTTATTACGTCACATGGTCACATGACCAGATAGAACACATTCAGTAAACAATACCCAAGGTTGGATAGTTGTAACACTATCAATAATATTACATTATTGATAATGTTAATTATCATTATTAATTATCATTATTAATAATCATTATTAATGAATGGATGGATGGATGGATGATTTTTATTTACAGACTCTGTACATACAGTTCCATATTTGTACATAGAATAAACAAACAATTATTAACTAATACATACATATATATTTACATATAATTGACATATAATTCTTTATACATATGTTTCCAAATGTTAGATGTGTGTTGCACACTGGTCTGAAGCATATTCTTTATTATTACATTTGGTGAATTACTCAAACGTGGCATAAATTTATATATAAAATTTCTCATCATAGCCATGCACGATTTGACATTGAAGAAGCTACAAGTCATACTTGTACTGTCATATTTTGTTAAACTCATAAATTGTTTCAATATATTATGATATACTGTTTGTAGTTTTCTTATAGTCACTTTCTTATACGAATGCCAGAGATACGACGCATACATATTTGTGCAATAACTTTTAAACAATGTTATTTTAACATCAATGGTACATATGCCAAAGTTTCGTACAAGTTTATTTCCTTGAGCATAGGATGTACGAATTTGTCTTTCAATATCCTTATCATCTCTTGCTTCATTTATTATAATACACTCAAGATATTTATATTCAGTGACTTCTTTCAGTTCGCGACCATTCAAGTAAAATTTTCGAAAGTTACATGTATTCATCATATTTGATCGAAATATCATTATAGCACTTTTTTGTGTATTAAACTTTATATCTAGACGATTAGCTGTATTTTCACACAATCTTAGCAAACATTTTAATCCTTTGACCGAAGGAGCAATAAGTGCCATATCATCTGCATACATTATATGATTTAAAAGTACTTCGTTTATACAACATCCAGTCTTGCAATTCCTTAAAGTATCACTAAGTTCATCTATATAAACGTTGATGAAGTGTGGTGACAATATACCTCCTTGTCTTACTCCATTTGATACACGAAATGATTGCGAACTTGTGTCACACCATTTAATATAAAAAAGTTGATTTTCATACCAGTATATAATCAGTCGTAATATATACCCCGGCACACCTTTTCTGTCTAGTATTTGATATAGTTTATCATGATTTACACGATCAAATGCTTTACTTATATCGAGATAGCATACAAATACGGTGGCATCAAAGGATTTATACATGTCTATAACTTCTTTGAGCACGTAAATACACTGGTCTGTTCCGTGTTTTTTCTTGAACCCAAATTGGTTTGGGTTCGTTGTTAGCAGTGTTTCGATTCTATTATATATAATTTTTTCAACTATTTTGCTCATTATTGTTGCTAATGCAATTGACCGATAGTTTAATTATAGGTACAAGTGTAACTGTCAGCATATCCTTAGGTAAATACCCATGGTAAAACATCGAAGTCATGGATAAGCTCAGTAAAGGTATTAGTCTATTTGATGCATATTTTAGATGTTCTGCATTAATTCGGTCATTCCCGGATGATTTATTTTCATATAGTTCAGTTATTATTTTCTGTTATTAATGAAGTTTAATCTTATTTGGTTTTCGTCTTCTCGATTTTGCTGACTTTGCTGATTCCTACACGTGGTGGTTATGAGCTTTGTCAAACCGCTTTCGTTCGCTGAATGCTTTCCTGCCATCAAGAACGTAGTGTATGTTATTGATAACACATATTCAAACGGTTGCTGAGTGATTTCCTCAGAATGGTCATCGTCTTCCCTTCTGCCAGCATCAGGACATTGTAGGTTTGTCGGACACGCAGTTATCATAAGTTTAGGGAGTCATGTCTTCCACTGGCTCGATACTGCTGCAACTCTTTGTGAAGTTGGATACACTTTCTCTTTCGGTGACAGACACGCCAACATTGCAATGTCACGGTATTGAATTATGGAACTCGTTACCAGATGCTTTAAAGAATATCAGCAGCTTAATTAAAATCGTTTAAATCTCAGTAAAAGTTTAGTTCAATCTTTTCATACACGACCTAATAACCTAGTGATATATTTGTGTTTTACAGAGTCTCATAGTTGTTGATAGTTGTACGGCATGTGTCTTTTGTGTTTTCGGTTGAATGCGTCCCTTCTGGAATTCGTGTTTTAGCAAAACTAAAAATTGTGAACTGAAAACAATAGCGGCAAATTTGGACTTTATTATTATTATTATTATTTTGTTCTTTTAGAGTGATTTCCGTATACATATAAAAATTGTATTGGACAAGCAGCAAATAATCTCAGCTTATGCTTTGTCCCTTTCTAAATCTGAATCTAAAATTGCCTTTTTTATCATAATATTATTGTGCAAGCTTTGTTTTTGTAATTCTCTTCAGAAAGAAACCATTGAATCGAATTGAAAACCGAGGATGACGTTTTCAGAATAGCAAGGTAGATTTTGTGAAAAACCTGATAAGAAAAATGGTAGAGTAAATTATAAATCTTGGATAAAGTTAAGTTTTTTATTGAAGTTTATTCAGGATTAAATACACACTTTCTCATAGAAACAGCCAAGAAGAGTCGCACTTTTTAACCTCTCCAAAAAGTGCACCTTTCCCAACTCCTCTACATGTTATTTAAAGCTGGAAGAGCTGAAAAGTGCATCTTTGATATTCGGATAGCGAGAGAAAGTTGGTCGTATTGCCAATCGGGGTAGTAACACACAATATCTTGACCCGTTATCGACCTCCCCAAGCGACACCGTTGTCGAACTGTCGGTTCTCTAAACTCCAGTATTGCGAGGGTAGCGACAGTTCATCAATCTGCAAATTTGTGTAAATACTGCAATTGTTAGAAATGCGACGAAATGGATCTCCTGTTGTGCATGTAGTGAGAGTAGCAGCGGTAAATTCAAAATATACTAAAAATGTCTTTAATACAAGAAGATGCAGACCATGAAGACCTGGCAACTATTCAAGTAAGTACCTTTGCGGAATCCGACAAATAAAATTTGACGAACAGGTGTGTAAATATGTCCCTAATTGCATGGGCGATAATAAACCAATTTGAGAACCAAGGCCTAAGAAAAGTGGTCAGACTGATCACTTGTTTGTAACCCAGCCGACTTCCACCGGTAGTCTACGAGGGAGAGGAGATAGAATTGGTTAGAGTAGATCGTAATTGGTGACAACAAAATGTTCAATTCTAACGAAACTTAATCAGCCGGACGCACATTTGCCAACCCTTTGGGCTCAAACATTCCTTATTTTGCTATACTTGACAAATAAAAATTGTTTTCAGCTATGGAAGATAGTCTTTTCAATTTCACCAATTTGGATCTACTGTAGCTATTCGATCTCTCCCCCCCAAACCCCCCCCCCACCCTCGTATGCACATCTGTTGTGTGGTATCCAGCGACTGTTATATGTGTATGTGCAAACATTTTTTCAAAATACTCTCGAAAGAGAGAGTGCCATCTTGGAAAAATACGTAGTACAAGAGGACTCTTGCTGTTTGTCCTATGACAGCAAGGCCTCCAGCAGAATCTATTTAAACCTATTAAACCTTTTTTTTCGAAATGGACCACTTTTTTGCGGAAATGACCTATTAAACCTATTATTATAACCTTGCGGTTGATCATTACTTTATCGCCAACCGAAGGCAGTAGATGTGGACTGTGAATTCAGCTAGTCGCCTGAAAGAAGATAAACGTTATCTAGTTTATTTATTTATCCACAAGAACGAACAATATTTCACAATTAGTGTTGCAAATTAAACTACACGTTACACGGAGCGTCATACGTTAATCTATCAACTACTAACCAACTACTGCCAGGTTATTGCATGTGGGAACCACAGAAACCCACATACAATAGCCTGGCAGAGATGTGGGGAGAACGGACGACCTCAACGGGGATACTGCACACTTATCTGATCTCAGCGGAGACTTTAAAGTGCGCCCCTTATTCTAGCCTTCGTGGCTCAGCTTTAGCTGTTAGGTTCTAGCTCCTCAGAGGTGAGTTTGGAGTGTCTTAGCTAGTTTGCCCATTACACTCTGCTGAACTGCTGAATATCCCGAGTATTTATATACCTAAGTGACGTCATACTGACGAAAGGACAACGGCGTAGGAATATAAAACTCACTGATACATAACAGCAGCCTTACATGACATTTATTTGAAAGTTTATATACTATATATGTAAAATCATAAGATATAAAATTGCACTAAAATATATCAAGATTACATATAGAAACTGAGAATGTGGAACTATTTTCTGTAAACTGGCGCACCGCATCACCAGTTCTCGTATCTGGTACTCAAACACAGAGAGGTATAGCCAAAATATAATGGCGGACTCTTAAACTGTTATTTCCTTACCTATCTTCACGTATTTTTCTTAAATTCCCATGATAAACCAAAAATCAGGAAGCAAACAAACAAATCCAGGGTCTTACACTATCCCCCTTATAAAAAAGAGAGACATTTTCATTTTCTGATGTATTACATAAAAAGTGCTTAATTATTCTCAAATCTAGAGATATACGATCACGGCCACCGAGACTGGAGGATGGATCATACAAAATTTTGCAGATAAAACCCCTTTTTTTCACACTGCAGGTAAAATCGTGAGAATGCTAAAATAACCTACAATAATAGTGACTTATACACAAGGGTACTGTAATACCGTATGACACCCCATTAGCACAGCACGCATGCTAGGAACACTGTTTTTTACACAAAACACAGAAAACAGCTGAAAAAACATTAAATTCAATATACTCTTTGTACCCCGAAATACATAAAGAATGTTCCACACTAGGCACGCTGCTTGCACTATGTACCCTTTCTGCTACTGCAATTTTGACTAACCTGACAGCTCTGTGTCTACATGCCAAGAATGTTTCTAGTAAAGGATTAAATGCTTTTTTTTCCTCTCCCCCTTAAAAGAAAGAAGTTAAGTTATCAGAAAATTTTGCGAAAGCACTTGAATGGCATGAAAAACGGGCCTGAGACGCAGGTCCAAAAATACTAAGTTGCTATTCATAAATACATAACATATCATTCACAATCCTTGATGTCCGGCTGTAGACGCTGGAATTCTGCACAGAGTTCTTTGTGTAGCGCGAACTGTTCGTTAACGGGACGAATTTCTAGCTACTTCCGATTGAGCCGGGTCACACGCACGGGGTCGTTCCCTTTGGACCTCCTTGACACCCTATTGATTTGGATGCCAAGTTACTGCAGCACTTTTCCGTTGACATCTTGACATTTTGACATTTTTTTTTTTTACAAGGGAAAGCTCCAACTCCCAGGGCACTACGAGTGTATACGCGTGTGGGACTGACGAGGAGGGAGGAGATTCTCTGGGTAAACCAGTGCTTTTTTTCGCAAAGTTTTATAGCAGTCTGATTGACTTTGTTGAACGCGGAGAAAATGCGGACTCATAAGGCCCAGTTATACATACTGTGGGCATCCGGTCATTTAACATGGGTCACACCTCAGTGGGTGTTCACTAATTACAACTTGGCACTGGACCTGTCAGAGATAATGTGCCTAATGTAAAATCGACGGGATATGCATTGAGGAGCATCTGTGGACCATACAGAATACAATCTAATTTACAAATGGAAAACGTTGCTGTGTTTGAAATCCAGGGGGGTGTATGGTTAGTTCCCATGATGCCAGCCAGGTGGCTTCCCAGCCAAACACCTTAGCCGACGCACTGAATTAAACATGGAAAGCGTTTTTTTTTAATCGCTAGATTCTGAAAAACCCCTGGGATGGCGTATTTTTCTTCCATAGCGTGTTTTCAGCCTGAAATTATCGTTGTTGCGATGTTGCACATAGGATAATTCCTGACTGCTGGGTGAATTTGTTTTATTCCCCTTGTCTCCATAAGGCAACGTTTCGGGCAGGGATATTTCATCCTGGGTTTCGGACGCTGTTAACGTCATGGAACCGGGAGAAGTTGCTCGTTGGATTGGGGAATTTAGCACGTCATTAGGACCGCGATAGACATTCAGACGTATACGGATGGAACCGTCAGATTTTCGGACAACCACAATGCACGAGGACCGCGGACTGGCTGAGGGACTAATAATGTCCATCTTTAGCAGTCGGTCAATTTCTTTATTGACAGCGTCCTTCAGGTGTATAGGAATCTGCCTTGGGGGTAATTTCATAGGGTTGTTGTCCCCTGTAGGGATTGTATGTTTTAAGATATCACATCTCCCGATATCAGTACCTCCGGCAGAAAACACATTACTGTACGAAAATAAAAAATTACGAGAACGGACATATTGTTCGGGCATGAAATGGGCCGAACTACGTCCAGAAGATCTTGTAGATGGTAAAGTAAGGGTTCCTCCCTGACAACATCAACGTCTGGCCTGGGGATTTCGCCCTTTTTAGCATGACATTTCGTGTGTTGAATATTAGTGGTGTGGTCGGCGTTTTGAAACGCACGTACGCTCATCACCGGGTGAGCGACCGCTAAAACTGTGTTCTTAGGAACAACTTTGGGTTCGTCCGAAGCATTTATAATACAAAGGGGTATAAATCCCTTACTGGGGTCGACGAGGACTTTGGCTGCCACCATTCCTTACTCATGGGCTAATTGCGCTACCGGCTCCGTAACGAAGCAGGGACCCAATTTCCCTCTACCACGGACCTTTATTTGCACTATATACTCACCATCCATCGAGAACGATTTCTCGGCGTAATTAATTTCGCAAAAGTATGCTTTCCAACCCTATCAGACCTTCAGATTCTATGTCCGCGATAACAGTTTCGTGGGTGACACCAATTTGTCCGAACTGAAACGGAATGTCCGTCATCCCCAAGACCGGGAGCTCGCTTCCATCAGCTAAAAAGAGCTTGTCTGGAAAGGGAAGCAACTTTGGCTGGACCTCCGAGCATATTTTGTGGAACACGGAGCTCGCGAGAATAGTTACGCTGCTACCCGTATCTCTGATCATCTCATCCGGCAGGTCATAGATTTTCCCTTCCACATATATCTCAGCGAGTCCAGTCTTAAGGACACTCGCATTCACGAAATGTTCCTTTGTGGGTCTTGGCGGCTGTGAGACTGGGCTACGACCCTAAGATCCAGTCTCTAACAGTTTTCCTGATTTGGAGAAAGGTCAAGCTCCCTGTTTGCCGTGCTCATGTCGGCTTTTTTGTCCCTGTATGGCCAGGGTCACCACTGACGTAACACTCGATCTCGTCTCGGGAACGTCTGGACTCATGGGAACGACGCGGTTCCTCATTTACGGAGTCATAACGTTCCTCTTCGCGAGATGACCTTTGTCTGCGGGACGGCATATCGTCAGAACGGGAACGTCTTTTAGACGGAAACCTGTTCCGGGGACGATTTCTTTTGGACTTTTCTAATCTCTCGATTTTGTTCGAGAGCTCCGTCAGGGCGGTGGAGGTCTGATTCATATTTCTGACCTCTATAACCATTTGGTTAAGGTGTTTGGGATTACTTCCTCGCTTACTATCAGGGGAACGGGACTTGGTTGCTTTCTTTCCCCTATTCATCGGCTTTTTAGACCCAGTGACCTGGTGTATGGACCCAGTTTTTCTCGAACTTGAACGAGATTTTTCGGCCTTCTAAATGGCCTCAAAATTGATAGCCAACATAACCGCATCCCTTACATTTTTCAATTTCTCGAGTTTTAGTTTGATCCTTAGATCGGGGTCAGTCACGGATTCTATAAAATGCCTAAGGGTGAGAATATGGATCATAACGGTTGGCGCTGTGGGGGAGGCCTTGCTAACCAGACGGGACACAGATTCAGTCAACTCCTGATAGGATTCCTTATCGCTTTTGGTACGGGTCTGTAACTGTGTCATGAACAGTTCCGCCTGACCTTCTGTACCGAAGCCTTCCGAAAGGGTCTTAGTGATGGCGTCAAAATCACCTAATTCGTACGGAGTGAGTGTACTTAGGAGCTTTTGCGCATTGCCTTTAAGGCTCACCAAAAGGTACTGCGTCTTTTTGCTCTGGCTCTGGCGCCTAAGTTTACTGCAAATATCAAAGTGTATTAAGTACTCAGCCATATTTGTCTTGTCCGGGAGCACGGTTTTCTTCTTAGTGGGAAATCGCGGCTCGGTGTGGCCTTCTACCCGGATATGGCGTCCCTCCGATACAGAAGTGACCAACTGGTTAGTAAAGCGATCACTCTCAGAGTGCACCTTCAAAGGTTGATTTGGGGAAGTTTCCCAGGGCCTACAGGGCCGCGTAGGATCTACACTCATGTGTTGGGAACGGTCAACAGGCGATGACCGTAGGGAGTGGTTCCGGCTGCGGAGCTCTCCTTTCAGAACCTGGGCCTAGGGGGAATTCTCTGATAGGAGCTACTATTTGGCTTGGCCGATGGGAGCCAGGACTTTCCCTATGACTTTGACACCGCAACCTTTGAGAATATCTCTCCAAGGGGTCGATGTGTGTAGCCTACGGATTTGGGAGTCACTAAAGGACCTCACCGTTGATAGCTCCTGGACCGTTGATAGCTCCACCGAATCAGTCCGAACGATAATCGTTCGGACTGATTCGGTGGGGCTCTAAAGGCCGAATTCAAGTCTCCACAGGTCTGCTGAGATTTGCAGGTGGCTGTATGGGCATAAATCCACGCTCGGTTGGCTCGTCTCTTCTCCAACCTGTGCTATCCACATGAGCAAGTGGAACTTCACTATTGGGCCTTCTTGGCTCCCTTTACGGTCTGACGCCAGGAAATAGATTCACCAGCCTATCGATGCTGTTTTTCAGAGTAACGCTCTGAGCCGCGAGGTCATGTAACTGTCTCTCTTGCTGGTCCAGTCTCTCCGATAAATCGGAATGACAAGACACGACGGATTGAATATCCCTTTGTCTTGCGGACCTTTCATCGCAGTCATAGAGACGTTCCCTCGAATGTCCCAGATAACCAATCTGTTCTACAGGAACAGTATCAGCTCTAGTCATTGAATCGTTAGGGTTCTGATTATACGTACCATTGTAATTAAATATGATCTCAGAGTCACTATCATTGTAGGGGTCAAAATGTAAGGCGTAAGCGCCCTCTCCCCCTCTGGAGATAACGATCTATGAGACATATCGTGTACAAGAACATTTGTTTGATAGCTCTATAACTAAAATCTTTAACTACTGCGAAATGCTAAAATGTGTTCTACGACACTTTTTTTGATAGCTCTAGTAGCTAAAGTCTTATTTCCTGCGGAAAAAGAGAAAAATGTGTGCTGGAACACTTTTTTGATAGCTGTTATAACTAAAGTCTTCTTTTTTTTTACGAGAAAAATAAGTAAAAATGTGTTCCAGGACACTTTTTTGATAGCTCTAATAGCTAAAGTCTGTTCTAGAACAGAAATGTACACATATACACTGAAATGGCGAAAGCCACTTTTTTAACTATTTGCTAGAAAAAAAGGAAAGCTAACAACAAAAGTGTGCTTTTGAAAGCGCTTTTTTTCTAACCACTAATCTGAAAGAATAATGAAATATGGCTATTACAGACACACACACACTCGCACAGACACTTCTGACATAAATAAAGTGTATATATATTAGTAGAGTCGTGAACGCTTACACGAAACGTTAAAAATTACTTAGCTGTTAGGAAAAAAAGTAGAAAAGTGTACCTCAATCGGAAGGGAGATTTTGATAGTGTCAAAAGAGAATTAAGTGATTTTCGGTCAACAAGGATGAAAACTGTGCTGCCAACCAAGTTTGAAATGATTTCAAATCAGCACTAAATCACTCAGTGAACAAATATATTCCACAAAAATCCAGTTCAAGTAGAAAAGATTTGCCTTGGATCACACGTAACATCAAAAGAAAAATCAAGAATAAGAAACGTGTTTACAGAAAATCAATAGTTTTAAACACAAAACATGCGAAAAGTGGGTTCTTCCATCTTCGGAGAGAACTCAAACGTAATATTAAAATTGAGCGTGTTAAATATGTGGAGTCGATCCTGAGTGTTAAAAATGAGGATAGCACATCTCTCGTATTTTCGACTAGTAAAAAATTCTGGAGTTATATAAACGGCAGGCGAAGGGAAAACAACAATATCTACCCTAAAATGAAGGATCGCTGGAAACAAGTGACACAAAAGAGTTCGCCAACATATTTAATAGACAATATTCACAGAGGAACACCTCTCCAACATCCCAGATCTAGGTCACAGTAGCACCCCAGACATGGAACCTATTGAATTCACGACTGATGGTATATTGAAGTTGTTGAATAATATAGATACAAGTAAAGCATCTGGACGTTAAACACCAAAACCAACAACTGGACCTGATCTAATTTCGGCGCTTATTCTCAAAGCAGTCTCAAATGAAATAGCGCCCATACTTCAGTATCTCTCATACAGTACAGGGAAAATACCATACGACTGGAAAACCGCAAACATCTCGGTCATATTAAAAAAAAAGGAGACAAAAGAGACCCAGCCAACTATCGCCCCTCTTCTCTCACCTCCATCTGTTGTAAATTAATGGAACATATTCTTTGCTCAAATATTTTGGACCGTTTAGATCGTTTCAAAATTCTCAGTGATTGCCAACATGGATTCAGAGCAAAGAGATCCTGTGAAACCCAACTCGTCCAGAGCATAGATTATCTAGCAAAATCATTAAATGACAAAAACCAAAGTGATGTAGCTATATTGGGCTTTAGCAAAGCATTTGACACTGTACCACATGAGAAATTATTATATAAATTAAAGTTTTATGGTATTACGCGTAGCACACATAAATGGATCCAGGCATGGTTGACAGAACGATCCCAGCAGGTGGTGTTGAACGGGGAAACATCTAGCAAGGTTTCAGTGAAATCCGATGTTCCACAAGGAACTGTTCTTGGTCCACTCATGTTCCTTTATTAATGATATCGCTGACCAATCGCATTCGACTGTTCGACTCTTTGCTGACGATTGTTCAATCTACCGAACCGTATCTTCTATACCCGATGCTCTAAGATCACAACAAGATCTTGACAAACTATGTGAGTGGGCCTCCAAGTGGCAAATGCGATTCAACGGAAAGTGCTATGTGCTCCGTGTTACCAATAAGCGGAATAAAGTGTACCACACCTACTCTATGAATGGAATACCACATGGAAGTTAGTTCAGACAATCCATACCTTGGTGTTGAAATACAGAACAACTTAAAATGGGACACTCACATCAGTAATATTACCTCAAAAGCAAATAGAAGTATAGGATTTCTCCGAAGAAACCTAAGCAGTTGCCCGGAGCGAGTAAAAGAGCAAGCGTATTGTTCACTGGTTCGCCCTCACTTGGTGTACGCTGAAGCGGCGTGGGATTCGCACCTGAGAAAGGATATTAACACGCTGGAAGCAGTCAAAAGACGCGCTGCACGGTTTGTCAAAAGTGATTATAGGCATGAACCAGGCGTAGTTACGAATCTCTACCAGTCGCTCAATTGGAGTACACTCAAGACTAGAAGACAGTGGCAGAGACTTGCACTACTCCATAAAATTGTAAATGGTTATGAAGAAAAGGCTATTCCACCCTATATTCTCACTAAGACGCGTCAAACCCGCGTCAAGTACAAGTCGAAGCAGGCTCGCAAGCCTTAGTGTATCCTGTGACGCATACAAGTACAGCTTCTTACTGCGAACGATTAGAGAGTGGAATAACTTGCCCCCCTGATCTGGTAGCCACCCCAAACCCACAGATGTTCAAGTCCCAATTAGCCGCTGCACTTTGAGGCGCAGAATCCTGTTTTTAGTCACAGTGCACTACACCGTTTCAGTGAGCTGTTTTTAGTTAACATTACCGTCACCAAGAGATTTTAGCAACACACCCGCACGACGCACACCCTCGGTGGGATGCCACAATCGTTTTGCCGAGTAACTGGATAGAAGTAGAAGTTTAGTTAATATATTAATATATTTATTGTATATAAATCATAACTATCTCGAAAGCTGAGATCAATGGCCATTTCTATTAAGGTACTGTGACTCCCTCTGTCCTAGGAAGATGGAAATTCAAAGGATCCGCAGGTACGAGCAAGCAAACCGTTTTCGTCTGTCGAAACAGGGTGGTCCTGGCTCCGAGTCAGCTGTTCCTTACACTTAATCGGTATTTCTCTCTGTCAGAGCTACGACATCGTCCATTGTCCCGCTAATAGTCAACTTCTTTGATCTGAGGCACGAATCCTGCATACCAATTATTTAAGCAGTTATAGAAAGTTTATGACTAATATATGATATCCTTTGTGTAAAACAGGCACAATTTTTAATGGGCTGCATATCTTTTTATTTCTTCGTTAAAGTGCAAAAAAGATAGCTTCCGCCTTCAACTGTTTGTTTTCGTTTCGGCCCTTGAATGTCATGTGATCAGTCAAGTGACCAGGAACTTACATAAAGGAATTAGAGATTATCTGTAAAGTGTATACTACAATAATTGATAGATGCAGAATAAGGCAAAAATATATTATGTACAGACACAATATTTAACTTTTGGTGTTTTCCATGCTTCTCGAAATATAAATTTTATCAGTATCAAATGTCAGTATCATGTAAATAACCGGGGCCGCCGATGGCCGGGTATACTATATGAGAGCAAAGACGCGTAGTGTAACTGTTGGGACGTAAAGAATTAACTGACCACTGAAGTTTACGTTTAGTCTTTTATTGACGAAATAACCTTTACATCGTAATTTACTGCTCACACGCTTTAACAACAAAGAGCGTACAGAAAAATAACAACTAGATATCGTTCGTAACGCAGACAGAAAACAGAAACAGAGCTAGCAAGGCGAGGAATGCGTCGCTATGGCTTTCTAACTAACAATAGAGAGCTCTTAAAGGTCCTCGTATACGTCTGATACAGCTGATCGGCGACGTACAAACTTTCGAGGATCACTTTCGACGATTCTCTGCAAGCAGAGAAACAAAATACCTGACGTTTAAAAACAGAAAACTGACATATAAAAACATGGAATTACTCACTCATTTAAATGCTGTTATCCTATTGAAAGGCGTTCAGAAACGCACTCATTATCCGTTATTTTCACCATTGTACAATATCCCTTGAAATAATTACCGACGACAACGTCAATATGGAAACAAACACTGTTTAAAACACTTCAAATTCGCGATCTTCAAAAATTAAACTAGCGCAATAATATCCAAATTCTTCAGTATTCACAGACCAATCCGTGCCGCACTGCTCTTCCTTGTATTCCTAATCTTCTTAATTCCGCGATACTCCAGCTGTTAATACTTCGATGCTTCAGTGAATGATGAGGAACAGTGCGATTTGACCCGGATTAAGTACTCGAATGCACAGGGATTAAACCACGTGATTGACAAAAAACTGCATTCTGACTGGACAACTTTCGCTCCCCTCGAAACGTTTCGGCCTGCTATATAAGCCGATAACCTCAGATGCTCACGAGGCATCTACCATAAGTGCTAGAGCAAGGGCTAGAGCGGAGCCACACACAATAGCCACAGTACGCTGACCCTGCCGCTAATTGCAATTAAGATGGGAAGTTTGGGCTTCAGCCTGACACTTATACATTGAATACACACGCACACTTTCTGTGCATTAAAATAAAGACAATAAATAAATAAGAGACAGCAGTAGAACTTTAGACAAACGCTAACGTAACAAAAAATAAACGCGGGAGGCGTTTACAATCAAGTTTTTGGCGTATAGTCACAAAATTTGTTGTCACATTTTCACGTGATAAGCTATTGTATGCAAACGAATGTCAATTATTGCCGGAGATTTATGGTTATTCCGTATTCTTTTCTTTTAAAGAAGTTCTTTTCTTTTTACAGAAGTTGCATACCATTACCGTTATACTTTGAAGGCCTTTATCAAATACCAATAAAGACTTGTGGGTCGTTGAATCTCGCACAAAGTTGTTGCAGATGTGCCTCAAAGCGAGCGCAGTTGACTTGCATATCGTCATATAGCGAGGAATTGAAGCGATACATTGAAACCCTGCAGCGTACCGTTTCTCGGAGCTAGGGGGTCCAAGTTAATGGTTGTGCTATGTTTTACTAATTTTTAGACATTTACAAAATTTAACGATAAGGTATATTAGAAAAAAAATCTTAAATAATTGAGCCTTAGTTGACACACAAAAAATCTAAATATGCTCGATAAAATGGAGGCGATAAATTGTATGATTTTAAAGCTGCCAAACGAGATGTCTTGTAATTTTACAAACATTTGACGCATTTCGTCATCATGTGCGCCCGAAGTTTAATCTCACAGTAAAAAGAAATAATTGTGATTCATTTGAACTCTTTTTTTCTTGAATATTGATTCTCTCTATTATTTTTGACAAATTGTTAAGTTTTCGACAGCCCAGTGTTGCCACATCATCCTTTTTAGCCCAGCTTACGTTACACGTAAGCTGGGTATTCCTATCGGTTTGTGGGTGGCGTCCGTTAGTTAGTTAGTTGTTTATTTAGTAAAGTTTGGTTCAAAATGCATCTCCTCCTACAATTTTGACCCGATGGCATTTATTTTTGGTATGAGGCATCCCTAATGGGTCCTGCATACGGCTTGTGCTTTTTTAGTCGATCGGGTGATTTTTGAATTTTTGGCGAATTTTTGAAGAAAAAATTTTAAAACCTATCTCCTCCTACATTTTTTATCCGATTTCATTTATTTTTGGTATGAGGCACCCCTAAAGGGTCGCGCACACGGCGTGTGCTTTTTTAGTCAATCGAATAATTTTTGTATTTTTGGGGAACTTTTTAAGCAAAGATTTCGAAAATAATTCAAAATGCATCTACTCCTACAATTTTGATTCGATGTCATTTATTTTTGGTTTGATGCATCCCTAAGCGGTTTTGCATACGGCTTGTGGTTTTTTTAGTCGATCGGGTGATTTTTCAATTTTTGGCGAATTTTTGAAGAAAATTTTTAAACTGTATCTCCTCCTACATTCTTGATCCGATTCCATTTATTTTTGGTATGAGGCACCACTAAAGGATCGTGCATGCGGCTTATGCTTTTTAGACCAGCCGACTATGTCGGGCTGGTCTTATCTTATCAATAGAGGGGTATCCGTCGTCCGTATGTATGTGTGGATGCGGCTTCGTCGGGAAACAAGACGAATTGGTGTGTATCACGTTGCAATGTTAAAGTGAAACGGACCGAATTTCGGTCCGTTTCGCATTTTGGTCGGGTCGTCCGTTTCGCAAACCTGTGTTAGGGGTTCATTTTGCGAAACAAGACGTGCTCTTTCACCTGAGCCCACATGCCTATTTCGCAGAAATTTACAGAAACCATCGAATTTTCTGTGTAAAATAGTTCTCACACCAACATATAGGTGGCTACCTACCATGAACTGTGTGTGAGAAAAGCACGTGGAACGAGGGCCAATCAGAAGGCGTACACGTCTTTCGATCTGTGTGAAATCTATTTTTATATCACATTTCAGCCAATCAGGTGCTAGCACATGTGTCAGGGGAGCGCGACCACGTGTTGGAATGGACCCGGCCCCGGGTGGTTGTCTACTTTTTGGCCTACATTTTAGTAGATTTTGGGGTGGCATATCCGTATAATTGTATTTAAAACAGGAAGAATAATATCGCAAATACGTTTTAAAGTTATTTGTTGTTTTGTTTGTAGCCTATAAATCTCAAAAATCAAAGTTAAAGTTGAGGGTAAACAAGGCAACACCCCTTTTGGTAGTGGACGATAATATCAGAAAGTTTCCACTTCATTTTTTAAAGTACATATTTTTGTTTGACTGAAGCAAAGTGTCACATATTTTATTAAGCAATCGTTAGAGTTTGTTTATCTTCGTAGATTCTTGTTTTTTTTTAAACCAAGTCATTTCTTTGACATATTATTCTCGGTTTCTTTATGTAAGCCGGTCTGTTTCGCAAGCCTCATGTATGCGTGTTGTGTGTGAATTGCAGTCACTGTGAACTCTCAGTGCAATTTATAACTTTTTGTTGTGCGAACAGGCGTGTTTCGTGTCCGTACATGTCTTATTTACACTCAATCTTTCTGTGGCTATCGCTGAAATTGACTTAATCTCTCATTACTTGATGCCCTTAAACAAATTCTCCCAAATTCGCCTGGTTTCGCTGTGTAGAGGCAGATTCTTGTGGATGACATTTATATTTTTGGGGTGTACAAGCGTGTGTCATGTGCGTACAAGTTTAATATACACTCAGTTTTTCCGTCAATATCACTTGAACTGAGTTTTGTTTCTCACTGCTTGGTGACCGTAATCTTAAGTGTGCTGTCTTCTTTTTCAAATTCGGCTTATTTCACTTTGATTGAATCTAATACTTCAAAAGTGCCGCGTGTGAGGTGCAGTTACAGTAAACTCTCAGTACCATTCATTTTAAACTTTTTTTCTTGGCGTGTGCAAGCGTGTTTCATGTCCGCATATGTCTTATTTACACCCACTCTTTCTGTGGATATCGCTGACATTGGCTTTCATTATGCCGCAACCCTTCGGATTGGGGCCTATAGGTTGGGGGTGTCCGTCCGTCTCTCCGTCCGTCCGTCATCGCTTTATACCCCTGTGAATTTGGGGTGCGGTTGGGGCCTGCTTGTGTTTCACAAATACTTACTTGTTTCTCATTATTTGATGCCCTTAAACTTGAGTGTGCTTTGGCCACCAAATTCTCCCAAATTTGCTTGGTTACGCCGTGTAGAGGCAGGTTCTTGAGTGATGCCATTTTATATTTTTCTGGGGCGAACAAGCGTGTTTCATGTGCGATCAAGTCTAATATACACTCAGTCTTTCCGTCAATATCACTTAAACTGAGTTTCGTTTCTCACTGCTTGGTGACCTTAATCTTAATTGTGCTGTCTTTTTTTTCAAATTCGACTTATTTCACTTTGACTGAAACTAAGACTTCAAAAGTGCATTTTTGTATTAGCGCAAATAGAGAGGGTGTGCGACTCCCCCACTCCTCCTTCCCCCCCCCCCCCCCCGTCCCAAGAACAAAATGCAATGGTAAAGCCTATTAGTCATAAAAAAATGTGTAACACCATTAAACGTAAGATTTTTGCAGGCGAGAACTCCCTCCCCCTCTCCAATACGCAACTGCTGCGAAATTGGTAGTTGATAATCGCATTAAAATGGGCTTATTTTATTCATTGCAGGACGCAATCCTTCAAAAATATATTGCTCCATTAGTGTAGCTTGTGGGAGACAATGACGTGCAAACCTCCCCCTCCCTTTATCGAAAAAAAATATCGCTTTAACTGAGTTTCACTATCTCACTGTCCTTAATCTTGAGTATGCTTTATTTAAAAAAAAAAAAAAAAAGAGAGAGAGAGAGAGAGAGAGAGAGAGAGAAATCGATTCGTTTCACGTTGACTTTACGTTTTGGCACATCAAAACGGCTTTTTTTTTTTTCGAGCCAAAAATTGTAGCATTTGTACTGTTAAATTGGTGCAACAACGGGGTTGTTGGCATTCAGGGTAAACCCCACCCCTTCCCCAAAAAGCGAAATGCACTGGTAAAGTCTAGAAGTGAAAAAAAATTTGACGGCCAGATCCCCCTCACCCTTCCTCCTCCTCTCTTGTACACGCCAACTGCGAAATTGACAGTTGATAAACACACCGAAACGACTATTCGTAGTTGATTTGCTTGCATCTGTCAGCGGGCTAAAGCGAGAGATTCTCACGCACATGTGATAGGCTGATTGTGTATTATTGTGCGGTGTTTTATTTGTTTGAGCACTACTTTTATGATTGGCTTGCCTTGTTACTATTTACATGCGAAAAATGTCATATATGCTTCCTAGATCCCTCCCCCCTCTCCATCCACGCCCCCGTCCTCCTTCGGAATTGCCAGTTCAAACACGTATCAGAAGCTCTATTTCGCAGTAGGTTTGCTTTCATCTGTGAACGGGCTAAAATTTTGCTCGAGGTTCCCACGCTCATGACAGGCTGACTGTATATTATTGAGCGCTGTTTTAATTGTGTGTGCACTACTTTTATGATTGGCGTGCCTTGTTACTGTTTACGCGCGAAATAATCCGTTATTTTTTCAAGGTTATCTGCCATTAAAATGCTTGTTTGGTGATATTTTTTAGCTTGTGTTAGTTTATAAAAAATATGGTAAGGTTTGGAATGAAATTATCTGCGAAACACTACACTGTGTACATGAACTTGAATGTTTTTTTTTTGACTCAGTATGCAAATTAACCTGTCACGAGGTGTATGTGCGCGGCTTTGTTCTTGGTGGCGTCACTGTCAATGCAGAAAGCATCCAGGTTACATGTGGATAATTTTTGAAAACTTCAAAGTGGATACAAAGTTAATGAGGATACGCCTGAAAGGTAAATACACACATGTTAAAATCGCGGTTATTTTGTGAATCACGAGAAAATGTTGTTTTAGCGTGTTTGGTGTGATTTGTGGCACTTTTTTGTGTAAGATGCTGCTGTAAAAATACAGGCTAAATTGTGAGGGCGGCACATCCTGAGCTAACATATCTTTTTATTTTACGGATTTAAGTGTCTAGAAGTGTTCGCTCAGAAAATTGTTGCTCAGTTTCGCTTGAAAATGCTGTCGATGTTGTCTTTTCCTGGATTTCTTGGTTTACAATTTTTTGTAAGTGGCCACTGCTGGAAAATAGCTTCTTTTGGTCCGGGTCCTTGGGACCCGGGTCTTTAAAAAAGGGTCCAAAGCTATTTAGGGTGGATCCGAACCGTGTTAAGATAACATAGGGCGCAAGAAGACCTGATTTTTCGCGGCTCAGTCGGACTCTGGGTAGCCAAAAAGGAGGGTCTCGGTTCCCCGCCAATTTCCAGCCCTGTTAATACGTTCACAGACTTTTGCCAATTTTAAACCCCCTACCCTGAACGCAGTCCGGATGCTTTGGCTCCCCCTCCACCCTGAACGCTTAAAAGAATAAGCCAATTCGCGGAAAAATTGTTGCGTTTCGGCTGAATTCAGGTGGGATTAGGATGTAATGATAGAAGAAAAAACGGCATGGATGATCTCTTAGAATGTAAAAAAAAAAATCGGTCAATTTCGCGCAGTTATAGCTCATGCTGTCGGGTCATACCTAAGATTGAGATTCCTTCTTGCTAGTCCGCGAGGGACTCCACGGTTAGAGAGATTTTGAATGACTTATTTCAGAATAATGTTGCAGGGGGCTCCGATATGGCCATAGCAGTAAAAAAAAAAAAAAAAAAAGAAAAAGAAAATCACAATGCTGCACCAAATGTATCCGGTCACTTGTCGGTTAGTTTCGCTAAGATTTATGGATTGTGTTGTCGTTATTTCAAATTCCTAATATATTCAGCTAATGATCATTCTCTTATTGCTTTCACAGATGCCGCGGAAAAAAGGGTGGATAAAAAAGACCAAGGTATTGACACAGTTCGTTGATCTGCAGCGCTACAGAAGAGGTGACGTTGTGCTTCACATGTATAGGAGGAAGTGGTGGCCTGCACGTGTGGAAGGCCGGGACCCTGACGGAAGTATAGAAGTCTCGTTTTGCGGTTTTGACTTTGCGTAAGTTCTTAAACATTTTTCTATTGCTTTCCTTTCCAGGTCGTGGACGTCCTGTAAAACCAGGTTGATTTAGAATCCCTTTTGTTTTTGCGTGTTCTTGTGGAATGATGACGTCCTATTCGCAGAAATTATACTTTTGTGGAGTTGAAAGACCAGTGTATCGTAACATTATTTTTGCTCCTGTAATAACTGAAAAAAAACTTGACAAGGACAGAAGTGACGTCCTTATAGCAGCTGAGAGTGATCCATGATTTCAAAACATTCTTTCACTTTTAGTCCGGAGAAAGTTTCCGATCCCCGGAAGCTCAAACCGTTTCCTATGGCTGTGGGAATTGGTAATATGTTATTAAGAAATGACAGATTTTTT
Source organism: Protula sp. h YS-2021 (assembly GCA_949752745.1). Lineage (NCBI taxonomy): Eukaryota > Metazoa > Annelida > Polychaeta > Sabellida > Serpulidae > Protula > Protula sp. h YS-2021. The sequence goes on along the minus strand of OX457026.1, from coordinate 49,371,045 downwards.
CCTTCCCTGTGATTGGGTTAAATTCTGTTTTGTCGTTTTATGGTTTGCAAATCTCCATTTTGCATGATAGCGCTTCATAAGTTTGCAGGTTCGATTATCTAGCCGGAAGCATCAGACTCAAAAGGACTTGTATTTTTCAGTATCTTAGATGAAGTGCTGAATCCCTGTATTGCCAGTTGCACGTTGTCATTGCTAAACGGACTGTACATGCGAGTTTTACTTATTCGATTTTTTTCCTTCCCTGTGATTTGGTTAAATGTCTGTTTTGTCGTTTTATGGTTTGTAAATCTCCGTTTCCGTTGAGTTTTGCATGATAATGCTTCATAAGTTTGCAGGTTCGATTATCTAACCGGAGGCATCAGACTTAAAAGGACTTGTATTTTTCAGTATCTTAGATGAAGTGCTGAATCCCTGTATTGCCAGTCGCACGTTGTCATTGCTAAACGGACTGTACATGCGAGTTTTACTTATTCGATTTTTTTCCTTCCCTGTGATTGGGTTAAATGTCTGTTTTGTCGTTTTATGGTTTGTAAATCTCCGTTTCCGTTGAGTTTTGCATGATAATGCTTCATAAGTTTGCAGGTTCGATTATCTAACTGGAAGCATCAGACCCAAAAGGACTTGTGTTTTTCAGTATCTTAGATGAAGTGCTGAATCCCTGTATTGCCAGTTGCATGTTCTCATTGCTAAACGGACTGTTTATGCGAGATTTTACTTATTCGTATACCACCTATTTTTGAATTTTCTCTTCGGTATCTGTTCTCTGTAACTTGCGTGGAATACAAATTGAAATGACCATTGTGTACGTGTAATTTTTGTGCTCACGCCTTGGAATGATAAAAAAGTATCGTTTTCCTTTACGCACAGTGTGTTTTCGCATGGTTTTTGGGAATGATTTATGTGCGTCTAAACTTGTATGGAATGAAATGTGGAATGATTAAGCATTCCGTCATTTTTTTCTGCAGGAGAGGTGTGTAAAAACCCCGGGAAGGGATACATCAAGGCCTGGGCAGAAGCCGCAAAGAGGTTATGCGGCAGGAATCAGAGCCACTTGACCCATTATGTGGGTGAAATTGTTGGGGGACCGGTTAAAGATAGTGATGACAGTTCGGATGTTAACCAAGCCTGTAGTCAGAATAACAAAGCAGCGGAAAATATCCCTGCACCGATTTCAGGTAATTACACGTGGACGAATATACAACATATATTTTGCTTGACGCGTATTTCTCGTTTCATTCAACATTTTTTTTTGTGTGTGCGTGTGATCCGAAGGGCAGTTTCGTTATTTTACTGAACCGGAACTTGTAAGACTGAAGCGAAACGGACTGTTGTCAGAATTTTGAACATGCATGTCCTGTGCGGCAAAGCTTTAAATTGTTCAAGGATGAAATAAGGACGTTATAGTTTATGACTCGGCTTTTACATTTGAATGAAACATTGGCATTGGAAGAAATCACAGAGTTTAAATTAATTTTAAAACATCTGTTCATTTCGCTTGCACAGAATAAATAGTTTACATTTTCATACAATATCCCCGTTGCAGCGATCGAAAGCCATGACACAGAAGTTTCGGCCACCGTTGGGGAGGGGGTGGCGCAATCCGAAGAACGTAGTTCGGGCAGCTATTGCGTCATTACAGGCGTTGATACCATGTCAAAAGAGCTTTGTGAGAGACCAGTGAAAAGGGAAGAGTCGGCTAACACACATTCATCGCAGGGCGCGAAAGACACAAAACTCTCAGCGAATGCGGAATCGGCTGTTGAAGGGGCGTCTTATGAGAAGTCGCTGGGTAAGTGATGCTTTTGCATTTATAAAGGGTAAGAATTGTTGCTGAGATGTGTCGGAAGGAGTATCGTGATATATGTAGTACTAGTGCAGATTTGGTCAAGCCAACCAGATGCTGACGTTTTAAAGAATTCAAAACATTTTTTCGTGCGTTGTGGTTGTCGGCGAAACGGACTGCTTATCGATGCCCACTGCTAAGATTGTAAGAGTTCTGTAAAGTTCAGCTTTGAATTGAAGATGAAATGTGAAGGGTATTCCTGGGCGCTTCATGGTCTCTTCAAAGGTAGTTGCTGTTTTGACTTGATGTGAAGTTGTCAGTGTCTGTCGTACGAATTCACAGTGATTTAGCGTTTGTAATACCAGTGTTATACTTTTTCAGAAAATGTACCCGTTGCTGCAATCGGAAGCCGTGACACAGAAGTTACGGTCACCGTTGGGGAGGGGGTGGCGCAATCCGAAGAACGTAATTCGGACAGCGATTGCGTCATTACGGGCATTGATATCATGTCAAAGGAGCTTCGTGAGAGACCAGTGAAAAGGGAAGAGGGGGCACACACACATTCATCGCAGGGCGAAAAGGACACAAAACTCTCAGCGAATGCGGAATCGGCTGTTCAAGGGGCGTCTTATGAGAAGTCGCTGGGTAAGTGATGCTTTTGCATTTATAAAGGGTAAGAATTGTTGCTGAGGTGTGTTGGAAGGAGTATCCTGATATATGTAGCAGTAGTGCAGATTTGGTCAAGGGAATCAGGTGCTGGCATTTTAAAGAATTCAAAACTTTTTTCTTGCATTATGGTTGTCGGCGAAAAGGACTGCTTATCACTGCTGTGATTACGGAAGACCTGGGGGGGGGGGCAATTACTGCTGCTATCCTATTTGGATTTTGCATGTGAAATCCTGCTTAGGCATTGCTTAAGCATTGCCTTAGCACGATGTCACGTGCAAAATTCAAGTAGGGCAGCAGCAGTAGTGGCCCTCCAGGTCTTCCAAATGTGATTGAAAGAGTTTTGTGCAGTACAGCTTTGAATTGAAGATTGGATGTGAAGGTTATTCCTGGCCGCTACATGGTCTCTTTAAGCGTAGTTGGCATTTTGATTTCACGTGAAGTTGTCAGTCTCTGTCGTGCGAATCCGCAGTGGTTTAGCGTTTGCAAAACAAATGCAATCCAGGGTGTCCAGCTTTGATGTCCTGCTCATTTCGCTTATGTAGTTAGAATGTGATACATTTTCAGAAAATGTTCCCGTAGCAGCAAGGGGAAGGCGTGAGACAGAAGACAGGGACACTTTTGAATGTAGTCCGGGAAGCGATACCGTTATTACGGGCGTTGGTGCCCTTTTACAAAAGTTTGCTAGCAAGTCGAAGAAAGAGGGAGCAGCTACACATTTTAGTGACACAAAACTTGCTGAAGATGCGAAATTGGGTGCTACAGAGTCGTTTGAGGGCAAATTACTTGGTAAGTGTTTTTTTTTTTTGCAACTATTGAAGCATAAGATGTTCTGTTGCCCAGCTGTGTTTAAAGTGGTCACCTCGTGTGTTGCTTATTTTTGTTTTTAGGGTTTGCAACTGCAGCCCATTTCGCTGTTCCAAATTATTTTGTGTTTGCGCCCACGAAAAATGCTGGGAAAGAAACTAAAATATGACTTAAATTCAAAATCCTTTTAACTTTTTTAGGAGTGGTGAAACCTGTACCTCAACCAGTCAAGATTTTTGAGTTGTCCCACAAGACGGAAGGTACTTACACGGTCCAACCAGGGAGTACCCACCTTACAAATGCAATGGTTAAGTCGTATTTAGCTTTGTTATCAATTAAAATACAGCGCTTTTCGCCTTGCACTTTAATCAACAAGGTTACTCAGAGTTATTTATTGGCTTTGTTTCTTTCTCATTTTAGACGTGTTATCAAGTAAGTTGAACATAAAAAAAGTGTGCAGTGCATCTGGTTTCGCGTAAAAAAAAGTGTGCAGTGCATCTGGTTTCGCGTATATCACATAAATGCATTTACCATTTGCTTGTGTAACTCTCATGTCTGTCATTTTGTTTTGTTGTAGAAGCTGCCGGACTTGTTTGCAGGATGGTACAGAGGCCTGGAGAGGTAGATGCGGAGGTATTTGCGGGACAGGAAATTGCGACATGTGTTGTGAGGGATGTGGTAGAGGGACTGCAACCTGAAGGCATAACTTTTTCCCACATTGAACCCAGGTCTTCACTGCAAACAGTAGATACAAGTGCTATTTTGGGTAGGTTTTACGTATTTCATTTTTTTTTTTTTTACTGTATGCTTTAATACAATATAATACATTTTACGGTATGGTTGTAAACTGATGAGGACGTCAAGCAAGCGAAACCATCCAGGTTAAGTGCAAGTCTAAAACATAACACGACCTCGCGTTTCGCATGTTGAGTGTGTTTTATATGGAAAAGATATTTAGAAATGCATTTTGTTTTTATTTCTTTTGTTTCAGCAGATGTCTTGACCAAAGCAAGTGATGAGGGGGAGGGGCAGGAGCAAACTAACCATGAACTTTGTCAGCCACAAGCTACAACAGCACAAGAGCAAAACTTTTTTCCAAATTTATCATTTTCTGAGATGTTGCGTGATGACGCCGAACCTGATCCTGAATTTCTAGAGCACTTGACGACCTGTAGTGCACCCGTAACATCTCGGCAGCGGTCTATTCCATCAACAGCTGTAAGGGAGGAGGACCTTGTGCAAGAGCAACAGCAGCATGTCTTGGAAAGGTTTTGCGCGCTGACAGAAGAAACAAAAGGTGGTAAGTAAAATAGTTTTTATGCGATGTCCATTTCGCTGGTATTGAATATTTGTGCAGTGGTAAAGTGTAGTGGTCAGAAAAATATTAATACCGTTAAACGAAGACATTATTGCTGGCGAGACCGCCCCCACACCCAAACGGCTTGTTTCACAAAATCGCAGGACGTAATATTGGTGTTAGTAGGGAGCTATATCTCAAAAACTATTTATCGGAGCTTCACGAAACTTTACAGAAGAAAGTATATATAGTGTAAATGTGCAAACACCCGTCCGCCGCTTCATCCGTTGCACCTTGTATGTTGTTTTTATCCGGGCGGTATTACAAAAGAGTAACTGGACCACAGTGATGTAGCTGTTATTGGCTGAAGGCTCTGCATCTCCGATGCCTATGTTTATTATTATTCAAAATTCAGTTCGTTTCACTGCAACATGTTGATACACCAGAATGAAGAAAGTGTACTTGGTGTAATTAGGGAGCTATGATGGGTTGCAACCTTCCCTCTCCCCCCTCACCCCGCCCCTTTCTCAAAGAAAAAAAAATAGATTGAACTCAGTTTCAGCACTCACCACTTGGTGCCCTTAATCTGGAGTCTGCTGTGGTTTTTTTCAAAATTCAGTTCGTTTCACTGCAATATGTTGATACACCAGAATCAAAAATGTGTACTTGGTGTAATTAGGGGGCTACGATGGGTTGCAACCTTCCCTCTCCTCCCCCCCTCACCCCGCCCCTTTCTCAAAGAAAAAAAATTAGATTCAACTCAGTTTCAGCGCTCACCACTTGGTGCCCTTAATCTGGAGTCTGCTGTGGTTTTTTTTTTTTCGAAATTCGGTTCGTTTCACTGCGACATGTTGATACACCAGAATGAAAAATGTGTACTTGGTGTAATTAGGGGGCTACGATGGGTTGCAACCTTCCCTCTCCCCCCCTCACCCCGCCCCTTTCTCAAAGAAAAAAAAGGTAGATTGAACTCAGTTTCAGCACTCGCCACTTGGTGCCCTTAATCTGGAGTCTGCTGTGGTTTTTTTTTTTTTTTTTTTCAAAATTCGGTTCGTTTCACTGAGACATGTTGATACACAACAATGTTTATTTTTTAACCAAAAAGTGCGATATGAGGTTTAGCATTTGCAGTTAATGTTATTAACAAATTGAAGTAACCAGCTCATGATGCAAACATATGAGAGGGGGTTACATTCGCTGTGGTATGGTAGTATTTTGTCCTACTTGTGTAAAAATGACTTGCTTTGCATTTGCCATGATTTCTTTGTCTGAATTTCAGTGCTATTTTAGGTTAATATATTTATTGCAGAGGCGGGAAAAGATTGTCATCCTGAGGTGTTCGAGGTGTCCCTAAGAGAGGTCATTCCGTTAGAACCGAATGTTGAACAACACGTCTCAGATTCATCGGTATTAAGTTCTCCCGTACCAATGGCTCAGATAGAAAACAGTTCTCCCGTATCAGTGGCCCAGATAGAAAAGCAAAAGAGTTTCTCACTGCGAATTCGCCCTAAACAGAAAAGACTACAGCCCCAGTCCGATGAAAGCTCTTCCGTCGATCGTGACCATGATTCAGACTACGTACCCACTCCAAAAAAGAAAAGGCTGCCAGGAAAAAAACATAAATTTAGTTCAAGTAGCAGTGATGAGGAGTCTGATGAAGCCCCTATCACATCAACTCCACGAAAGGCAGCGAAAGCAACGGTTCGCAGGTCAGCAGTGAAAAGTAGCCAGAGATCAGGTGCAAAAGCAATGGTTCGCAGACCAGCAGTGAAAAGTAGCCAGAGATCAGGTGGCAAACACAGTCAATTAAAAGCCTCATCGGCGCCAGAGAAAGACAAAAGAGGGAGACAGAAATATCTTACAAAGTCGGAGTTACAGCCCAAGTCCGTCAGAAGCTCTGGCCACGCTCATGATGGTGATTCAGACTACGTACCCACTGCGAAAAAGAAAAGGTTCCCAGGAAAAAAACATACATTTACTACAAGTAGCAGCGAGTCTAATGAAACCCCTGTCACAACTCCAGGAAAAGCGGCGAAAGCAACGGTTCGCAGCTCAGTGAAAAGTAGCGAGATCTCAGGCGACGAACACGGTCAGATGGAGGACCCATCGGTGCCTGTTGGAGAAAAAGACACAACAGTTAGTTAGTTAGTTAGTTATTTGATTGGTTTAACGACACCGCCAACCTGTTGCAGGTCATATTGTGTCATTCCTGGAAGACACAACAGAGGGACCGATGTTTAGTTCAAGTACCGACAGATCCGTAACTACGCCCGTCACATCGACCCCAATGAAATCACGTCGCAAGTCAGCGAAACGAACGGTTTCAACACCATCAGCTTTAAGAAGCGAAACCTCGGATACAGAACCAGCTACTGCAATTGAATCTTCAACGGTAGCAACTGCGGATAGTGATTTCGATCTACCAAGACTGGACCCAGCCAGTAAAAAAAAGCATTGTTGTTTCTTCTGTCACAAATTGATTGCACGTGTAGCCGAACATTGCACAGGCGTCCATCGAAACGAAGACGAAATAAAAGTTATAAAAGAAATCAAAGACAAGCGTTGTCTTTGGAATGGGATAGAATTCGAAAATTGGGAGATTATTGGTACAACAAACAGGCCAAAAAGAAAGGGTTGAAAGACTTAATTGTCAAATACCGAAACACCATGAGGAAGAGGGAGAGAGCGACTGAAGAAAAAGAGTACCTATTGTGTCCATACTGCAAGGCAATGATAACGAAAGAAAACTTCGCACGTCATCAAAGGAGGAAATGTAAGCAAAATGCAGAACGACGGGAAAAAGGAGAGAAAATTGATACGCCCGAAAAAACTACGCGAAAACGACTTGTTCCTGAGGCAAGAGCTAAAATGATGCAAGTGGACACCAAGTCTGAAGCTGTTAAAAAGGCTTTGGCACGCATGCACCCGTGTCATACGACGGAGATCATAAAGAACGACAAGTTGCTGCTAGAGCTGATGGAATTTTTATCCGATAAACATGATCATATGTCTAACTAAAGTATAGTTAGCTGACTTTGTAACAGGGAGATGTTAAAAAACCCAAAAAATGTTTAAGATGTGTTTATTTCAGTACGTTTATTTTCCTACTTTTTTTCGACCCCGTTCCCATGTATGTTTTACAGCTGAGAAGATTTGAAGTAACACACAGTCCAGTTTGGTGCGAAAATGACGTGTATATGTAATTGGGAGTTAATTTGATACCCGTCTATGCTGTTCGCAGGTGATGTTGAAGAATCAGACGGAGAGGGAGAAGTGGACGTCATAAGAGAGACGGAGCAACGACTGCTGGGTAAGAAACCTATTAATCGGATTTCGCTTGAATTGTGCGTAAACAGTCGGGAGTAAAGTTGTGTAAGATGATAAAGGGGTGATATTTGTAATGCCTATTTCATTAAACGTTTTTTTTTATTATTTTTTTTTTTTTAAACATTGTTCAGAATGTAATTATCATTTACAAGGCTGTACAAAACATGAGACAGTAGTAATAAAATGTGTGACCTTTGAATTTCGCAGGTTTTTGGTACTGCTGCAACTCCGCCAATGTTATTTATAACAAAGTGGCATTTTTTATGTTTTTACAGGCGATCAAGCAACTCGTCCCCACTTCAGTGAAGTTGAAGTGGCTCTCATGAAGACCATATTCAAGAAAGAATTACACCACAGAGGTAGTCTTCCAACGTTAGATGAAGTGGAGGATCGAGTTCGAGACGAGGAAATGTTACTGGGTCGTTCTGTGAGAGAAATCTTCAATTTCCTGAAAGCGCAGAAGACAAAAAGTACCAAAGCAAAAAAACAACAAACAGCAGCTCCTTCCGCTCCTGCTCCACCGACCGCTGATGCTTTAGACGATACTTCAGGTACAAGCATACAAGCAAAAATATTAAAGAAAGACGTACTGCACATTTCGCATGGAGTGAGAGACTAAGAAAATTTTAGTGTAGATGAATATTTAAAATTGTTTTTAATTGTATGTTGTTGACCCTTCACTATGTATAATTAATTTCTCTTGCATATAAGCAAAAACATTGCATTTAGACGTGTTCATTTATGTTTTTCTTTCAGACGAGGTGGAATATGAAATTCCTTTGCCTGTCACCTCAGTATCATCACTTATGAAAAAGAAACGGAAGAAATCCGGTCACAGCCGCAGGTCAGAGAGTCCCAAGAAAACTAAAGGTAAGATTTAACAGAAAGCATTCGGTTCACATAAATTTTAGGTGGTACATTTCGCGTGGTTCTGTTAATAGCGTTGCGAAAACTATATTGAATGTAACGTGTGCTTTCGCAAGAATTGACAGTTCATTGCACTTACATTTTATAATCTCGCCTTATCTTTTGCAATACTCGCCACTTCAATGTAAACTCACAAATTTATTTTGCTAGATACACATGTTTTACACTTGTGCAAATTATTTTACAGGTTCGAGTAGGCCATGGACAACAGAGGAAAAAGAGGCGGTGCATAAACATTTCCAAGGCCACATTGACCGATACAAGCCGCCAACGATGAAAGAAATCAAGTCCTGCCTTTCAGAGGAAAGTGATATTTTAGGACACAGGAACAAAGTTCAGTTGCGGGCATACCTTTCAAATTTGTACAAGAGAAATAGAAAGGCGGAAGAAGCTTCAGATCCGTTTAAAAATTAAGAAAATATTTTGGGGACATTTCGCTGTGATATCATGTTTGTGGTTTTCTGTTTTGGTTTACACAAGTGCGGGGAGTTTTCTTTTTAACTGTCAGTTCGAAAGTTCTCTGTTCGGAGTGACCAATTTTAAAGTTTATGAACGTTGTGAGATTGGGTAGTACGAGTAAATAATATGTGACAGAGTCTCAAAACTTGCAAATTTTGCTGATGTTTCTGTGAGTAAGAACATTTTGGTGTTCGCACATTTCGGATAGTTGTGTACGTACATTTCGCTTGTCAATTCGAAAGCTTTAACTGCGTTATTTGCAGTTCTTTTTTTTACACCAAGTGACCGAATTAAGTACGTACAAAACCATGCGAAATGTGCAAACACCAAAATGTTCTAATTCACAAACATCGGCAAATTTTTTTTTAATTTGTAAGGGAGGGGGGCTGTGCTGTGACGTTCAAGTCTTACCTTGGCACGGGGTTCGTGTGTGGGACTAACTGTGTAACTTGAGTGGGAAGGGAAAAATGTTGAAGACGCAAAGCGCACGGTAGCAAAGTAGAAAGGATAAATATACACTTCCTTCGTTGCTATTCATTGTATAACATGTTTTTTATGCTTATGTTTCTGTCGTTGCATTTTCTGGCGGTGAAACGTGATGTCTTCCATGGTGTTAGTAATGTCAGTGTTTTCATGGTAACACTGGACGTAGTGTTGTAAGTCGGCATCGGGGGCCATCGGTTGTGGCGTTATTACTTAAACTCGTGCGGTTGGTTTAATTTGATATTTTAGGACACAGGAACAAAGTTCAGTTGCGGGCATACCTTTCAAATTTGTACAAGAGAAATAGAAAGGCGGAAGAAGCTTCAGATCCGTTTAAAAAAAAGACGCTATTTCGGGACCATTTCGCTGTGATGTCATGTTTGTGGTATTCCGTTTTGGTTTACACAAGTGCGGGGAGTTTTCTTTGTATCACTTTCACATGCAGTTCACTGTTCTTATACGAAGTGACCGACTTTTAATTTATGGAGGTCACGGGGCTGGGTAGTACGGGCAATTTTCATGTAACGGGGTCTCAAAACCTGCCAAATTTGCCGAGGTATTAAGAAGTGTTTTGGTTCGTATATTTCGCATGGTTATGTGCGTTCGCGTATCAGGTTTCAGTGTGTTATTTGCATTTGATTTTTCTCGTATAAGGTGACAGACTGTAAATTTATGAAAGTGGCGGTGATGGGTAGTACGGATAAGTTTCATGTGACAGGGTCAGAAAAGCTGCCAAGTTTGCCGATGTATTTAAAAAAGAAGTACTTGTAACGTAGATTTCGCGTGGTTGCACTACATTTCGCATGGTTGTAGATGTGTGCGTACATTTCGCTTGTCAGTTCGAAAGTATTAGCTGTGTTATTTGCAGTTCACTGCTCCTATAAGAAGTGACCGACTTTAAATTAATAAGCGTTGCGAGATGATGTAGTACGAGAAAATGATATGTGGCAGGGTCTCAAAACTTGCACATTTTGCTGATGTTTCTGTGAGTAAGAACATTTTGGTGTTCACACATTTCACATGGTTGTGTACCTACATTTGGCTTGTCAATTCGAAAGCTTTAACTGCGTTAATTGCAGGTCACTTTTCTCACACAAGTGACAGCCTTTGGTACGTACAAAACCATGCGAAATGTGCGAATACCAAAATATTCTAATTCACAGAAACATCACGTACGTGCATGTTAGTTTGAAAGTTTCTGCTGTGTATTTTGTTTTCTTTAGGAAGCTTTTATGTGGTTTATATCTCATTGCCTCACGTTTTTTTCGGCCTATCATTAAATTTTAAGTAGTGTACATAACACTGAGCTTGAAAATAAGATAGAGTTGGTTATTTACACACCACAGTTATATCAGTAAAGGATTTTGTTGTATTATTTTTCCTGTATTTTGGTTGTATTTTAAAAGAGTTTTGTTTTTAAACATTCATCTGTATAAATCTGTATTTTGTTTTTAAACAATTCATCTGTATAATATAAATCTATGTTTTTAAACATTCATCTGTTTTAATATCTTTTGTACTGCTCTTCAATATTTTGTTAATTCTTCAATTAATGTTAAATAGTTTATGTGTAGAAATCAAAGAAAATAAATATTACATTGGGATTATGGTGTAAATAAAAGAAAACAAACTCTACGCTTGTTTGGCTTTTATTTAGTGTTTCCCTAATACTCTTTTACAGAAAGCACGTGGCCTTTGTTTATAAACAAAATCGGTTTGTTTACATTTTTTACACAGTCTCGTTGTACAGCAAACTTATAGTTGCAGATATAAAAAAACTGTGTAAAATATGCAAATTATGTAAACAAAATATTCCGTTTCGCAGGGTTCATGCTTTGTTAAATTTCTCTTAATCTGCTGTCTTTTCTATATTTTCGCTTTCGGAATTGAATGTAAAAAAAATCTACCGAGATTTTCATATACAACTTATGTCTGAAAAGTCCCTAATAACGAAGTTAGATTTTTGGCGTACATTTCGCGAGTTGGAGACAAAATCGCGATTCGTCGTTAGTTTCCCGACGTAGCTGAGTATGTGTGCATGTACGTGTGTAAACTTTTACTTAAAATGCTTCTTCTCCTTCAGTTTTGATCGGATTCCTCTCAAATTTTACACGAATGTTCTCTAGGCATGCCTCTCTTTAAAAATTTTTTTTTTTTGGCGATCCGCTAAAAATTGGCCAAATGGGGGGCATTTCAAATTTTTCGGTTGCCAATTTTCAAAATGTTTCTTCTCCTTCAGTTTTGATCGCATTCCTCTCAAATTTTACACGAATATTCCCTAGGTAGACCTCTTTTGAAAAATTACTCATTTTGGCGATCCGTCAAAAATTGGCTAAATAGGGGACATTTTTTAATTTTTTGGTGTCAAATTTTCAAATTGCTTCTTCTCCCACAATTTTGACCGGATTCCTTTCCAATTTTGGATACTTGTTCTCTAGCTAGACCTGTCTTGAAAAATTACTCTTTTTGGTGATCCGCCAAAAATTGGCCAAATGGGGGACATTTGTAATTTTGTGGTTGCCAATTTTCAAAATGCTTCTCCCACAGGTTTGATCAGATTTTCTTCAAATTTTTCACGAATACTCCCTAGGTAGGCCTCTTTTGAAAAATAACTCATTTTGGCGATCCGAAAAAAATTGACCAAATGGGGGACATTTTTTAATTTTTTTGTGTCTAATTTTCAAATTGCTTCTTCTCCCACAATTTTGAGTATGGGCGCTCATTTTGATTTGGTACGCTGTGATGACAACTATCTTGCGTGTGACATTATCGCATTGGCTGAAAGCCGTTTAACAGCCGACGATGATAACAAAAAAAAATTAATAGATGGCTTTCATCCCCCACTGAGATGTGACCAGTTCGTTTCAACAGAATGTCAATCAACAAATCACCAACGTGCAGTTACGAAAAATTTTTAGAATATATTCGGGAAGTTGCGAATTTCGATCTTTTTAAAAGCATTCTTGTTGGGGACTTCAATTTTGATATATCTCAAAACAAAAATAAAACTTTTCTGCAAAACATGAAACAGTATTTTCCTTCAACTAATCAGATTGTATGTAATCCCACCACACACTCTAACACGATATTAGATCTTGCATTTGCCTCTTCTAACACTGCTTTTCCCGAAATTATTCCCTGTGTTTCGTCTTTTCACCACACGCTTGGTATTCTTGTCCCCTTATGAAAGAATTGAAAGAATGACTCCTCATCAGCCATAACTACACCGAGCAAGTGAGCGAATATTTTCTCCATTCAGTTTCGGCTTTTTTCGTAACCACTGTCTGCCAATTTGATCATGATTTTGTCTGTGATTCTTGGATATATATTCTGTAGGTCACAGCTGGTCGCCATGTCCCTGGACATGCTTGTTTAGTCGATCGGACAATTTTTGTATTTTTGGGGAATTTTTGAAGTAAAAATTTCGAACATAATTCAAAATGCATCTACTCAATTTTGATTCGATGTCATTTATTTTTGGTGTGAGTCATCCCTACGCGGTCTTGCATACGGCTTGTGCTTTTTTAGTCGATCGGGTGAGTTTTGAATTCGTGGCGAATTTTTGAAGAAAAATTTCTAAAATGTATCTCCTCCTACATTTTCGATCCGATATCATTTATTTTTGGTATGAGGCACCACTAAAGGGTCGTGCACACGTTTGTGCTTTTTCAGTCGATCGGACAATTTTTATAGTTTTAGTGAGTTTTTGAAGAAGAAACTTCAAGATGCATTTGCCCCTACAGTTTTGACCCGATTTCTTTCGCTTTTTTGCTTTTTAGTCGATCGGAAATTTTTTTGTATTTTTAGGGAATTTTTGAAGAAAACTTCAAAATGCATTTCCTCCTACAGTTTTTATCCTATTTCACTTATTTTTGGTATGAGGCATCCTTAGGTGGGTCGGGCATACGGCTTGGGCTATTTGACTCCACTTAGAAATTTTTGATTGTTGTTGAGGGATTTTTTGTTGAAAATACCTCAAAATGCATCTTCTACACTTTTGATCAGACATAATTTATTTTGGGGCTGAGGCGTGCCTAGGGTGTCGTGAATACCGCCTGTGGTTTTTGAGTCGATGAGGGAATTTTTGCGGAATTTTTGAAGAAAAATTCAAAATGTATTTCCTCCTACAGTTTTAATCAGATTTCATTTATTTTTTATGTGAGCCGTCTCTAGGGGATCATGCATACTGCTTGTGCTTTTTGAGTGAATTGGAAATCTTTTGATCTTTTTTCGGACTTTAAAAAAAAAATGAATCTCCTCCTACAGCACATAAACGCAAGTTAAATGAACTTGCGGAGTAGTCAGATTTAACAACCATGTATCGACGCCAGTTAAAAAAACATGCTTAATGGTTCAAAATTAGTGCGCGCATCGATGCAAGTTAAATAAACATGCGCATTGGTTCGAAATGTGAACCGCGCATCGAAGGAAGATAACTAAACATGCAAACTGGTCCAAAATAAGCACAGCGCATCAACGCAATTTAAATAAACATGCGCACTGGTTCGAAAAAAGAACCACGCATCGACGCAAGTTGAATAGACATGTGCAGTGGTCCGAAATGCGAACCGGGCATCAACGCAACCTAAAGAAACATGCGCACTGGTCCGAAATGCGAACCGCACATCGAGGCAAGTTAAATAAACATGCGCACTGGTCCGAAATGCGAACCGCACATCGAGGCAAGTTAAATAAACACGCGCACTGGTCCGAAATGCGAACCGCACATCAACGCAACCTAAAGAAACATGCGCACTGGTCCGAAATGCGAACCGCACATCGAGGCAAGTTAAATAAGCATGCGCACTGGTCCGAAATGCGAACCGCACATCGAGGCAGTTAAATAAACACGCGCAGTGGTCCGAAATGCGAACCGCACATCAACGCAAGTTAAATAAACATGTGCACTAGTCCAAAATGCAGACCACGCATCAGCACAAGTTAAATACAGTGTTGCCAGACATAGCGTTTTTAAACGTGATTCACGTTTTTTTCGTCGTTTCAGAAAACCTACGTTTTTCCTACGTTTTTTCATTCACTTACGTTTTTTTAGCGTTTTATCGGCATTCAGAGCGGTATGATAAATTGTTCCAGAAATCGATGCTGGAAACAATCCGGAATAAAATATCTGAAAACTTCGCTCGCGCCTTCGGCGCTCGCCTTATTCAATGATTTATAGTGAATATCGGCGTACTTTATGTAGTGGCAACAATGTCTTAATGAGTTTTTATTGTCGACCTTAAAAAAGGCTTTTGAACCTATCACACCAAATAAAGCTTTGTTTTGTTGGGTGGGGAGGCTTCTTTCTCGGGATTACCCTTCCCTCTTCTATTTATTTTATTCACACTATTTGTATAAATGATTAAGTGTTAATTGTTCACCATTTTGTTTTGTTACTAATATTTAGATATGTTTGAGTTCCAAAGGTAAATCTTGCGACGAAAACCTGTTCATTTCTGCTGCTTTGCAAGCTTTGATCCGAGTTCATCTGTCTGTCAGGCTATGCATATTATGGTAAGCATTTTTTATTTTGTAAAATAATACTATCCATTGATATGTGGTGACTAAATAGTTGATTCTTAAAGTTATATGGTCAAATTATTATAAACACTGTATTCTGTGGTATGAAAAGTATTTCAATTAGTTGTGATTCAATATTGGAATATGGAATGGTTTCGTCAGTGTTCCTGTTTACTTGGTTTTCCTAATACATGAATGTATAAGAAAAAAATTATGTTACAGAAATAAAATGGAACACAAATCACATAATGCTTTTATTGCATTTCATGCCATTTACTTGAAGATTATTTCAGCATAGATATTTAACATGCTCCAATATTCTTGGTTGAAATAAATTTTTAACCGATTGGCAGCCTTTCATGTTTACGGCCCTCTTGAAATGATGAAATTACTCCTAACCCAATACATTTCTCTATCAAAGAGAGGTTTTTGCTTTTAAACATTCATTTAGGTACCGTGGTAGTAGCGAGAGAATAAAATCTCTTTTAATTTTAACACCACATCTACTCTTTATTAGTCCCCCGACCCGCGCATGCGCGGAGCGGAGGACTATAGTTTTCGGGTTTGTTCGTCCATCTGTCCGTCATTTTGTCTGTCCGTCTGTCCGTCCGTCCGTCTGTCCGTCTGTCTGTCCGTCTGTCTGTCAACAATTGAGGGTGGGTCCCGTTTCCGTCGCAGATCTCAAAAACTACGGGGTGGATTCAAATGAAACTTTACGTACGTACAGAGGAGTGACCCTAGTTGTGCATCTCGGTATAGGTTTTGCCCATCATCGAATAATAACGCTGTGAGACTTCGTCAAAAATGGACAAATCTTATCAATAGATTTTATGACACAGGACTTTGTTTCTGTCGCTGATCTCTAAAGCTGCTTTGTTGATTCAAAAGAGAAGAGGCCCTAGTTGTGCACTCAGTATAGGTTTTGCCCATTGTCGAATGATTGGGCTGTAAGACTTCATAAAAAATCTAAAAATTTGATCAAGAATGCTCATGAAACAGGATTTCTTTTCCGTAGCAGATCTCCAAAGCTGATGTGTTAATTCCAATGGTACAACCCTAGTTGTGCACCTCGGTAAAGGTTTTGCCCATCGGCGAACAGTGTGGTTGGATGACTAAAATTGTCCAATGATGATCCCAGTTAAGAGGAACATACTGTTGAATTTAAGGCAACACCTTAACTAAGTATTTATACTTGCTTTCCATGAAAATTTGGCTATTATGTTAATCTTGCGCACGTTTGCAAATGCATCTGTCTTTCTCAAGGATTGGGGGCAGCGGGGGACTAGTCAGTTTCACTGACAGCCTTGTTAAAGGGAAGAACAAACACGTTAATTTACGCGCAATGTGAAGATCATGGTAACTTCGGCTTTTTTAGTCAGTTTATGTTAAGTTTATAAGGAGTCTTGGGAAAGTTGGAGGAAGAAGAGTCCCACATAAAAATGGATATTGGAGTGACGAAAGCAAGGTAAAGTGATTTATTTGACATTAAGTATTATATTAACAAATTACTCACGGTTCTCTGGACACATGCCATCATTCATTTTGCATGTCCTGTATGGTGTTATTTAAGTATGCGGCTAGAGCAGTCTTTATGAGAAACATTCCTATCAAAAATCAATTTTGATTTTATATAATTTCGGGATAAACTCAAGCTTAAATCACAAAGACTGAAAGGGAATGGCACCCCTTGCCTCTTGAGCTGTTAGTGAAGTGCTATTTTTTTCAGCTTGTAATGGAGTGATGTAATTTTGATGACTCCAAATGTAAATTTCTTATATTTTCAGGAGAAGATTTGTGCTTCTGTCAACGATGCCTTTGATATGAGTTTTGTATGAGATTGGAGAAAGAAGAATCATCCCACAGACTGTTTTTGATTAAGTTTAGTTAAGTAAAATTCATTTGCTTTCTCAATTGGATATGTTTCGACTTTCATTTTTTATTGTTATTTTCCCCTTCTCAATGATAAGAGGTACGAGACTTACGGGCTCATGGCCCGTCTAAGCCATATCTGTCCTGTATGATTATGATATGGTTTTTTTGGGCCTTTCAGGCCCTCCCTCGGGGAAAGTTTTGTTTCTCTCAAAAAGGTGGCCTATTTTTGAATTGTATTTTTTATTATTTTTTTGTCCATTTTCCTAGATGAGAGCGACGAGACTTGCGGGCCTTGGGCCCCATATTCTCCATATCATAACATACCAATCCTTCACATATTAGTAGCCCGCTCCTATATCCATGATAAGTGTAAAAATGATATGGTGGGTTGGGCCTTCAAGGCCCTCCTCTTATGCAAGTTTTTGTTCCTCTTATAAGGTGACCTTTTTTTCGGCATATCTCATTGAGACTGCATTCTCTGTTTTTTTGCAGGGGTTTTAAGAGGTGGAATGGCTCGTTTTTTTCCAAACTGTTTTATTCAAAATGTAATTCAAATACAATATTCAATAGAATACTTTACAGGACTTAGGTAAAATAAAGGGTGATTATATCAAAAAGACATAATTTTCTTATTAATTAACCTTGAATACAACATGAATACGAAATATAAAATATTAGTAACTGTGTATGAATATTACCCTTAGATATGTATAAAAGATCGGCTTACCTTTTTTTATTTTAATCAGCATGAAGAGGAGCTGTTTGAAGATTAATGTTTCTTTATGTCATATTAATTCACAATCATGTTAAAAAATGTATATAGATAATAAAATAAAAAATATTTCAGGAATCTGATGCGCAAGGGACCTTCCTAGCTACAAAATCAGATGAACTGTGAAGTTTAGCGACAAAATATAATGAACTGTGAAGTCTAAATTGCGTTGCTGTTTCTAAGTAAGTGTAGTAGTCCGATCAATATGATATGAAAGTGTCGATATATATTTTATTTATGCAGTCTTTGTAAAAGGATAATACGCGTAAAAGTTGTGTGTTAAATACAACATATAATAGCATAAGAGTTAGCAGAGAGTATAGTGTTTTTATCCCCCGTAAAACGGATGGATATCGCTTTGAGCATGTCTGTCAGTCTGTCTGTCTGTCTGTCCATCTGTCCCACTTGATGGTATGCACCTTGTGGAGCCCACTTCTCAATCAATCAAAGTGATTTCAGCTTTTTATTATTTATATAACAAATAATGAAGAATATAGATATACAACGTCAAGCTTTCCGGTTTGATTGACTAAAAATTGTCAAAATTACGGCCCTTGGAAATGATTTTTTTTTTCAGATATAATCGCAGAAGTGAATGAAATGGCCTCTTGGAAACAAAAGTATCGTGAAAATTGGGAAAGTGAGCGCGATGACAATAACGATTTAATAGGGACATGGTGCAAAGCGTCCACAAAAGACATATATTCAGGTCATTGCATTTGGTGCGACTGTGATTTACTTGTAAGTCGGAACGGGAAGAAGGCCCTCAAACAGCATTCTCAAAAGACAAAGCACCTGAATTCTCGCAAAGACAGACAATCACAAGCTAAATTGTCCTTCAATAAGTCTTATGCCCCGAAAAATGATGATAGGGTTTTGGAGAACGAGCTTCGAATGGCCTTATTTTTTGCGGAGCATGATTTGTCTGCAAACCTTTCAGATGCGATGGTCAACCTGATCAAAGTGATGTGCTCGGACTCTGATTCGGTGAAAAATGTATCCTGTGGTCGAACCAAAATAGGATACATGATAACTGATGCCATAGGTCCTTGTTTTCACCAGAGTTTAGTAGAGGATTTGAGAACCCATAAATTTTCCTTGCTTTTAGACGAAAGCAACAAGAAATATCAAACGAAGTTTCTACATATTCTCGTGCGATATTTTTCCCCAGACGAAAAACGTGCTGTAACGCGCTTCTACAAAGCTCTTGTGGTAAACAAAGGAACAGCTGAAAATATAGTTGCCGCAATTGAGAGGACATTTTCAGAAGACTCGGTTCCTTGGGAAAATGTCATACATGTCATGACAGACTCCCCAAACGTCATGCGAGGGACTAAAGGAGGTGTTGTTACACTCATTAAGAAAAAGCACTGTCCCAATCTACTCGACGTCTATGGATGTTCTTTACATCACGTGAGCAATGCGGTTAACTCTGGGACAGCAAAACTCGGTGATGAACTTGAAGATTTTATCGTAGACATACACTCCTTTTTCAAGCACCGAGTCAACAAAGCTGACGACTTCCGTCAAATACAGGACGAGTTTGATTTGCCCAACCACAAGATGCTCCGTTTTGTTGGAACCCGATGGTTATCAATATACAGTGTAAGTGCAAGAATCGTTGAACAATGGCAAGCATTAGAGCATTTTTTCAATGAATTGCGGAACACTGATACAGCTACAGCAAAACAGGGCGCAGCAAAACGAATAAGTCATCGCCTCAGTGATAAACTGATTTTATGTAAACTTCAGTTTCTGGTTACTGTTCTACCGCGACTGCAGAGGTTTGAGAAGATGTTCCAAAGTAAAGCCACAAAAGTGCATTTGCTATTCAGGGAGATGGTCGAATTACTGAAAGATTTGATGGCACAATTTGTGAGGACAGATGTTTTGAAAAATGCAGATACTGCAGAAAAACTCCTGATGATAGATTACAAAAACACTCAATATCAAATAGAAGATGGAATGCTTCCCATTGGAAATGCCAGAACTACTGCAGAAGGACTAAAAGACGTTGACAAAAGGCTATTTTACCTATCTGTACGAAGTTTTTATATGGAAGTCACAAAGAGACTCAAAGAAAGTTTGCCTTTGCGTTGTGAAATTTTGGCTGACCTCAAGTTCATAGACCCCTCCCAGCGAAGGGAGCTGTCGTGCGTCGATTCTGTGAGGCGTTTGGCTGAACAATTCACGAAACTAGATTCTTGTATTGACGTCGATATGGTTGAAGCTGAGTGGCAAATCTACGCCCTTGAAGATTTCTCCGAGGTAGGTCTATTTTTACAATAATACTATAACAATAATACTACCTCACAATAAAATCAATATAAAATGCATTTACGAAGTAAATGACGAAAATACATGAAGATGAACATTAACAAGTACGGATACTGTTATAAATTACTATGTTTGGTCTTTTGGTAGTAGGAATTCCATCTCTTCTTACTATTTACATTTATAAACTCTCTTATATGTCTATTAATATTCAAGCAAATATAAGACTCAATGTATATTTATTTACGATATTTCATAATTCAATTTGATAAATGGGTCATTTTTAGGTGGAGGACAATCCAAATATTGATGAATTTTGGGAAGTGGTGCGGCAGAAAAAGACCGTCGGTGGTGAGGTGAAATACCCGAATCTTACTGCAATGATGCGAATCGCCACTTCCTTTTGCCACGGTAATGCTGACACAGAGAGGAGCTTTTCGACATCCGCGCTCATTTTGACGAAACAAAGAAATCGTCTTCAGACTGAGATGCTCAATGGCCTATTAACCATTAAGGATGCACTTGCATATGCAGGCCAAAGTTCTGCTAGTATTGCGATTTCAGAAAATCTTAAATCATATGGACGAAATGCATATCCGTCCTATTTAAAACGACAGCAGCTCGAAAAAGAAAATGAAATAAAGGAAGCGAAAAGGTTACAGAAAGAGCAAGAAGAAAAGGAGTTTGCAAAAAGGCTGCGAGAGGTTGCAGAAGAACAAAAAAAGAAACATTCGTTGGCAGAAAAGATGAAGCGGCTCGAGGCTGACAAAGAGAAAGCAGCTAGAATACAAGAAAATGCACAGAAATTGATGAAAGAAGCTCAACAAGAAATGGCGAAGGCAAAAGAAATAAACACAAATACCATGAAGAGAGAAAAAGAAATAAAGAAGATTCAAAAAGAGGTTGTGAAAAAGCAGCTTCAAACGAAAGTTACAACAAAACGGCCATACACCTTCAGCACACAACCTAAAATAGCATTCAAAATCCCCAAGAGAAGCGACATGAACTGACATTTTTCCAGGTGATTACTCCATAGCAGCGGACCTGCGCCGTTATGTTGCTGACGAACTAACAACAAACTACAAACAATACGCTGAACATCCTTTTTTGCTAGAAAAGGCCAATATGATGAAGTGTGATTTAGCGACAGTGTTTCATACCATCATTCAAGAAGATTTCTCGTCAACTTCCTTGCTTGAGGCTATTAAGAATGAGGGAAAGGAAACAAGGCAACATGGGCAATGGTCATCTGTTCTCCAACTCTTGGCTTGTAGCACGGTTTTAGGAGTTGATATAACCTCTGTATTCCCCGATGTGGATAACTACGCCCGTCCACTGTTTCATGGTGTAGTCAAACCTCTGCACACAAAAAGGTTGCATTTCAAAGACATGAAATTGCGCAACCAGCTTGTTATAATGTGGTCTAGATGCCAATTAGACCAAGAGTCTAAATTTTTCACCCCTGACCACGTGGTTTCATTAGTAAAAAAGTAAAAATTGTATAGGAAGTTATTAGTATCTCCCCAGAGATATTCATAATCTTATAGAAATTGTCGTTTTTAGGATGTAATAGCTCTTAATTGCTATATCTTTTAGACTAT
Source organism: Protula sp. h YS-2021 (assembly GCA_949752745.1). Classification (NCBI taxonomy): domain Eukaryota; kingdom Metazoa; phylum Annelida; class Polychaeta; order Sabellida; family Serpulidae; genus Protula; species Protula sp. h YS-2021. Next base: position 49,349,257 of record OX457026.1, on the reverse strand, counting down.
TCGATGGAATAATTTGAAACTTTCAGGGTTTAAAGAAATTGTGCTGCATTGTACATTGCAGTTAAGAGTGGTGACATTGATCCGGCTTACATTAGTGTAGCATGACGAAATATAAGATCCTCCCTTTTTACCTATTTCTCAGTAATTGCACGGTCTTTTTATATAATCTCAAAGTATACACAAGTTGATATATTGAGTAACAGAATCAATATGTTAAAAAAGAATTGATATTGGAAAAATTTTGAGTAAATATGACTTACTGTTTTCACGCTAAAATCTTGTGCTGACAGTAAATATTGTTGGCTGCCACTGCTTTAGAACTTGCGGAACTTTGTCATAATTTAAGTGTGTTACATTAAGCGAGTTAAATGCTGTAGTATACGTGTTTTTTCCTTTTTATGAATTCAGATATCAGATGTAATAACATATACGCCCCGTTCTGTAGTGGAACACGGATTGAAGATGGAGTCAACGCTGTTATCTTGCCGTGGCCTACTGCAGAGTGGGGCGAAGAAAAGAAACGAAAATTATGCTAAATATTAACTCGTATCCTAGTTATAGAATTAATTAATAATTATCAAACAACTTTTATGTAAAGCATATAGCGCGTATGCAAGAGCTTGTTCAAAGTAATATTAATGTCTTTTAAATTTTTCATCCAAGTTTTACATTCAGTTTTAGCATGTTCTTATTGTGATGATGAATAAATGCATGTGAAATGGACAATAGAATATTCAAAAAACAAAAAAAAAAACATAAAAAAAGTATTCATTGAATATCACACGATTCTCTTTGGCAATTTATATCTATATGGAGTGATAACTTGAAAAGAGTATTAAACGTTTATTTTTATTTTTACATTTTAGTGATTGAATTAAGTTAAATTCAAATTAAGTATTAATTTCTAAGACGATATATGCGATGCATTCTGCATTTATTCCATGTGATATTATTCCAAGAATTAGGCTTTTGCATTTTTCTGATATGCATTTATTCAAATATACTCGATGTATTTTGCTATAAGGGTCTTGTATTTTTGTTACTTTGTTATCTCAGGGAAGGGAAGTCCCTAGACATAACTGACAAAGTTATGATCTTTATTCTTGTTTTGTATTAAATTTTTTGTGAAAGCTAAACCACATGTGGTAAATCACATTCTAATGTTTTCTTAAATATACATGATGTGTAAAAATGTTCGCATAAATCATGCGAATCTCTTACATTTGCTTCATCAGTTGTAATGGTAATTATACGTACATGTATATTTTTGTGATTGATTTAGCATTTACTTAAGGACATGTGCGCCACCTGATGAGCAGTGTAACGATATTGAAAAAAGTTCAAAATGTTTGCTGTTTTTCCAGGCTGTAAAATTCAAATTTTCAACTATTAATAACTTTTTTCACAGACGAACGATTTCGATTAAACTTCATTATATAATGTAGAATATCTCAATATACCACCACCCAAAAAATAATGAAAATTGAACTTGTAGAAAAAATCGGCCTCAGTGGCGCGAACCACCTTAAGCTGATATTTTTGGTCATTTTACGTATTATTACAGATATACCGTTCTTGTGTTTTAGCTGAAGTATGTTCATTTATTATTATAAAAGCGCCCACCTTTTATTATACACTTTTTGTAATTTTTGGTATCCTTCTCCGAATTTCCAAACAAATTGGCGTATGGAACAAGTTGCATAAATGTGCAACTTGTAAGTGAATTTGATTTTTTTTTGTTTTTCAAGAAGTTTGCTTTTTGTTGAATGTATAAACTATTTAGTCAACACAAATAAAATGAAAAAAAAAATAGAATATAAAGTTATATTTGTAAAGCATTGGTATTTTATAAGGCTTCTCGAATTCAGGAATACTTTTCAAAGTATAAATAATTTACCTTGTGAATTTTTAACATGTATTTGAAAGTTTAATAAAAATTTGTAGGTTTATGGAGGCGAATATGTAATCCGGTCCTAGCTTGCAAGGCAGTAGAATCAACGGTTTCGGTATATACAATAAATCAATGAGCTTTTATCATAATGGCTACAGGTAAGAAATTTTTTATGCCATCTAATACAGATAACTTGTTTATTATATAATAAATGATTTCGACAACCGCAATATGTCCTACCTTTGTAGAAGATATCAATGTATTTATGTATCACCTTAGTCCTGAAATTTTGTACTTTGTTTATCACTGTTACCGCTAAAAGGACCCGAAATAACTTTCAAACACATTAAAATATCATTTAAAGGCAATTTTTGGATCACGTTTTTTTCACGTTTTTTTCGTGTTCGAAACGCTGATTATCACGTTTTTTTTGCCCGATTTCCTCACGTTTTTTTGTCGAGGGGTGCTGGCAACACTGTAAATAATCATCCACACTGGTGGAAAATGCGAACCGCTTATCGATGCAAGCTAAATAATCAAACAAACTGGTCCGAAATGGGAACCGAGCATTAACGCAAGCTAAAAAAAACAAACATGCGCACTGGTCCTAAATGCGCACTGGTCCACATTGGCACAAGCTAAATAAGCAAGCACACTGGACCAAATTAGCACCGTGCATCAACGCAAGTTAAATAAACATGCGCACCGGTTCGAAATACGAACTGCGCATTAATAACTTGAATAACATGCGCACTATTCACAATAAGAACTGCGCATCAGCACAACTTAAATAAACATGCGCACTGGTCCAGAATAAGAACCGCGCATCAACTCAAGTTAAAGAAATATGCGCTTTGGCCTGAAATAAGAACCGCGCATCGACACACGTTAAATAAACATGCACAGTGGTTGGAAATGCGAACTACGCGCCAACACAAGTTAAATAAACATTTGCACTGGTCCAAAATAAGCACCGCGCATGAACGCAAGTTAAATATGCACACTGATCCGAAAAAAAGAACAGGACATCAACTTAAACCAAAGAAACATGGTTTGAAATGAGAACCACACATCAACACAAGTTAAATAAACATACGCAATGGTCCGAAATGCGAACCGCGCATCGACGGAAGTTAAACAAACATGCGCACTAGTCCGAAAAAGAACCAGGCATCGACGCAAGTTGAATAGACTGCGCAGTGGTCCGAAATGAGAACCGCGCATCTACGCAAGTTGAATAAATATGCGCAGTGATCCGAAGAAAGAACCACGCATCGAAGCAAGATGATTAGACATAAAAGTCGGACTTCGACGGGACTTAAACAATATGCGTACCGGTCCGAAATGCAACGCAAGTTGTGTGAACCTGTGCACTGGTCCGAAATGCGAACCGCGCATGAACGCAAGCTAAAGAATCATGAGCACTGGTCAGAAATGTGAACCGGATATCAATGCAAGTTAAATAAACATGCACACTGGTCCGAAATGCGAACCACGCATAAACATAAGTTAAATAATCATGCGCACTGGTGGGAAATGCGAACCGCTCATCGACGCAAGCTAAATAAACAAACACACTGGTCAGAAATTGTAACCGAGCATTAACACAAGTTAAAAAAACATGCGCACCGGTCTTAAATACGAACCGCACATCGGCACAAGCTAAATAAGCAAGCACACTGGACCAAAAATAGCACAGTGCATCAACGAATTAAATAAACATGCGCACCGGTTCGAAATGCGAACTGCGCATTAACGCAACTTGAATGACATGCGCAGTATTCAAAATAAGAACTGCGCATCAGCACAACTTAAATAAACATGCGCACTGGTCCAGAATAAGAACCGCGCATCAACTCAAGTTAAAGAAATATGCGCATTGGCCTGAAATAAAAACCGCACATTGACGCACGTTAAATTAACATGCGCAGTGGTTGGAAATGCGAACCACGCGCCAACACAAGCTAAATAAACGTTCGCACTGGTCCAAAATAAGCACCACGCATGAACGCAAGTTAAATATGCGCACTCATCAGAAAAAGGAATCGCGCATCCACTTAACCCAAAGAAACATGCGCACTTGTCCGAAATGAGAACCACGCATCAACCCAAGTTGAATAAACATGCACACTGGTCAGAAATTGGAACCAAGCATTAACAAGCATTAACACAAGTTAAAAAAAAACATGCGCACTGTTTCTAAATGCGAAAAACTCATCGACACAAGCTAAATAAGCAAGCACACTGGACCAAAATTAGCACCGTCCATCAACGCAAGTTAAATAAACATGCGCACCGGTTCGAAATGCGAACTGCGCATTAACGCAACTTGAATACACATGACTATTCAAAATCAGAAGTGCGCATCAGCACAACTTAAATAAACATGCGCACTGGTCCAGAATAAGAACCGTGCATCAACTCAAGTTAAAGAAATATGCGCTTTGGCCTGAAATAAGAACCGCGCATTAATGTTTTCACGATTTTCAATAAAATATGAATTATCTTTTTTTTATACTTTTTTCCCCAATTTTATCCTTTTACATACTTTTTTATACTTTTTTTCTTGATAACTCCGTGGCAACACTGACAGCCTGTTGCCATACGAAAACCTTTATAAACATAAGGAAAACTCGGGTCTTAAAATGTGAAAAGAAATCGTGACATCTTCTCTAAAAGTAATGTGTTTAAGTTGGCATGTTTAAAAACAACGTAAACTTTAAATATATTCACTGTTTTAATTTCTTGAGCACTGACGAAACATTTTTAAACATAAGAAAAAAATGATTTATGAAATATTTAATTACTTATTACAACACCTCATTTTGTAACGCTCAAAAAGTTCAAATTTCGAAGACATTTATTATTTCTGGGTTGTTATTCAAGAAATTGAATAAACAAATGCTTTTGCAAAGAAGCTTTTAAAATAAACGTTAAATTGATATGTTTTTGTTGGGCATTATGTACATTTTGAGCAAAAACTGGGTAACTTCGCGAAAACTTCAATTGGCCATTTTACAAGTATATACGAAATACAAACGTAAAGGAATATCAAAACTATTTTAAAATATATTGAAGATAATTCGCAGCATGTCCAATTTTTACACTTTATACATATGCTACTTTTGAAAGAAATAAAGGCAAGGTTTCGTAAGACAGAACGCCGTAATTTCTGCACGGTGTGGCTGCTGAGTGATGCGGAGCAGAGGTTAATGGCTGTGTGAGTTCAACACTCTTCCCAGTATATCATACTCTTCATAGATTTCTGGTCAAGACCGTTTTGAAATTTTAAAGGAATGTGTGTATATATTTGTGTTTTGGTCAAAATTGGCCTAAATATTGGCCAAATTTAAGAAAACACAAAAAATGCTACTATTCCTTTTAATCCGGCCCAATTGGGCCAGTACCAGTTCATTAGTACCAGTCATAACAACGTATTCTGTTGTGGGCTGCATCCCGTGGTGGAAGGGGAGGGATACCTTCGGAGGCTTCTTGTCCCTTGAGCAGGCCTTTCAGATACATTTTGTGCTAAAGAACCTGTTTGCAAAAGGTGCCTTTGGTCCTTTTCTTTGGCCCACGAAGGGCGGTCGTGAACTGGTCTGTTACGACTGGGCTGGTCGTCTAGGTTAACGATACTGCGGCTTTCCGGTCAATCAAACGGTGTTGGATGGAGAAGACCGCTGTGTCTAATAGAGTACTACAGGGGTCCTAGCTCAAGTCGGGTAACCCCAGCCTCCCAAAGGTTCAAAGCACAAATATGATACCAGTCTCCAAACGACCGGGAACAGGGCTGTTTCCCCGGAATGATTCCCCCTACCTCTTCGGATCCCCCCCCCCCCTCCCCCCGACAATTCCCCCGGGATGATTCCCCTGTAGGACTATTCCTCAGGAGATTATCCCCTCCGGTCGGATTTTTTCAAGATATTTTCGATGTTTTTTTTTTCGTTTCATACTCCATTTTCACATACGCTTTGATTTTCGGATTACATCTAGCCGTCTTTTAACAGCCTACGGCGGGTATTAAGTAACTGGTGGTATTGGCTCTGGAGTCACTCGGATTATCGGGTTACATGTGACCTTCCAGAGGAGATGCTATTAAGCAGGGGCTGGTAAAAATTGTGATTTAAAAAAAAAATCATGATTTTTGATGTTTTTTATTTAAATCCTTTTTTTTTATTTAAATCACCACGAGAGAAAGAGAACACTCTTGACCTTAAAGCACACCTTTATTGATGGTTTCCGCAAGGTTATGTACATGAGTCAATCAAAATGATATTCTGGTGCAAAGCGCCAGTCCAAGGGTACACTCATCAAAACTAAAAATTAAAATCGAAAATCAAATATCCGTGTCACTTAAACAAAACTTGTCCATGTCTCCATTTGTCAATTCATTTTTCTCTGATTCAGTATTTATATACCTTATGTATGCAGGCAGTTGCTTTGAATGAGGGGGTGGGTTACTTTAAGCCCCCATTGACGGGAGCTACTCAGGCTTTAGCGCTGTGGCAAGGCTGTGGCAAGGCTTTGATAAAAATACGCAATGGACAAACAGTGTGGCATTTGACCCATTACTGTGCAAGCCGCGTTGCTTTGAATGACAGGGGAGGGGGGGGGGGGGGTTACTTTGAGCCCCCAGTGACGGGAGCTACTGACACTTTATCGCCGTGGATGAGGCAAGGCTTTGATAAAAGTACACATTAAACAAACAGTGTGGCAATTTACCCATTACTCCGCAAGCCGGGATGCAAACGGTCGAACCAAAATGCATGCTGCGTGTTTGTTTGTTTTTTTGGCGGTGACACTGACATCTGAGTTTCGGCACATTACTATGGGCTTTAAGCAGGACTTAAAAGTGGCAAATTTCTTGTAAAAAATCAAAGGTGATTTTTTTAAAAATTGTTTTTGCATTGATTTAAATCATGATTTAAATCAGTTGATTTAAATCATACCAGTCCTGTTATTAAGAGTTACGGACCTACCGGAGTCGCTGGCATTATGTAGCTTCGGCCTTTTAACGTCTCCATAGTAGGTAATCACACCAGTATATAAACTCGCTGAAAAAGTCCACCTGCACCTTAAATTGTGCTCAGAAGAAGAGATGAAAACGAAGATAGTCACAAGGTGCTAAAGAAGCAAGATTTCTTGGCCGCAAAGGTGCGGCGGTTCTTACATTAGGGAAGTCAGATCTGCCCGTGTTTGTCTATATTTGCTGTTTGAGCCTACGAGCAAAACTGTGCCTTCCTAATTCGATGCGGTGCCTCCACTGCCATCGGTATGGTGCCGCAACAACTTACCAGTATGTTCAAATGGGTGTAGGATATTTGACCAACCGAAATTTGACCAACCGCAATTTGACCAACCTCTTAATGAAAAAACGGACCAACTTCATAATTTATTGTTTTTCGTACGACTTACCAGTGAAACATTAGTAGTCACAAATATTCCGACAAAAGCAACATTTAAACATTTATCTGTTCGTGACGGTCCCTCCGCATTTCAAGTTTGCTTTTTGGTTGCAACACCACCTAATGATCTGCCCTTTTTTCACTTGTTTCACATACACGTGACCATCCAAACACAGTTGTAGACCACCTAATTAGTTGTTAGCATTTCCATCTCGGCAATTGTTGTTGAAATTGCAGTTCAGTTGATCTTGTTGAGATAATAGTCAACTTCTGGTTTTTGACCTTGACCGTGACCGACAACATCAAGGTCACCGAGGCATTTCTAAAGTAATGTTATTTGCGCACAAAGGGTCAAAAATGAGCTGAAAATAGCTCTTTCTCTAATCGTTTTCCAGGTAATACTCTACTTCCGGTTTTTTACCTCGATGATAACCGATGTCAAGGTCACCGAGGTACCTCTTATATCACGTTGTTTAGCCCAACTGGTCGACAATCAGCTCGAGATCGGTCTATCTCTAATCGTTTTCGAGATAATAGTCAGCTTCCGCTTTTTGACCGTGTTCGTGACTGAGAAGGTCAAGGTCACCGAGGTACGTCTTTTGTAACGTTGTTTAGGCTGAAAGGGTCGAAAATGAGCTTAAAATCGTTCTATCTCTAACCGCCTTCGAGATAATAGTCAACTTCCGGTTTTTGACCTTGACCGTTACAGAAAACATCAAAGTCACTGAGGGATTTCTTATATAAAGTTATTTGGGCCCAAAAGGTCGAGAATGAGTTCAGAATGGCCCTATCTATAATCGTTCTCGAGATAATAATCAACTTCCGGTTTTTGACCGTTACCGAGAATATCAAGGTCACCAAGGTACCTCTTATATAACGTTGTTTAGGCCTAGGGGGTTAATAGTCAGCTTGAAATCGCTCTATCTCGGTTTTCGAGATAATAGTCAACTTCCGGTTTAGACCTTGACCGTGACCGAGAACGTCAAGGTCACCGAGGATTTCTTATGTGGCGGTATTTTGAGCCCAAGGCTTCGAAAATGAGCTCAAAATCGCTAAATCTTTAATCGTTTTCGAGATAATAGTCAGTGACCTTAATTCGACATTGACCGCTGAGGTCCAAAAAAATTGCGGGTTCATTGCGCCCTCTACACGTGTACCGAATTTCATCTCCCTCTGTAGGAGGAGTTTTTTGGAAACCATCCAAACGGAAGAAAAAAAAAAACGAAAAAAGGGCAGAAACTTCCAGAAAAGTGAATCACTTATACTCAGTTGCAAACAAAGTTTGCAAGTGGGAATTGTACAAAACAGAAAGATAAGTTGTGATATCTTTATACAGTAAAGTACCACATATACAATTCCGTTGATTTACAAATGCCACACACAAAGCATAAAATATTATTGACACTGAAATGACGCCTGCTTGGAACCACATAAGGGCACGGGCAAATATAAACCACCACGTAAGTATTTTTATTCCCAAATAATCTTGTCCGTGACCTACCACTTAAATGCATTTTAGGCATATCAAATGCTACCACATAGTGCAGCCACCACATAAGATATGTCTCGTTGGTCCGTCTGTCCGTCCAGCTGTCAAGTGGAATAACTTTTTTATTATTTATCCGATTCTTGCCAAATTTTAAACACGAGTTTCTAACCATCTACTGCATTAGGGAACTTGTTTATTTTTTGGTTTTAACGATTTTTGGCTATTTTATTACCAATTTGGGCAAAATACGAAAAATCCTATCTAGTCTCTCATTTTTCATCGGAAGATTACGAAAATTTTTATGAAGAAACTAGAACTAAGGGGTCAAAAAAGTACTTTTTCGATTTTTGAATTTCGACTTATTTTTTAATCTACTGAGCTTCAAAGTTTGCAACTTTTAAAATTTGCAAATTTCCATTTTTTTTTTTCAAAAAAAAGTAGTTAAAGCGGAATATTTTTTTATTTTTTATCCGATTCTCACCAAATGTTAAAAGACGGGTTCTTAACCCTCTACTGCAGTAGGAATTTTTTTTTTTTTTTTTTTTTTTTGGTTTTAACCATTTTTGGCGATTTTATTGCCAATTTGGACAAAATGCGAAAAAACCTATCTAGTCCCTTATTTTTCATCAGAAGATTCCGAAACTTTTTATGAAGAAACTAGAACTAAGGGGCCAAAAAAGTACTCTTTTTGATTTTTGAATTTCGGCTTATTTCTAAATCTACGGAGCTTCAAAGTTTGCAACTTTTAAAATTTGCAAATTTCCTTTTTTTTCTTAAAAAAAGAGCTAAGTTCCAATTTGCGCAGGGGCACAATATGTATCATGCAAGTACTTCTGGTTGGACTTGAATGATTTCAGTAATTTTGTTGTCAGTTGGTTAGTTCTATGATATTTTTCAAGTAGGCGATAATAGGGAACATTGGGCGATAATGCAAGAAAGTTGTAATTTTCTCTTTCAAAGTGCAGAAATCAATTGTATGACCCGAAAATATGACAAATATGATATTTTTGGGGTGGGTGATAATAGGGAAAATTGAGTGATGATGCAAGAAAGTTGTAATTTTCGCTTTAAAGTGCAGGAATCAATTGTATGACCCGAAAATGTGATAAATATGATATCTTTCGGGTGGGCGATAACAGGGGACATTGGGCGATGATGCAACAAAGTTGTAATTTTCGCTTTGAAAGTGCAGGAATCAATTTTTTTTTTACTCGAAAATATGATAAATATGATATTTTTCGGGTGGGCGATAATCGGGAACATTGAGTAATAGTGCAAGAAAGTTGTAATTTTCGCTTTAAATCTGCAGGAATCAATTGTATGATCCGAAAATATGATATATATGATATTTTTCGGTGATCGATAACAGGGAACATTGGCGATGACGCAAGAAAATTGTAATTTTCGCGTTGAAAGTGCAGGAATCAATTGTTTGACTCGAAAATATGATAAATATGATATTTTTCGAGTGGGCGATAATAGGAAACATTGGGAGATGATGCAAGAAAGTTGTACTTTTCGCTTTAAAGTGCAGGAATCAATTCTATGACTCGAAAATATGATAAATATGATATTTTTCGGGTGTGCGATAATAGGTAACATTGGGCAATAATAAGGCACACTGCAAAACATTTCTTTTGTTAATGTAACCGTTTTAAATATTAGTTATGGGTGTCTCTGATCATTTTTAAGTGGGTGATAATACAAGACAGTTGTAATTTCTGATTTAAAAGTGCAGGAATCAATTCTGTAATCCTAAAAATACTAGAAATAGGATTTTTTCGGGTGGGCGGCAATAGGGCATGTAGTGTAAAAGATTTCCTTTGTTAATTTAACCGTTGTAAATATTAGTTATGGATATCTTTGGTGATTTGTAAGTGGGCGATAATGCAAGAAAGTTGTAATTTCTGCTGTAAAAGTGCAGGAATCGATTCTGGGACCCGAAAATATGAGAAATATTATATTTTTCTTGGGGCCGATAATAGGGAATATAGTGCAAAACATTCCTTTTGGTAATATAACCGCTTTGAATATTAGTTATAGGTGTCTCCGATCATTTTTAAGTGAGCGATAATGCAAGAAAGTTTTAATTTCTGCAGAAGTGCAGAGATCATTTCTCTGACCGTGAAATATTATTTTTCGGGTGGGCGATAAGATGGTATCATTAACAGATGCTGAACCAGCCTCGGTGGCCTAGTGGTTAGAGTGTCCGCCTCGAGACTAGAAGATCGTGGGTTCAAACCCCGGTCGGGTCATACCTAAGACTTTAAAATTGGGACTCCTTCTTGCTACCCTGTGAGGCACTTCACATGTGAGGGTTGGAAGGAGGGCTGGAATGCCTCATTTCAGTATAATGTGGCAGGGGGATCCCGATATGACCATAGCAGTTGAAAGGGATCTAAAGAACAATACAATACAATTAATAGATGCTGAATACTGGCCACCACAGAATTTCGAAGGGCAATGAAACACTGCCAATGTCAAAGATAAAAATCTGTCAAACTATGACACAACTATGACACAACTATGTGTCAAACACATGTTTGTGTCATAGTTACTGTACCAAATGTTGTGATGCTACTGTAAATAATGATGAGTACTTTTCCGGATAAAACTGAGTCACGATCCCGTCAATAGCCTTTTTAGCCCAGCTTACGTTACACGTAAGCCAGGGTATTCCTATCGGTTTGCGGGCGGTGTCCGTTAGTTAGTTAGTTAGTTAGTTGTTTATTTAGTAAACTTTGGTTCAAAATGCATCTCCTCCTACAATTTGGATCCGATGTCATTTATTTTTGGTGTGAGGCACCCCTAAGGGGTCGTGCATACGGCTTGTGCTTTTCTAGTCGATCGGGTGATTTTTGAATTTTTGGCGAATTTTTAAATAAAAAATTTTAAAATGTATCTCCTCCTACATTTTTGACCGGATCTGATTTATTTTTGGTATGAGGCACCCCTAAAGTGTCGTGCATACGGCTTGTGCTTTTTTAGTCGATCGGGCAATTTTTGTATTTTGGGGGAATTTTTTAAGCAAAAATTTAGAAAATAATTCAAAATGCATCTACTCCTACAATTTTGATTCGATGTCATTTATTTTTGGTTTGAGGCATCCCTAAGGAGTCGTGCATACGGCTTGTGCTTTTTTAGTCGATCGGGTGATTTTTGAATTTTTGGGGAATTTTTGAAGAAAAAAAATTTTAAATGTATCTCGTCCTACATTTTTGATCCGAAACCTCTCAAAGATCCGATGACCCTAAAAGGTCGTGCATACGGCTCGTGCTTTTTAGTCGATAGGACAATTTTTGTATTTTTAGGGAGCTTTTGAAAAAAAAAACTTTAAAATGCATTTTCCCCTACAGTTTTGATCTTTCTCTCTCTCTCTCTCTTTTTTTTTTTTTTTTTTTTTTTTTTTTTTTTTGGGTTTGAGGCATCCCTAAGGGGTTGAGCATACGGCGTGCGCTTTTTACTCGATCCGATAATTTCTGTATTTTTAGGGAATTTTTGAAAAAAAACTTCAAATGCATTTCCTCCTACAGTTTTAATCCGATTTCATTTATTTTTGGTATGAGGCATCCTTAGGTAGGTCGGGCATACGGCTTGTGCTATTTGACTCGACTTGGGAATTCTTGGTTTTGATAGGGAATTTTTGATGAAAATACCTCAAAATGCATCTTCTCCTGCAGTTTTGATCAGACATCATTTATTTTGGGGCTGAGGCATGCTTAGGGTGTCGTGAATACGGCCTGTGCTTTTCGAGTCGATCAGAATTTTTGGGGAATTTTTGAATAAAAAAACTTCAAAATGCATTTCCTCCCAGTGTTTTTATCAGATTTCATTTATTTTTGATACAAGCCGACTTTAGGGGGTCATGCATACGGCTTGTGCTCTTTGAGTGAATTGGAAAACTTTTGAATTTTTTTCGGAATGTAAAAAAAAAAAAAATGAATATTCCCCTGCAGCGCATAAACGCAGGTTAAATGAACTTGCGCAGTAGTCAGATTTAACAACCGCACATCGACGCAAGTTAAATAAACATTCGCATTGGTCCGAAATGTGAACCATTGACGGAAGATAAACATGCAAACTGGTCCAAAATAAACACCGCGCATCAACGCAAGTTAAATAAACATGCGCAATGGTCCGAAAAAAAGAACTACGCGTCGACGCAAATTGAATAGACATGCGCAGTGGTCCGAAATGCGGATCGAGCATTAACGCAACCTAAAGAAACATGCGAAAAATGCGAACCACGCATCAACGCAAGTTAAATAAATATGCACACTGGTCCGAAAAAAAGAACCGCGCATCAGCGCAACCCAAAGAAACATGCGCACTGGTCTGAATAGAGAACCACGCATCAACGCAAGTTAATTAAACATGGGCAATGGTCGGAAATGCGAACCGCGCATCGACGGATGTTAAATAAACATGCGATCGGTTCCAAAATAAGCACCGCACATCAACGCAAGTTAAACAAACATGCGCACTTGTCCGAAAAAAGAACCACACATTGGCGAAAGTTGAATAGACATGCGCAGTGGTCTGAAATGAGAACCTCGCATCAACGCAAGTTAAATAAACATTCGCAGTGGTCCGAAGAAAGAACCACGAATCGACGCAAGTTGAATAGACATAAGAGTCGGGCATCGACGGGACTGAAATAAACATGCGTTCTGGTCTGAAATGCAATTCGCGTGTCAACGCAAGTTAAGTGAACCTACGCTCTGGTCCGAAATGCGAACCTCGCATGAACGCAACCTAAAGAAACAGGTACACTGGTCCGAATTTCGAATCGCTTCTCAGCGCAAGTTAAATACACATTTGCACTGATCTAAAATAAGTACCGAGCACCAACACAAGTTAAATAAATATGCGCACTGGTCCAAAATGCGAACCACGCATCAACACAAGTTAAATAAACGTGCGCACTGGTGGAAAATGCGAAATAAACATGCGCACTGATCCGAAATAAGAACCGCACATCAACACAAGATAAAAAAAAACATGGGCGCTGCTCCGAAATGCCAACCGCACATCAACGCAAGTTAAATAAACATGTGCACTGGTCCAAAATAAGCACCGCGCATCAACGCAAGTTAAATAAACATGCGCACTGGTCCGAAATTCGAACCGCGCATCAACGCCACTTAAATAAACGTGTGGAGTGGTTCGAAATGTGAACCACGCTCCAACGCAAGTTAAATAAACATTTGTACTGGTCCAGAATAAGCACCGCGCATCAATGCAAGTTAAATAAACATGCGCACTGGTCCGATATTCGAACCGCGCGTCAACGCAAGTTAAATAAACATGCGCACCGTGCAAGTTAGATAAACATGCAAACTCTTCCGAAATGCGAACCGCGCATCAAGACAACCTAAGGAAACTTGTGCACTTGTCCAAAATAAGTACCGCTCATCAACGAAAGTAAAATGAACATGCGCATTGGTCTGGAATAAGAACCGCGCATTAATCTTTATTAAGTTAACTGAACATGTGCACGGTTCCAAAATGAGAGCCGCGCATCAACGCAAATTAAATAAACATGCGTACTTGTCTGAATAAGAACCGCGCATCGAGGCAAGTTACATAAGTATGCGCACTGGTCCGAAATGCGAGCGTTGTTTGAAGGTATCTATGGCAGACTATCCAGTCTACAACAAGAGATACAAACAGAGATACAAACAAACAGATACAAAAAATCTGTTCCCCATTTTTCACGTAAAGAAATCTTTGTATGCATTTATCGGTCTATGTTCTGGTCCGGTGCTAAATTAATTATTGAGCTAGCTCTTTGCCGTCTCATCTTTTGAAGCCCGATATTTCAGGGAAATTCCTTCGCTCATGCACGCTGGAATGGGTCTTATTGCTTTTCGTAAGCTGGGACTTTGTCCTTGGACAAACTTGTTTTAATTTTTCCGACGCCAATTAGAATTAATTAGGGTCCACATGGTTTTGACCACCCCCGTTTGAAGTTTTCCAGGGCATTTAGAGTACGCCTCTCAACGTAGACTATCCATGGTCTGGATATTCCTCACCCAATCATTTATTGATTTTTAATTAAGCGCTGGCCTAGTACCACCCTGGATAGGGTGTTCCAAAAGCTGTATCCACGTTTAAATAATTGTTTGCAACTATAGGCTCGAAATAAGTGCATATAAGAAAGGACGTTATTTCAGTTTTGGAGTTCCACTTCTGTTTGATTTTAAAAACAAATGGGAGACAAATTCCTGTTTTTACATATAAATTTTTATTTGACAAATATCGTTCCCTGTTTTGGATAGGGTGTTCCAAATTTGTATCCGCATTTTAATACTCACTTGAAACAAGGTCCATGATAAGTAATAAAAGAAAGGACTTTATTTTAATTTTTACACTTGACTATCATTTGAATTTAATAACAAATTGGAGTAAAATTCTTGTGTCTGCATTTTTCCATTTATTACAAATATTCAGATATTTTCACGATTTGAGCATAATTTATTATAAAAAGAAACATTCAAACAGATCAGACTGTCTCTCCATTTTCCAAGAGACACAAGACTCAGTCCTCAACTGGGCCACTGTCACTTGACAGTCTTGTTTGTCGTTTTTAATTTATCTTAAAATTCAACTGAGTCTTCCTATAGCAACAGAACCGACACAATATGACCCTAACGGGTTGCTGCTGTCGTTAAACTAATCAATCTGTCACATTCTGTTTTGTCTATCCCGGACCAAAAAAAAAAAAATATCTAGTTTCTTACTCGCTTCAAAATTCTTATTTTCAGTAATACGATGTTCAATATAATTTGAAGTAAACTGGCATTGCTAATGTACAAAACATAGTTTTATGTAATAACTTGCAAAACCTTTGCACACCAGCCGACTGTGTGGGGTTGGTCTTGTTACATGGTGGGGGTGAGGGGTAAAGGTGCATACAATTTGTGAATGTACGTATGTATTTTAACTTAAAATCGGATTGCTCTTGTGAAAAAGTTGGCCTGATAGAAGTTTTTTGAAAGATTACTTTGGCAACCCCTTTCCTCCCCCCCCCCCCACTCCCATTTTTTTTTTTTTTTGTTTGGCAGCCAATTTTCAGAATACTCCTTTTCCAATAATTATGATCGAATGTTCCTCAGGAAGTTCTGTCAATTACTTCTGTTTGATCCGCCAAAAATTGGCCAAATGGCGGCAGTTCTTTTTCTATTTTCGGGTGGTGTCAAATTTAAAAATGCTTGGCCGAATAAACACTGCGTAATGAAAGCGAGGGCGTGAATGTCCATCTCCTGATTTTGAGTAAATGGTTTTGGCTGCATTCAGAGTGGAAATCCACAATAGTGGTGTGTTGGGGGGGGGGGGGAGGGGGGATGTATGTGGACCTGTATGTGGAGATAAGGAGAGAAAGAGAATACAAATGTAAAAGGAAGTAGAGCGTCCAGCAGCTGACTAATAAAAGTGTTTAGCATGGTCGGGAACACTATTGGTGTGCACTGGCCGCTCTAGTTTAAACCCGTGTCGAGATCAAGCAAAATATCAGATATTCAAATAGAAATTCTTGCCAGCTGCGCAGTATTTAATTTTTATCCTCAACTGGTGAATATTTTTGACAGCCAGATATTTGTATAGTTCTGCATGCGTTTATCTTTTGTAGAGGTTTAAAGCGGCAGTGCATTATACAGTGGGAAAAATTTGTGACGAAATAGGCCAGGAAAAAGGAGTCATGTTTTCAAAGCAGTTCACCGCAGTACTTGCAGAAACAACATTTAAAACAGCGCAGTCCATGGCTTCCGATTTAGAACTTTTTGCAAAGTGAGTGATCTGTCATTATCCCGCCAGTGCCACGGCCGATTGATTTAGGAATGGGCCGTGCTCGTCCATCCGTCAACTTCTGTTCTGGTTATATGTCTGAACCTACTTGACAGATCAGCTCCATATCTGATACACGTAACAATCAACATGCCTTAATGTAACTTTTGGGGGTGTCTATTGTCTTGATCAGAATCCGGGTCGGATTCAACCATGGATCTTTTTTAGACCAGGTTACAGTACACGTAAGTTGGGGTATCCCTGTCGGTTTGCAGATGGCGTCCCTTAGTTAGTTGTTTGTTTAGCAAACTTTTGTTTCAAAATGCATGTCCTCCTACAATTTTGATTTCGCTGTCTTATATTTTTAGTATGAAACATCCCCAAGGGGTCTTGCATACGGCTTGTGCTTTTGTAGGCGATCGGATGATCTTTTAATTTTTGGGGAATTTTCGAGAAAAAAAATAAATTAAATGTATCTCCTCCTGCATTTTTGATCCGATTTGATTTATTTTTGGCACGCGGCACTGCAAAGGGGTCATGAATGCGGCTTTTTTAGGGGAATTTTTGAGGAAAAAAATTAAAAAAAAAAAAAATTCGAAATGCATCTCCTCCAACATTTTTTGATCCGATGTTATTTATTCTTAGTATGAAGCGTCCCTAAGGGGTCTTACATACGGCTTCTGCTTTTTTGTTGTCGATCGGGTGATTTTTGAATTTTTGGGAAATCTTTGAAGAAAAACTTTTAAAATGCATCTGCTCCTACACTTGTGATCCGATAACATTCGCTTCTGGTGTGAGGCATCCCTAAGGAGGCATGCATGCGGCTTGTGCTGTTTCAGTCGATCGGACATTTTTGTATTTTTTTTTGGGAATTTTTGAGGAATAATTTCCATAAATAATCGCAAATGCATTTTAATCGATCAGGGGATTTTTGGGGAATTTTTGAAGAAGAAATTGAAAATGCATTTTTTGCTCGAAAAAAATTCAAAATGCCTTTTGACTCGATCTGGTTATTTCTGATTTTTAGGGGAATTTTTTTTATGAAAATACCCCAAAATGCATCTTCTGCAAGTTTTGGTCTGATATCATTTATTTTTGGTGTGAGTCATGCTTAGAGGCTCTTGAATACGGCATGTGTTTTTGAGTCGATCAGGGAATTTTTGAGGACTTTTCTAAGAAAAAAATTCAAAATGCATTTCCTTCTGCAGTTTAAATCCGATTTCATTAATTTTTTTGTATGAGACATGATCCCTGGCTGGGTCAGGCATACAACTGGTGCTTTTTAACCCAGCCGACTTTGTCGGACTGGGTTAGTCGTATCACTATAGGGGGCTTGAATGTATGTGCGTATGTTAAACTTTTTCTTTAAAGTGCTACTCCTACAGTTTTGTTCCAATCGTTTTGATATTACGCAGGAATGTTCCTTGGAATGTCCCCCACCTGGCTGTTACTTTTTTTGACGATTGACGAAAAACTGACAAAATGGCGACACTGTTTGTGCCGGTTTTGACCTATTTTAAAATGCTACTCATCCTACAGTTTTACTCCAATAGTTTAGATGTTACGCAGGGTTTCGCCTACCAGGCGATTATTATTTTTTTTGGCGGTTCAACAAAAACTGCCGAAATGGTGGAAGTTTGGCAAAAACTGGAATAAATGGTAGTAAATATCCGAATTGTCAAACCATTCATTTCTCTCAGTCTTTTTCAAATAGTTATAAAATTTTAATCGAAAGTTTCTTAGGTGCTTCTCCACCTGGTCTTTGCTTTTTTCGCAAATGACAAAAAAAATGCCAAAATGGTGGAATTTTAAAAATTTTGTAAAATTTGTAAATATCGGTAAATACGTGAATCGTCAAAACCCAACCTCTCCAACATCCCTTTTCGGGTAGCTTCCACCCGGGAAAACTCGTTTTTGTGTATTAAAATTATGAAAAAGTTACGTTCAGAAACAAAGTTCTTCATTTTTTGGCCCAACAGTATTCGTTTCAGAGTTTTTCTCTCTTTCCTTGTTTGGTAACTCGACTGGGTCATGCCCTTGGACATGCTTGTTGGGAATTTCTGATTTTTTGAGGAATTTTTGAAGAAGATACCTCAAAATGCATCTTTTGCTACAGTTTTGATCTGATATCATTTTGAGTGTGAGGCATGCGTAGGAGCTCTTGGAATGTGGCTTGTGCTTTTCGAGTCGATCAGGGAATTTTTGGAGAATTTGTGAAGAAAAAAATTCAAAATGCATTTCATCTTATAATTTTTATCCGATTTCATTTATTTTTGGTATGAGGCATCGCTAGGTGGGTTGGACATACGGCTCGTGCTTTTTGAATTGATTGGGGAATTTCTGATTTTTGGGGGAATGTTTGAAGAAAATAATACCTCAAAAGGTATCTTCTGCAATTTTGATCGATATCATTTATTTTGGGTGTGAGGCGTGCTTAGGGGCTCTTGAATACGGCTTGTGCTTTTTGTGTCGATCAGGATATTTTTGGGGGAATTTTTGAAGAAAAAATTCAAAATGCATTTCCTCCTACAGTTTTTATCCGATCTCATTTATTTTTGGTGTGAGCCGTCTCTAGGGGGTCATATGTATGGCTTGTGCCTTTTGAGTGAATTGAAAAACTTTTGTTCGGAATTTTGGAAAAAAAAAAGATTTAACATGCGCACTGGTCCGAAATAAGAACCGGCATCGACGCAAGTTAAATAAACATGCGCCCTGGTCTGAAATTGAAACCGCGCATCAACGCACGTTAACCAGACTTGCGCACTGGTCCAAAATGCGAAATCGCATCAACGCAAGTTAAATCAACATGCGCACTGGTCTAAAATAAGAATCGCGCTTTAACGCAAATTAAATAAACATGCGCACTGGTCCAAAATAAGCAGCCCGCATTAACACAAATCAAATAAACATGCGCACTGGTCCCAAATGTGAACCGCGCATTAACGGAAGCTAAGTAAACATGCGCACTGGTCTAAAATAAGCACCATGCATCAACGCAAGTTAATTAAATATGCGCACTGGTCTGAAATGTGAACCGGGCATCAACACAAGCTAAGTAAACATGCGCACTGGTCCGAAATCCGAACCGCTCATCAATGGAAGTTGAATAAATATGCGCCCTGGTCCGAAATGCGAGCCCCGCATCGACGCAAGTTAAATAAGCAGTGGTCCGAAATGCGAACTGCGCAGCAATGCATGTTAAATAAACATGCATCCTGGTTCAGAATGCGAACCGCGCATCAACGCAAGCTTAATAAACATGTGCACTGGTTCGAAATGCGAACAGAGCATAATGAAAGTTAAATAAACATGCGCATTGATCCGAAATGCGAACCGCGCATCGACGCAAGTTAAATAATCCTGCGCACTGATCCGAAGTGCAAACTCCGTAAAACAATACATACAAAAACTTTGACACTTAAGTAACAGAACTGCGTTATGAATGAAAACATATGTGCGGTAAAAAATAGAACATTCACTTTTAGGAGTGCGTGAGGTTCGAAACATTGACTCCACGTGAAATTATTAATGAAGCCTTACGCTCTGCAAGCTACAGACTACTAAAATCTTCCTCCTTTTTCCCCTTTTTGCCCCCTAGCAGTAGGCGCATGTTCTCCTGCCTGTGGCAAATCTGTGTATGTATTTATCGGTCTATGTTCGGGTCCGTTGCTAAATTAATTATTCAGCTTGCTCTTTGCCATCTCTTCTTTTGAAGCCCAATCTTTTTAGGCAAATTCCCTTGCTCCTGTACTCTGGAATTGTTCTTATCGCTTTTCCTAAGCTGGGACTTTGTCCTTGGACAAACTTGTTAAATTCCGATTTTGTCCATATCTCTTTGAATTGCACGACGAGTGAAATTCATATTTAATAACGAAACAACCACTTTGCATAGTTGTGCCTTTTGGGGATTTCGATTGTCTGGATCCGGATCTATGGAGAGATTTTGTATTTATTTGCCACCGGTCCAGTGCCGGTACTACTTGACGGATCACATCAAATTTGATAATGTAATAACCAACAAGGCGGCACTTTGAATTTATTTTAACTCATATTTTCCGTTTCGAACCATTATGTCTCAGACGATGTGCCGATCCACATTCTTATTCAATACACGCACGAACCACCATTTCTAGATGTGTCTTCCGCGTTACTACAAAAGGTCGAGCGTCAAAAGGTGGAGTGTCAAAAGGTCGAGCGGCGAAATTTTGAAACTTCATCTGTTGAAATTTACACTATTGTTTAACTGGTTGAACCGCACCATTTGCAGTAAGGGTAGCTAATGTTGGGTTCATACAAACTGACCACCGATCAACTGACCACCAGCCGTACTGACCACCGGAAAAGTGACCACCGGCCAGCTGACCATCAGGGAAATGAAAAAAATGTACAAACTGACCACCAAATCCTTTTTTTTTTTCAACTTTTTTTAATGAAACCACAAACGGGTCACGCGTGTCTCCCACCACCCACACTTGGCGTTGGGGGATTAGAGATAAAGATTATAAATATAGCAAAGCACCAGTTCACAAGTAGGGAGATAGGGATTAGGGATTAAGAGATGCTGCTCTGTGTTAGAGACAGGGTCTGGCGACTGTCTGTCTACAAAGCAATGTCATACTCCGTTGTTAGGCAAATATAACAAAGCACAAGCTCGTGAACACAACCGCACTGGTTCACAAGTAGGGGGATAAGGATTAGGGATTAAGAGCTGCTGCTGTGTGTTATAGAGACGGGGTTGGCGACTGTCTGTCTACGGTTTACAAAGAGATGTCATACTTCGGAGTCGTTGGGCGGGTAAATTCTGCTATAAATACAGGGAGTTTCTGCATAAAATTCAAACAGTAATTGGGACTACTACTAATAGCTAACTACATAACTGTATCGAACGAAGAAACTTTCCCAAATTCCTCCGAGGAAGTGGACACTCAGTTCGATTTGGACAGTAGATTTCGCGTTAGACCTGCATTCCTTTGAGGATTAGACACTCAGTTCGATGTTGATAGCAGTCGTGTTAGAGTTTGCACTTGACAGCTGATTAGCATTTAGTAGTGTCATCGAAATTGTCACATATTATGTACAATGCTGTGAATGTGGTTGAATTGCGTGTACGATTCTTCATACGACGATTTGGCAATAAATATGTTTTGGTGGTCAGTTGTCCGTTTTTGTTTTTTTTTTTTTTTTGATTTTTGTTTTTTTGTGTTTTTTTGTTTTTTTTTTCATTTCCGTGGTGGTCAGTATGTCTGGTGGTCACTTGACCTACACCCAGCTAATGTGTTTGCTCGCAAGAAAATAAGTGCTGTTTTGGCGACTATGAAATTTTTTTGTGTTTTGTTGTAGACATGCAAAGAGGAGTACGATCAACCCTGATGATGTCAAGTTGTTAGTGAGAAAAAGTCCAGGACTTGTACGTATGACGCATTTCAAGAAATTTCTGTTGTGAAATTTTGATATAATTTTGATTGTAACGTGTAGTTAGATTTATCTAGGCGTAAACTCGGCTGAAAGTAATTTCCATTTCAAGCTATATTTTAGGTTTAACTACTTTTAATTCTAATAATTCTAATCGTCTCGGGCATGACGTTAAACTGCCTCACTTGGGCCCGTCCCTTTAAATTTTACAGTAGCCCCTTGACCCAAAGGGAGGCCGGAGTCGATACTCCGACACCCTTCGGGGTACCAGTCTTACTGGGTTTATCTCAGTTTTACTGGTATCTCGCCGCCTGTAATAAATACTTAAATAATTACTTTTTTCTTCACCAATAAACTACTTTCTACCATCTTAATATTCGAACTACCTTCCAGACACAATATAACCCCGAATATACCTCTGTGCAGTAATTATAAAATAGATGGTGTCTCCTCTGTATGCACTCCAGCCTTACCTCGTTGGTCTCTGCCCATGCACAGTACCGCTGTTCAACGTTCCCACGCAAATCGCATAAAAGCGTGGCAGTCTGTTGTGGCAGCTTGCGTCTCCTTCATTGTGAGTAGTCATATATACGCACTTTGCCGTGGCTTAGGCAGGCGTTCAGAATACAAAAAAAATCTGCTAGGGAACCTGCTTGTCAACACTTGTCTTTGGTCCTTCTCTTCGGCTAAGAAGGGTGGTCGTGAGGCACGTCATGACCATAAACAGCTGATGGTTAGGGTAAGCCAAACCGCGGCCATTCGGGTCAATCGCGGCATTCATAACTGACTAAGCCGTCATGTCATGAGTATTCCAAGTGCCCTAGCCCTAGGCGGGCAACCCCCGCTGCCGGCATGGGTGGTCAGAGTAAGGCCGGGCCCAGCAGACCTGGAAGATTTATTTAAACCATATGAATAAAAATACTAACAAACCCGGATCCAACATGACAAGAACAACGACAAAACGGCGATGTACCGAAATTGAATCCCCCCCCTCCCCGCGCCTTTCACCTCGGGACGGACACCTAAAGCTCTCTCATCTGCAATGACAGATGCGCGCTTTCTCGGTCAGAGAGGCACCTTGGTTCTTACTTTCAACAAACCTACACTCCCAGTCAAAATTAAAAAGGGTTGCCTTAGTCTTCCGGTTAAAACTTAAATTCCAAACCCAATGCGGTGCTTTAATTGAGAGAAGTAAGTACACACCAAAACAACCTGAAAAGGAAAACTGCCATCTTGCACTAATTATGGGGAAGAAGGCCACACCTTTGAATCCTGCACCGCAAGAACACCAGGAAACCACCCGGCTTCTTCAAAAGATTGCCTACGGTGGACCCTCAAGAAACAACTGCAGGATATCAAGTTCACCCAGTCGATCACCTACCCAAAAGCAAGGAAACTAACCATGCTAGCTACAAATCCAGCTAAATCATATGCTGCAGCGACGAAGCCAGAAAGCCGAACTGCCTCATGCAAGGCCGGCTGGGCCTGCGTAAATGAACAAAAGAACGAAATAAAACAGTTCAAGTAATTACACCAAGATCAACATCACGAAAGCAGTCAACAATAAACTCCTCCCCACCTAAAACTCCAAAACCAAGTACCTCGAAAATACCAGAACCGAACTCAGTAAGAGCCCGGTCTAAAACACCGAGCCCAAGAGATGCTGACAAAGATTCGCGGGCAAGACTGAAAAGCAAAGCCCTAGTCGTTACGCAGAGACAACAGTTGAAGCAAAGAAACAGGGAATCTGAAAACAAATTTGCTGCCGTAATGGAGGTTGATGAAGTTGGCGCCTCGTTACATAACTCTCCAAAAATAATTTCAGCAGAGGAGCGTAAGATCTCCCTTCAGACCCTCCCTGTCCATCCCAAGCCACCACGAGTGGCAATCAGCAGACCTAGAGTCAACAGTACCTAATGACATTAGTTCACTTGAATGTTACAGGTTTTTGGACCAACCAGATAGATCTTTTAACTCTGAGCCAGCAATATAACCCGTCCATCTTTTGCCTCCAAGAAACATACGGTACTGATATTTACACACGAAATTTAACCGGTTACACTTCCTAAAGCAAAAATGCCAATAACAACCGCGCCTCGGGCGGAATCACTACCTTAATCCGAAACAACGTTATTCAAAGTGAAATTAAATTAAATACAAACCTGCAAGCAACTGCATTTCGTGTTACGATGAAGAAAACTTTTTCCATTTGTAACATATACCTACCACCACCCTCCAAACCTCAACCGGTTTTTTAGGCGACTTTAATGCACATAGCGTCGTATGGGGTAATACAAGCACCGACCACAAAGGTAAAATAATTGCAAACCTGCTAAATATCCACAATCTCTCACTTCACAACAATAAATCTCCTACATACCTACATCGTGGCACTGGTTCAAGAACCTCAATCGACCTTACAATGGCATCTAGTAAATTGTTTTTAGATTTTAAATGGGAAGTCTTTGACGACAACTAAGGCAGCGATCATTTCCCTGTTTTATTAAAACCATTTGATGCACAGCAACAGAAAGGAATACCAAAGTGGAAATTCCACAAAGCAAACTGGTCAATGTTCCAGGAACTATGCCAAAAAGGCCATAAAAATCAACTACTTTAGACATGAAGACGACCCGATTTTACTTTTTACCGCTCTTAATCCAGGCAATTATGGAAGAAACCATACCTAAACCTCCGGAAACCCTAAAAGGCCACAGAAACCTTGGCTTAACGACGACTGCGAAAAAGCAATAGCTGTGTGGAAAACAGCTCTTCGAAGGTTTTATATCAGCCCGGACAATACTACCAAACTTGAATACAAACGGCTGCGTGCCGCAGCACGCAGAACCATCAAAGCAAGCAAAAAGCAATCCTGGGAGAAATATATCTCCATATTAAACAAAAACAATTCAACCAAAAAAGTATGGGAGATAATTCGGAAAAGTTCTGGCAGAAACATCTCAAAACCTATAAACCACCTCACCACAAACAACCAAGCTATCACAAAACCCGATGAAATAGCAAATACCTTTGACAACTACTCCCTAGCATTTCGTCAAATAAAAGAAGCAAAAAAACAAATACAAATGAACTTCACCTCAAATAACTTGGAACAGTACAATAGCACCTTTACCCTGGCGGAGTTGAAAGACGCCACACAAAACTCACAGGAATCATCTGCCGGACCAGACGACCTGCACTACCAGGTTCTAAAACACCTACTTGAGGAAACCGTTGAAGTCCTCCGAGAATTACTGAACCAAGTTTGTACTACTGTGAAAGTTGGCGCTCAAGCACTTGTGCCCATTCTTCCAACAGCCCTCGATTCAGACACCGAGTTATTGCATGTGAAGTCGTTGAATCTGGGGTTAGCCAAGCTGTTTTTCATTCAGATCTTATTCAAAGAAATACTGTCTCTCTGTGACGTTTTGAATATTTTGGAATCTGCCTTCAAGGGTTTGTCTAAAGGATATGTCTTTCACCAGATGGTAAGCAGTTCTGTGACGCGTCTAACAACAAAATGAACTCGGAAAAACATATCATGCCTCTTACCTCTCAGGATAATGAACCCTGATGTGCCAAATAATCGTTGAGTAGCCGAAAAACGAGAGATAGCCGAGATGCTTTCTCCGAATTATGCGCAACAGGTCCAATATTCTGATTTGAATGAAGTTAGCATCATGGTGTCGTCAATACGTTAAAAAAGTTGCTTGTTGTTTTCAATTGTAGCGCCAAATTTGATTGGACTTCATTGGATGAATGTTTGCTTCAAGGTGCGGATTTCACCAACTCTCTTCTTGGTGTGTTGTTTCGATTTAATAAAGATTTTGTCGCCTGCGATCACCAAAATGTACTCTCAATTTAGGGTACCCGAAGAGCATCGGCATCGTAAGTGCTGTCTTTGGTGAGAGGATAGTGATACCTCCAGGGATCCATATGTTTATGGAGTGTATGTTCATGGGTCTGCGATTATCGCTGCCTTGCAACAACTTTATTTTTCGAGAGGCTGCCAAATGTTTCGATGCATGCAATTGATTTCGAAAGAACTTTAACTCGACGATGGACTCTAAGAGTCCTGTCAGACCATCGACTTGATTAGTTGTACTGGGAGCAGGTGTGAAAGGGCGACACTGACTACACAAATTCGTTTGAACTTCAGCAGTGGTCGTAGTTTCTATTTTTTCTGAAAATTGGTTAAATTCGGGCAATAATGATCTCTTGTTTGAAGATTTGTCGGCTTAGCGCACGTTGGGTGTCCAATGACTTATTTAATCTGATACACTTCAGTTTCTTATTGCACTGAAACACCGACCTGTAATGCGGAGAGGATTATTGTCCACCATAACTGCTTGTGCAATCCATTATTTTTTATCCTGCATTTGCTTTGTTTGGTAAGCGTCTGCCTCGCTCCAAGCAGGTTATGGCTGTTACAGTTGTTTGAGCATGAATGATAGAGACGGAAAACCGTCCCTTGTTATGGGAAAATCTAGTGTTTTGCCTATCGAATCAATTATAGTACCCGTGTTAGAGTTGACTTCCGCAGTTTTGGCACTCGAACGATCGAGTCTGAGTCTGAAACAGTGCGGTCGTACTGTACTGTACTAGCAAACAGTAAGGGCGTGTAAGGGTATATGTCAAACACTTCCAAGAGGTTCCATATATTTGTGTCAACTCAAGTTGTTTCTTTCACTCACCCTGTTGGTTGGGGGGGGGGGGGGGGAATCTTGAGGACACGCCCACTGCTTTCTGTTCCGTGCATGGCGTAAGAGGCGACTAATCGGAATGGGTTTCTTTCTAAATCCTCTTTTACTATTTCTTCATTCTTGCTTCTTTTTTCCCACTTGTTCCTTAAGCAAGTGCGTCGGAATATACCCATCATAGTTGGTGAACGGGACGTTAAAGACAGAAACAAACAAATCTTTCACTTTGACGAATGTAGACCAGTGATTTCATATCTGAGGCACCATCCGCGGTGGCCTAGTGGTTCGAGTGTCCGCCTCGAGACTGGAAGATCGTGGGTTCAAACCCCGGTCGGGTCATACCCAAGACTTTGAAATTGGGATTCCTCCTTGCTTCCCTGTGAGGCACTTCATATGTAAGGGTTAGAAGGAGGACTGGAATGCCCCATTTCAGTATAATGTGGCAGGGGGTCCCGATATGATTATAGCAGTTGAATGGGATCTAAAGAACAATACAATACAATGCCATATCATATCTCATTAGCGTTAGATGTAGCTGACGTGGCATTATATGGATGTTTGGCAGAAGAGCTCAGCAGCTCGAAATGGCTTTGGGCCCCGGCTTTCTTGTGGCACCCAGTCTTGCCTACCTTCAGGTCTGAGTAAGTAGTTTGCGATGAAGACCCTGAGGTGAAGCCGGTTATATTTTTTCCGTTGCAGCTTCTGAGGGGTTGGACATTAGCACGTTTGCACATATTTCAAATTGGCGTAGATTAAAACAAGTTGTGGCCTTTCCTGCGGAAAGATGCTTTGAAGTATAAGTTTTCTCGCAAGTCTACTGGGCGCTCAGTTCGTTGTGCAAAACACCAGAGCGAATGATTGCCACAAGATTAATTTGGTATTTAGAGAAAAATCATTTGCTTAATGATATCCAATGATATTCAGATAAGAAAGAAGTTAGACTCGAATCATTTATAAGAGAAGGTTTTATCAATAACGAACATGTCGTCACTGTTTTCTTCTCATACAATATAATACAATCTTCTCATACAATACTCCGACTTTAAACCCCATATTTCAAGTTATGTGAAAAACCTTTGGCAACAAAAGTGGAACGAACAAAGAAATAACTCTTTCAAATACAACCAACAGTTGGACAAACGCAGCTAGCTCTTGGCAATATTCGCGACACAACGGTTACGCATAGAGCTCGAATCGGGCATACTTACATCACCCACGGATATCTTTTGAGAGGCCATGCGCCTCTGGAATGTATTGGTTGTCAAGAACGTTTTACTGTAAAACATATTCTAGTCAGTTGCGTAGATCTTCAAGACATTCGTTCAGGCTACTACAGTGTGAATTCCATGAAAGACCTTTTTAAAAAGGTAGCACCAAGCAAAATTACTTCTTTTCTGACAGGAATACACTTGTACAGTAAGTTTTTTGAATTTAGTTGGTTTTAGATGTATACACTACTTGTTTCATCTATTTTAATTGATCTTAGTTTCAACTGAGTCCTCCTATAGCAACCGAACCGAAACAATATGACCCTTACGGGTTACCGTTGTCGTTAAACCAATCAATCAATCAATCAGTTAATTGATATAATAAAAAATGCATCGAGAGCATGCATAGGAGAGCAGAAGAATGTTATGCATGATACACCACATATTGAATTTTGTGACGTTTGTGGTACGACCCCACCTGTGTTTAGGGGTATCCCGACAGTTATTCCGGCGACAGTTATTCCGCCTGGTGCGACATTTATTCCGATTTCTGTTGTTAATTCATATATATATATATATATATATATATATATATATATATATATATATATATATATATATATATAAGCTTGGAAAAATTTTTCAGTTGTCGCGACGACTTTTTCTTTGACACAGGGTAATCCAGTTAATCTGTCACTGCATAGGCTCCTTCTGAGTACTTCCTGCGAGCTATAATCCTTAAGCCACTGACAACCACACTGGGAAGGGTGGGGGGGGGGGGGGGGCAATTCGGCATCTACTTAATCTCTTGATGCTCTGATGCTCTTGATACACGGTGGTAATAACTTTTCTGGAGATCAATCACGTTGAAAATGGACAAAGAATTTCTAAAGGCATATTCCATTACTTTCGCTTTGTGCCTAGTCTGTCACTGCATTGGCTTCCTTCCGAGTGCATCTTGTCCCTTTTAATCCTTTCATAATTCTAATGGAGGACGACTAAGTGACTGAGTGACTGAAGTGTTTTGATCAAACTTTGATCAAAGTTTTTTTTTTTTTTTCTGTACTGTGAGGCAAAGTAGTGTACGATTGCCTAAGCTTGCTGTTCTGTTGAAAGAATAAACTTCATTCATTCAAATAAAGTGTTTTATTGAAATAAAATAAAATCAGAATAAATGTCGTACCTGGCGCTATAACTGTCACCGAAATAAATGTCGTAGGTGAAATTCGGAATAACTGTCTTCAGAATAACTGTCGTACATTCGTGTTTAGGTGACAGTGTTGCTAGTACCAGATAACTGATTTGTTCCAGCAAGGTGTCAAACGTAACATGCATGATCTATTTCTGCAGTAAAATATAAATACAGTGAATGCCGCTCTTCCTTTAACTTCCACCAACCCACAAACTTTTTATTCCGGACTTTTTGCCAGTACCTTATTATGTTCCTTAAGGACGCCTTGAACTTTGTCTTTGTAAGTAAGACACACAAAGGGCTGATCTTAGCCTCTCTAGCTGCTAAAAATAAAGCAAAGGATTGGGAAAAACTTGATTTTTCTTTAAATAAATGAACATGCATCCGTTTTTCACAATAACAATAATTGTCCACTACACACAATTAAGCATTTGTAGTTGTAATAATAACAATAATATTGTATTACATTTATCATTGGTTTGTCTTTACGGTAAAGGGGAAAGGAAATTGGTGGAGGGTGGAAGCAGGAGTTTAATTTTTTTATGCTTTCGCAACTATTGTTAGCCAGCAAGTGTGAATTGAGTAAAACTTTGAGATGAGCGCAGTAGGGTAGCAACGACAGTTCTTCAACTCCTATGACGAATTCAATCACGTGACCCCCCTCCCCCAGGCAGCGTAAGCCTAACCCTAACCCTACCGCTGTCATGGACCATAGTGAGGACCGCCCTAGGCAGTAGACCCCCCCTCTTGGCAGCAACAGTCCTATCACTTTCATAGACCATACTATGTGAGGACCTCCCCTCCCCCCCCCCCCGCACAAGAGGAAAATTCAGCCACATTTACCTGTGTATACATATTACCTGATAGTAGGTCGGGTATGTCGGAACCCGTCCCATCTTCTGGGAAATTTTACATCTATTTGTAGACATCTTCTGGGAACTTTTTGCGGGAAATCGAGTTGATGTTATCCATCTCCTGAAGCATTGTCTCCCATTCACTATCATTCATGTTGATGTAATACTTGTATACTGTCCCTTCAAACCGTGATGTGCGCACAGAACTCACGTAGCGCATGTCTAGATATGAAATGGCTTCAAGCCACTTCGTTTGCATTAAGTACAGTTTGAAGCCAATGTTGCGTAAACTTTTCAAGTTCTGACACACAATCTTCCACAAGAATGGTGGTAAAGCAAGACATTTCTCTCCACGTTTGCTTCGAAGAAATGGTCCAAATTCTCCATGCTCCACAGTAATGTTTCAGTTCACACTAATTTGAAAGCTACTTCTCCATGGCTGCACATTGAATGCTGACTTGGTCCTCTCAACCCACTCCTTTTATACGACATCAAATATATGTTTGTAAAATTGTGGAGTCCTTTACTGTTCTTCAAGCATTTTACAAATGTCTGTATTCACTTCAACTCGTCCATTGTTGAATAGCACAAGTTCTGATATATCCGTTGACAACGAAACATCGTCACCATAATGCAAAATAATTCTAGAAGCTACAACTAGCATGAGGTCAGCTGTCCAAATTGTATTGGCGTTGATAAATGCTGAATCAATGTCATAAGTGTTCCATGGTAAATGTAGTTCTTCACATTCACTCAGAAAAGATTGGATGAGACGATTTCTTGGAATTGTCATTCCAACAGCTTTCCAGTGTTAATGCATATTCTTCACTAGTAAAATCCAATCCGATTCAAAATAAGGAAGCATTGAAAACACATAGTCAGCATCTGTGAAGAAGTGACGCTGACATTGTTCACTAGTTCACTCAAGTAATCCACCACGCGAAAGCTGATATTGTGAAATGTGTTCTCGCTCATCCATTTATACGCCTAGGTTTTCGATTTCCCGCCAATGTACGGAACCATATACCATGTACGGAATGGCATAACAAGAAAACTGTCATCAAACTGCAAAAGAACAATCGGATGAAGGTGTCAAAACTACCCAAGAAAAGATTGGCAGAACTTCAATTGAAGAATATGAGCGTGCAAAATCAACTTGGACTTACCTGTGAATATTGTGGTGCTTACGGATGTGCCGGTGATTATGATTGTTAGTGCCTCAAGTACAATTGCAAGAGGTGTGAACCTGACAACTTCTGTAGCAAGTGTGAAGTACTTAAAGTCTGTGAGGCAAAAAAGAAGAGTTTTCGCTGTTCAGACATATAAAAAATGGACTTGTGTTTTAAAAAGGCTTATGTTGACTTTGTGATTTGCTAAACTTGCTTGCTATGAAACTCCAGACTATCAGCTTTACTATTTAGACTTTTTTTGGGTCGTTGTACACCACAGTCTCGATGTGATTGAACTACATTCAAGATTTATAATGTCTCCCCGACCAAGGGGAGACATATAGTGTATGTACGTTCTGTATGTGTGTGCCTGTGTCTGTGACAGTCTGTTGTGAACAAAGTGTTGTGTGCAAGATATCTCGAGAACGAAACGTCGGATCGACTTCAAACTTGATCAATTTATTTATTCCTTGGTTAGGTCGGACGCTTCTGTGTAGGGTATGACGTCATTACGTAAAAATCTTGTGTGCGAAATTTCTCAGCTGCTGAACATCGGAGAAAGTTGAAACGTGCTGGGATTGTTGCTTGGTAGGTCCGAAAGACTACAGATTTTTCTCGCGAGTAGAACGAACGAATGCGGCGTATGACGTCGTCGCGTAAAATATGTGTATATTTTGAACCAGATCTTGTATGCATAATATCTCGATAACGGAAAGTCATTTCGATTTAAAATTTTATGTGGATATCTTTGGTTTAGTCATACGACTGTCTCAACTTTTGACGGGTGAAAAATTATCTGTTGTTAAGCAAAACACCTCGACGTCGGAAAACCGGATCGACTTTAAATTTGGGGTAGTTATTCCTCGGATAAGTCGCGTGGTTTTGGTTAAACGTTATTAAACCCGTATGGAAAATAAAGAAAGGTGCCTAGCGTTAACACCCCTCTCCCCGCCACCGCCTACCCATTTTTTGGCTGCTTTGTTATCTAAGCATAGGTGTTAACTAAGCTTCAAAACAGTAACAGCATTACTGTTAGTCCATTGCTATTTGTTAGTGTCTGAAATTAAGCTTTTTGTGCGTTTCTCCTCTACGGCTGTTACGTAACATGCCACTCAGTCAGGGGTCAGTGTCAGTTGTGGTGCATGATGGAGTCGTTATCTACGAGGTCATGGAATGCTATTGTATTATAGGTCTAAGCAGGTCTAGCTTTTGTTTTTTTTTCTCGCCGCATATTTTGAGTTCTTTCATAATGAATTAAGGTTATGTTTGCAGAAATGAATATTTTATTTCAGTAGTTAGAAAAGGATTTTTTTGGTGGGGGGATCATGGGTTTAGTCGGGGAGACATTTGTTTTTATTTGCAAAAACAAGAAACTAAGTAGGTTTCGATTGAAAGTGTATAATATTAGCATGAACTTCTGTTTTGTGTGCACTGGTCGCTCTAGTTGGAGAATGTTATAAAACTGGAATAGAAGATGCAGACTTTGACTTTGATTCTGGGCTCTATTTTGCCCGCACTGATGTAGGAGTGTACTTTCGCGTGGTTAATTATTTAAGGGATTGTAAAGAAGAAACTGAAAGTGAACACTTCTACACAGATAAGGTAAAAAGAAGCCTTTTAAGAACTTAGTCATTTGAAGACATGCGACAGTGTTTTCTTTCTAGCGAATTTAATCTTATATGATTAGTTTCAAAGTGAACAAAGGAAGAAAATGATAGAAGAGGTAGCAGAAATTTTAAAAGAAGCTAGAGATAAACATGCTTTGAAAAATTCTCACCATTATCATATTATAAGAAGAAACAAAGTGAAACATGCCAGCAATGGAAGAAACAAAGAAGTCAAATGCAGTGCAAGTTGGCAGAAGTCTTAATGAACAACAGAGCATTGTCAAACCTCGAAAAATGCAACTAGACAACATGGAGAATGTTTTATTATTTGGTGGTTGTAAGGATGTTCTTTCAAACATGTTTCCAACAAGACTTGAACAGTATGTACATACGTTCAGGTCGAGGGAAGCTTTACAGTCTTAACCGCTTATCTCGAACCCGCTTATCTCGACACCCCGCCTATGTCGACATTTTTTCCATACCCCTCTCCCGACTCCTATTACCACCAGCAATTTAAACCCTGATATCTCGGCGTCGACATAAGAAAACACCCGCCTATGTCGACAATAAAGTCTCCCCCAAACCCATGTTTATATACTGTTTCGTGATCGCTTATCTCTACATGTGCTGTTCTTCAAAGATATTTCCCGGTCCGTTTTATTTGCGCAGATAATGTTTGCACCTTCCTTTTATCGACCAGGTTGCTTTAATCTTTTGTTTACGAAATGTAATACTTCCCCATTTACTTCTGACAGTCATGTCCATTAGACCTTTGTTATTTTTTAAGTTTCTTATCTTGCTTACCCTGGCTGCTGTCCATGGTGTAACTCAGTACCCTTCCATTGATTCAGATTTAATTTCGGTTTATTTCTCCAGGTTCTTTTGTCCTCACATTAAGACCACACATAGTCTTGAAAAAAATCAAAATTAAAAGAAAATTATGAGTTAAAAAAGGCATATTCGGGAAAATTATGAAATGAAAAAGACATGAAATAGTGAATGCA
This sequence comes from Protula sp. h YS-2021, assembly GCA_949752745.1. Lineage (NCBI taxonomy): Eukaryota > Metazoa > Annelida > Polychaeta > Sabellida > Serpulidae > Protula > Protula sp. h YS-2021. Next base: position 49,315,541 of record OX457026.1, on the reverse strand, counting down.
TTAAAAGTAAACTGGCTTCCAAAGGTGTGAAACGAAAGTAATGAAAAGAGGTTCAAATTGAATTCGATGTAAAACATAACACATTGATTGGATGGATGAAAAACGAGTAAAAAATCAAGCAACAGTATGAAAATGGCGAATTCGGACAGTCTTTTGTATTCATAGATCAGCTAACCAGCAGAGTCGAAAAAGAATAAATGTCCAGAAAAAAAAAACAGTTAACATTGACAAAAATGTTAAAGTAACTCTAAGACTGAATATTTCGTCTATTGTGGACTATTGTTTAATTTGAGTAGTTTTATAGTATTCAAAAACTGTTTATAATGTTGTGTGAAAAATGGGTAAAAATTTGTCTATAACTGTAAAATTGTTTTAAAGTCTGTCCGTTTGGTCGCCATCTTGAATTGGGTTATGTCGACAACCCGGATATGTCGACAAATTAGGTCTTCTCCCGAGGACGTCGAGATAAGCGGGTAAGACTGTATATCAATATGAGAAAGCAGTTTTTCATAACCGTCAAGATATTGTTTCAGCTATTGTTTCATGTAGAAATGGATATGAAGCGAAACGTATAGCTAAGGTAATAAAGCCATGTCCCTTGTGGCACACAGTGAAGATAAGCAAAATGCAAGATGTTTTATATGTAAAATTGAATCAGTGTGCATTATTTCACAAAAAGTTAAAAGAATGTAAAGACTTTAGTTGAAGCAACTTATGATAACTGGTGGGGAGCTGGTGTCAAACAGGTATCATCTCCATCATATACTGGTAAGAATATAATGGGAAAGTTGTTAAAAATGCTAACCATGCATGTTTAATCAGAGGGGTGAATATAAATAAAGTTTTGATATGTGACCTGTGAACCAGATAACTTCTGCAACAAGGGTTGACAGTATGGAAATCATTTGCTCACCAGCCGTCATATTGTGCAGACGTGTTTTTTTCAACCACCATACGGACATGTGAAGCAAGGATGCATGTAGAAACGTGTTTTAAGGGCAAGTCCGTGGACTACATGATAAGTGAACTGGCACGTTTTGGGTCTGTTCAACAACAACAGCAACACTTCAACATCTATTGGGAACTTGCTCATTCAATGCTGAAGTTGCCAAACTTACGCGAGGATTTCATCAAAGATTGTGTGCTTTCAGACATTGACGGAGCTGAGGAGTTTCATGTGGAAGCAGCATATCACTTTGCTCGATTTGATTCAAGACTGTTTGATGAAGTGAGAGAGTGGTTAATCTATATTGCAGTATAATGGCAGACATTACACTGAGACAATATATTGTGCTAAAAGAATATTGTGAAGAAATGTTATCGGCTGTAAAACATACATATTGAAATGAAGCTAAATATTATATTCATTTAGATAAAGTGTTGGACACTGCAAATCAAAGTTGTAAGAAATATGGTGTAGATGCAACCTTTGATGAATTAAGTAGGACCCGCGTAATATGAAGTCGTCGGGACCGAGCAAAATACTTCATATTACGCGAACTTTTACACATCCCACTTTCAATCACCCATACAATAAATAGGCATAGATTTATTGCTTATCTTGGAACGATTATTGTGTTTATTTCTTGTCTGTGCTACTGCCAGATAAAATCGAACTAAAATGAGTCACACAAAATACAATAAAAATCAAGCATAATTTTGTCTAAAATTCGAAAAATATTTATTAATTTTCGATTGTTTGGAGTTTGTGCCTCTTTGTTTCTGCAGCCAGTCTATGTACCTCTCCAAAAGGTCCTTACAAACTTTATCACATATTAAAAAATCATAATCAACCAGTCACTCATTCCAAAGGTAAGAAATGGCTGCAGGATCAAGAAGCATTCAGTTTACTACAACCTGTAAAATACAGGATTAAGAGACAGCGTGTCAAAACACGTGGTATTGATGGCATGTGCGGTATGGATTTGGCTGACATGGGAAACATAGCCCCCTATAATGATGATACCCGCTTTTTACTGGTTGTCATTGATGTGTTTTTCAAATACTTGTGGGTGCAGCCAATACCCAACAAATCACAGACCAGCATCATACAAGCCTTCCAGAAGATTTTTCATGAAACACATCGAAGAAGGAGGGAATTCCTGTCTATACAACAAAGAATGCAACCAAAGCAAACTTTGCTGAGAGAGTCATTTGTACTCTAAAGGGAATGATGTATCGGTATTTCCTACATAATCAAACTTATAGCTATATGGACATCCTTTCAGAGTTGGTGTACAATTACAACCATAGACCTCATGGCTGTCCCCTAATAAGTATGCTCCTGCAGATATTCGAAAGGAAAATGAATCTAAAGTGTGGAAGTATATGTGTGTGGAGAAATTGAAATTGAAACCAAAGAAGAAGAAAAAAAAACCTACAAATTTAAAATTGGTGAATATGTTCGCATTTCCACATGAAATGTGTTTCAACGGGATCATATAAAGTGGACGTAAGAAATCTTCATTGTCACACATCGTTGGAAAAAGCAAGGAATACACTTGTATCGTGTGAAAGACTTTAGACGAAGATATTGATGGACATTTCTATGAGGAAGAACTGCAGGAAGTGACAAAAGATATCTAACCAGCCTCGGTGGCCTAGTGGTTAGAGTGTCCGCCTCGAGACTGGAAGATCGTGGGTTTAAACCCCGGTCGGGTAATACCTAAGACTTTAAAATTGGGACTCCTCCTTGCTACCCTGTGAGGCACTCCACATGTAAGGGCTAGAAGGAGGGCTGGAATGAGCCATTTCAGTATAATGTGGCAGGGGGATCCCGATGTGACCATAGCAGCTGAAATACAATATAATACAATAGAGAGGGTGCTCCAATAGAATTTTATATTCCTGCAAGTACAGAAGAATATTTAGATTTAACGAACAGTAAACTTCATATTGTATGCTGCATTGTAAAGGGTGATGGAACAGCGTGTGGTGCAGATGGTAATGTATCATGTATCAATGATTTGTTTAATGGGTTATGGTCCAATATTGAATTATTTCTGAACGATCGATTGGTATCACATAGTAACAATACCCATGGTTATACCAGTATTATATCTCACCTCATTCATGACTCCTACGAAAGTTTCAATTCTGAGCGCTCAATGCGTCTCATGTACAAAGATACTGCTGGATCAGTGAATGTTCATGAGGTGAAAAGACCCAATCATGAAAATTTTGTATCAGGTTTTTATGTAAATACTGACGGTGGTGATATAGGTAACGCAGGAAATAATGGTTTACATAATTGTTATTTGCATACGCGTCTAAGCCATGAGTTTATGCTTACAGGTGCCTTAAGGGTAGATTTGAGCAGGATCGCTATCTTCCCTATGACATCAGTATGAAATTGTGTTTACATAGACAAAAAGATGAATATGTATTAATGGCTGCAAACAATACCTTTAAGATAGAAGTGAAAGATGCGTTTTTAACCATTCGCAAAGTGAGAGTTAGTCCTGGTATTCAGTTAAGACATGCAGATGCATTAATGAAGACTCCTGCTAAGTTTCCTATTACCAGAAAAGAATGTAAAATTTTAGCCATTCAGCCATTTTAGCAGAATTTCAATCTTTTGTAACAGATAACATCTTTTTGGGTCAGTTACCAAAACGTGTTGTCATTGGACTGGTTCATAATGAAACCTTTGCTAGAACTGCATTGAGAAACCCATACAATATTTTAATCTTAACCACATGCAACTTTACACTCAACTTTACACTCAAGCTTGACATAAATCGGGACAAATATCTTGACGCTTTTGAAACTCTTTACAAATCTTTTGATAAATTGAATGGTGAGAAAAGTTCCATCATAAAACGGGAAGATTGGCCTAGAGGTTGTGCTTTATTTTCTTTCGACTTAACACCTGATTATGATGGTGATGATTATGATGGTGATGACCTTATCAAACATAGGAATTTGCGGCTAGAGATTAATTTTGCCGGTGCCTTGCAAAATACAGTCAATGTTATAGTGTTGCAGAATTTGATAACATTATTGAAATAAGTGCCAATTGAAGCATTCAATCCGACTACCAGTCATGAACACGATGGCACATTGACCCATGATGGCATGACAAAAGACTTGTTTCAAGGTGTGTTTTCCATGGACCAGTTACCATCTTTACAACGCGGTGCCTATGTCTTCAATACAGACGATCTTGTGCTAAAGGGTTTGGTATATAGACATTATAAACCATTGTTTTATTGATGTTGTATTAGTTAAGTTGTTGTAATTGTCAATTTCATTTCTTATAAATAAAAGCAAGACAGTTTTATACAACTTTCTTTGTTTTTATTGTGTTACATTTCAACAATTATTTTACATTAAACTTTTTTACAAACGCATTCAATACATTTATAAATGGATGCCATTCATTACAATCTAAATTAATATATGTATCGTAGACATTATACCCACATTTGTAAATGCTATGAAAACTCACATAACTCACATTACCAAACTTTATTATGTAAACAGTTTCATGTTCAGACAGTTTCAGTTCATATCCATGTTCATTCATGTCTGTCCATCATCATAAACCACATGGGATGTGTCAGCTCAATGGACTTGGTACCCCGCATGATTTGCACTTTCAAGTCCTCTTCGAATTCAAGCGTCAGGTTCTTCTCAATCCAATGCTTGTAACAGAGCATACCATTCCACTTTGTTGAGGGTGATGTAGTCGTAGCGTTCTGTGAGCTCGTCATACTGGCGAAATCCTACAAACACGTCTAGACAGTTCTCAGTCACACCCACTTCTAAATCATCTGAGAGTATAAGGGGAAAGCCAGGTATCCTCAGCTTCTCTAGATTGTCCTTCAACACGGAAAGAATAAAATACTTCCCAAAATGTCAGCACAATGTCACCACATGCGTTCCTCAGATATGATCTGATAAAAAGTCCTCCATCTCATTCAACAGTCAGATCAACTATGAGCTTTTTTTGTCTGCCAAAACATTTTTATGCTCGGATGATAGTAAAGAGCGGATGTTGTATGGCCTCTAGGAATCGTAAGACTGTGCGCCATCTCTTCATCTCAAAGTCAATTAATGCTGTAAATGGAGTATTTGGCACAATTCCATCATAATCCTGTGGATAATCCTGTAAAAGATTTTTCCAGAATCTGACACGTATGTTTGATGAATCATGCCCAATCACTAACACTTCAACATTATTTTCAAGTTTCCGTTTAAACCCAGGTACTTTCAACGGTATGTTTTTAAAGTCTTTCCACACTTCAGGTTCAGAGAGGCAGAATTTATAATAACTTCATTCAAGTCATTCATGGCGAAGTAAGCATCACCGTTAAACAATAATACATTCATGATGGTAGTATGTACACTTTATGAGGTGTCCTCTTGTCTTCGAAGCCTTTTATCCAGTTCTTTCACCTGCTTCTTTAACATTTTCCATTCAGGTGTTGTCAGCAAAATACCCTTTTTCGTAGGACGGTTTCTTCCAAACCGTGCATCTCTGAGGTACGTGCGAATGTTCGCCACTCCTTCATTGCTTTGTTTCATAATTTTAATGTACTTTCTATGTGTCTTCCTATAGCAACAGAACTGACACAATATGACCCTAACGGGTTGCTCGTGTCGTTAAACCAATCAATCAATCAATCAATCAACTTTCTATGTTCTAGAGAAAGCATTCCCTCCCACGACTGTGGTGTTGACGTCGTCTCCACTTTCAATTTCTTGGTGGTGGGGGTGGTGGTAGGATTTTTTACTTTTTAAGTCTGTCTATATCAGCAAGAGTATCCATATCACTTGCAGATCTCTTAGGACTTCCAACGTCCATGTTAACGCTTCAATGTTCACACCTCAAATAACTCTGAAGTTGGAGGACCTTCCCCCTTTTATAGTGTCGTCTTGTAATGTCCATGGGCCAAGGTGGAATAGCCATCATTGATCACGTATCGCTTGTCGTCATATGGGGAGACGGCTACTTTCCTCAACTTCTCCGAGAAAAGCTGGTGGTCATGACTTCGAATAATGTGCCCTGTAGCCATCGAGTTTGGTTGAACAAACTGTCTCTATACTGCATATGTTTAATGCGTCTTTGACAAGCTCGAGTGATGCCTTTAGCCGTATGTTTTCTTTCCCACCACACATTAAACTGTACATTTTTGGTCTGAGTCCAACAAACTCTTCAGTGGGGGTGCCTGCGGTCTCATCGTTGGAATGCAGGAAATGATCTCTCGAATAGTCACTTGTGTCGAACAGATCAGCATCTTGCTGCATATCCTTGTAGATATCTTCCGTTTCTATGTCATAACGTAGACTGTCGGGGTCGCTGAACAACACCTAAGCATTGAGGTGCTTGGCAATGATATAATTGCAATGAAAGTCAAGCATAAGCACTTTGCTGAGGTCGAGAATGGTGAGGCCGACTTGAATTGGTTTATTCAGAAGCAAATCCACTTCGCGTAAATGTACGGCGTTCCTATCTTAGTTGACAATTCTGAATTTATGGAAAGAAGGCTTGGCCACGAGTTTTTTTTAACCGCTTTTCCTTGTGAACAAGTTCAAAATTCATTCGCTTTCTCACATTTTCCATTGTTTTACCAAACACAGAGTTGTTCATCAGTTTGAAGAAGTCTTTCTGAAACGGGTTCTTAGCCAATTTTCTCTTTTCCTTGTTCAAGGTAATGTATTTCTCCAACCCGTTACTCTTTTCAAACATGATAACATGGTGCATTTTGGTGACTTTCGACCCCAGTGAGACCTACTGCTGCAAATTCCTATAATGAAGCACATATTGCATAAGTTAGGAATGAGCTTTTCACTAGGTTTGCCTTTCATGTTCAGATCGTTCCGTAGCTTCTGACTGTAGTCTGACAATTCTCCAACTTTGGCATATTTCCGTTCTGGAGCTACTGGATAGTGATTATGACGATCATGGATTGAATGTGGGTATTCTAAATCCACTTCCAAAATGTATCCAATATCGTCATCTTCAGCCACATCCATGAAGTCGAGGGATTCTGGCTCACTGACCCACATAAATCCACTTCGTGGCATGCTTTGCGACATGGCCCAGACATACAGGTTGTTTGCGTCGAGGTACATCACGTTGTTGTTTGGTATCTCAGAATTGTAATCTGCTACATAGGGGTTATTTGCTTTCGCGTACTTGTGCGTGATCACAGATATGCCTCCGTATGCCTTGTTCAACCATTTGGTACATATCAATGTCAGTGATTAATTCCAACCTCACTTTTGTCGCTTTTAACATAGCATCCCACGACAGTCCTTGCGCTGTATAATAATGAGCAGGATCCAATTCAAACGTGTTGAGACATACTTGACTAAAATTTTCAAACACTTCAGCTAACAGTAGCACATCAGATTTCAGGTACAGGTCGTACATGTAAACATAGATAAATTTGGCTAAGTTTTCCTCTCCTAGAGGAGGGGGAGGGGGGGGGGAGGTCCAACATACCTAACATACTATCATGTAATATGTATACACAGATGAATTTGGCTAAATTTTCTTTGGGGGGAGGTCCTCACACAGTATGCTCTATGACAGTGGTAGGACTGTTGCTGCCTGGGGGGGGGGGGGGGGGGTCCTCACATAGTATCATACTACTGCTAGAGTATACTTTTTTTTGCTCGATGTTATAAATGTCATTTTAATTTTTTTGTGAGCTTCAAACAAGTTTTTTATTTTAGTTTTTTCTATTGATAGTTTTTCTTTTGATGGTTTTTCTTCAATTCTGTTCCTTTTTCTTAATTTTAAGCCCTTATACAATACTGGTTGAAGGCTATTGCTATTGTTCTGTACGTCTGCCCGTCGAACCGTCCGTATACAATTATTTTGTCGGCACGAAATTTTAAAAAAAGAAGCTTCACCAAACTTTACTGGAAGAAAGTTCATGTGTAGGTGTGCAGTTCGAGTTCAGTTCTGTGGTAGGGCGCAAATTGCCCTCCCTAAACGGTCTCCGCGACGATATGGTAATACACAGATTAATAATAGGACATTCTTACACTACTCACAAACACCTCTTAAGAGGTGAACCACACCCCGAATGTATAAGTTGTCAGGAACAGTATACAGTGAAACACATCTTGATAGATTGTATAGACTTCAATCACATTCGTCCCGTTATTATAGAGTTGACTCTATGAGAGAGCTCTTTGAAAAAGTAAATTCTAACAAGGTCTTGGAATTTTTAAAAGAGATTAACTTGTGTTCGTATGTATAGATTACCATTAATTGTTTTAGTGTATTTACGTTTTTATCTTTTACTGACTTTTAATCAGTAAAGTATAAATGCGACAAAGTTACCGGGAATGACACAATATGACCTGCAATAGGTTGGCGATGTTGTTAAATCAATCAAGTAACTAACTAACTAACTAGTTCAGCTTCTTACAATTCAGTTCGTTTGTCTGTCTGTCGCACTTTTTGTCAGGATGATATCTCAGAATCTTTTCATCAGAGCATTACTATTAATCCGTCGCAGTGCTATTAGAATATACTTTTTAAAAGTATTATACTTCTTGTTTTAAAAAGATTTTGGCGAAAATATACTTTTTTATAAGTTTAATACTTTTTTTCAAGGTCTGTGCTTTTCGTTGACTTTTTAAGAGTCACTTGATGCTGCTGGAAGCGAGATTTCTTATGCAGTCATCTCTCGATGATAACCAGTGTCACTTGTTTCTCGTCCCTTCGGTTGAGTATGACACCAATTGGTTGTAGTTCTTGCTAACGTAGTCCATACAAACAATTTTATTAGGCCCCAGCCCTTCGGATTGGTCGGATTTGGTGAACTGGAAGTGGTTAAATTGGCGAAAATCACAAAAAATGTTTTTCCTTTTAGGAAAAAAGTTTGTCGCGTCATATCTCTGGCTCTGTTTGTCGTACAGTCTTGATTTTGGTCTCATTTGAAAGATCTCTAACTGTGTGTGTGCCTTTTGGTCCACCGGAAATGGTCAAATTGACGAAAATGTCTTTGGGACCTTTTCACAAGTATTTCACAAATATTCTGTTGTAACAATTCTTTGTGTTTCTTTGTTGTGTGATGTTCTGATGTGACTTCTGAGGAAACATTGTTGAACCAACAACACTTGGCTGTTGCAGTCCTTGGTTTTGTTTGCAGTCGCCAACTATCGAATTGGGTAAGCTGTTTTGGTATATATTTATAAGTATATATATATACTGAGAGAATGAAGAAATGTAGCACGTCTCTTAATTTTTCAGGAAACACCTGCAGGGCTGCCTTTGTGCAATCTTTTAGATGTGTGTGTATATGTCAACTTTTTTCAACTTTTTTTTCAAAATTAATCTCCTGCTATTTTTTTATTAGATCTTCTTGATAGAACACGTGTACAATTTCTAGATGGTCCTGTTCCGGAGTTTAACTTTTTTCGCTATAGGCAAAAAAAGAGTAAAGATCGACATGAAGGGATTTTTAAAATGGTTAGAAGTTTAACAAATAAGAGTGACAAAATCGGGATTAAAATGCCCTTTCTGCCACAGTTTTAGTTTTATCATCTTGAAGTTACACATATACAATCCCTAGCTTATTCTGTATCAGAATAATACACTTTTATTCCCCACAGGTAGAATCTGTGGGGAATATATGCGGTCGGTGTGTCATCAAGAGCTTGTTAACACGATAACTTAAAAATTGCTGCAAGGATTTTCATGAAACTTGGTATGTAGCTTCTATGGGAACAAACACAGATCGGTAGTGTAAATGGGCCAGGTTCATCCAGGTTCATCCAAGGAAAATGAACAAACTGGAAAAATTTCAGCTCTTGATTGACTATTGATGGCCGTGTTTAACTAATGGGGGTGGGGGGTGCTGTGGGAAATATGTGGGCTATGCACACTGCTGTATTTTCAACATCATCTGAAAATAATTGACATCTTTGGAAAGTGCCTAAAATTACATTAATATTAAAAACCTAAAAGTAAAAATAAATAGATAAACTCGGCCAGTGAACCATTACCATTTAATTCTTAAATTGTCTGTCGGTGCGTCCGTCAACTTTTTTTTGGTGGGGTCGATGTCTGGAAAACTATTTTCGGAACTTCTCCAAACCTTACAGAATGAAAGTATAGATGGTGTACATGTGTAACGGGGGAGAGGGGCTTCTGTGCGTCGTACTTTAAACTTTTGTGCCCCCCCCCCCTCAGCAACAGCGTTGAACCTGTAATCCCAGCTCTATATTTACCTAAAGGGTTAATGCTTCTGCATATTGTTACATTTTAGCTACAACTTGAAATAGTGGACTACCGCATTATAACGTAGTTGCGTTGCAAGGGGTACATCTTGAATTTCCTCAGAGCTTAAACGTTTTTCGCCTTCGTTTTACCATTATTGTTGATTTACCGAATAACTACGGTAGCAATTATTGTTGCCATATCGCGTACACGTCATACGTAAGTGTATTCACATTTTTTGCGGAAACCAAACTAATGGATTTTTTTGGATTTGGACTGTAGAAATGTTAAAGCAAATATAAACAATAAAGCCAGCTGACAAATAACTTATTGTTCTCTTACTTCGTCTTTCTACAGGGTTTACCGAAGACTAGAAAATTAATATTTAAATAGAAATCTTCATTATTCTAGGCGGTGACGCTGGATCTTAAATACGCAAGTCTAATTACAGATGAAATCCCTTAATCGTCGATGATTATCACCCGTGAAACGGAGTGATATTGTTCTTGTAATGTCCGTCTATCTGTCCGTCTGTCGACACTTTTTGGAAGTGATTCGATTGTTCGCCTGCAAATAAAAAGACCACATACTGCAGCTGTGCATACGGGGGTTATTTTGGAATTTTGCAAATATATGTCGACACGGGGTTACAATCAGTTTCACTGATGCACTTGTTGATTAAATAGCTATAAGCACGGCAGATACCCCGGTCTCTGACCGTCTAGTTTAATCAGGGTTCACAAAATTGTTGTCAGGGGATTGTCAGGATATTTCGTCGTGCTGGAATTGTCAGGGAAACTAAGAGTTTAAATTTGAATTTCCTCTTTATTCTGTGAGATACTCCGCAATAAAGGCTAAGAGGTTGGACTGGAATGCCTAATGTCAGTAAAATGTGCTAGAGGGATTTCGATATAACCAAAGTTGAAAGGGATCTTTAAAAAAAATAAAACGTATAATGCAAAGGTTATAAAATCACTCATGCGGTGTATTTTGTGGGGTTAAATACCTGGCTTCTTACTTTCTGTAACTTGTCAGCCTGTCATGCCCCTATATGACGAGAGCGCATATGGGTATGGAAATTTTTGCTCGGGTTGTTTAAATGAGAGTTCAGTATAATCGCTCTTAAATCGATAATTCAAACCGAAAGAGACCAAGTGAATTAATTAGAGTTGTAGAATATTTGAGTTATCGACCAAAAGCAGGCTTTTTAAAGTTATATAGTTCATGAAATTGGGATATTATTATGTCATAATAGCAATGAAATTATAATTCAAATAATTGAATAAAGATAAATATTTCAGGTTGAGCTCACATGCTTGGGGAAAAAACCACGGACTGGACCAACCAGATGTTGTTGCTTCAGAAAAATTTGACGCGGACAAAACAAGATTGTATCGAAGGAATAAGTATTTTTACTCAATAAAAGTTAACCTTGAAATACTTTCATAAAGCTAGTAATGCGTTTTATTGCATACTTACATACTGAGAACTTCTGAATACTTTTTTTCGATGAAAATATACTTTAAAAAAACGTCTAGCAACACTGAGTATGGTCTGTGACAGTGGTAGGACTGTAGCTGCCTAGGGGGGGGGGGGGGCGATCCTCACATAGTATGGTCTATGACAGTGGGTTAGGGTTAGGATTACGCTGCCTAGGGGGGGTCTGACGTCATTGTGACGTCAAAAGTGTGGTAGAACTGTCATTTCCCCCTACTGAGCGCGTGACTTTACAGGAGAGATGAGGCGCGTGAGCACAAGACCTATATAATACGGATTAGGAGAATGCGTGGGACTTGCAGCAGGGGGTTAACGAAGGGGGACGAGATAATTGCAATTTTCCTGGAGTACATCTGTCAATAAAATAAACAGCGAGGAGGGGTGAGCGGCGCCGAACATTGGTGTTTAAATACAATTAACAAACATTTCTTAATTGTCCATTTAACTTTGCTATTTGTAAGTAAGACACACAAAGGCTGATCTTAGAGTCTGTTGCTGCTAAAATAAAACAAACGATTGGGAAAAAATGGATTTTTCTTTAAATCAGTAAACATGCATACATTCTTCACAACAATAAAAATAATTGTCCAAAGGGTCCTAATCGAAAACAGTAGTGGTAGAACGGGAGTCACAGCCTTTTAACTGGTATTACGGCGTGGCGCAACAATACTTGAACAAGACCTACGCAATGACAGTGGGACGGACAAATACAGTTCATATGCAGGCGAGCTCCATGCTGCCTGTGTCTTGAGTATATGGGCGGGAATTCTATAGGCAAAGGATGCTCCTCCTCTTTTAAATGTGTGACAGGGTGCAACATACGTACTCGCCAACTCGCCAGTGGCGAGTAAAAATTCCCTTGCCAAGCTGGCGAGTAGAAATTGCATTTGGCGAGTAAAAAATTTTGCTGATCTTGCACCCTGACTGTGTAACCACTATATATTCCTTTGCCCCTAAACCGATTTTTTACAATATCGCACGCAAAGTGTTAACAAATAAGTTGTACGTTATCGGTACTGTTTTGCTGGCCTTGTATAAGAAAAGGGGATCATTGTTGGGAGTATGGAAAAAAATGGCAACGGAAAAAATGGCACATGTAAAAAATGGCACAAGGAAATAATGGCACAGTGCAAAATCGGAAAAATGGCAACATAAAAATGTCATTTTTTATTCATATTAAAAAACGGAATATTAAAATAGGTTTGGACCGTGTTTACTTGCAAATCGTTTTCACTAAAAAATTCACAAAAATGAATTCATATTAAAAAAAGGTACATTCAATGAAAACTAGCTAAAGCCTGAAGTACTCGAGGGTATCCAGACAGAAGGGCCTTGGACAAAAGGGCCTTGGACATAAGGGCCTTTCCCAAAACGGCCTTTCCCAAAAAGGCCTTTTCCAAAACGGCCCTAAATGAAAAGTTGGACAAAAGGTCCTTGAGAATTTTTTCTAGGATTTTGAGTTAAAACTATTTAATAAAATATGTAATAAAATAAAAAAACAGGCATCATTGTGTTTTTAAAGATAACTGCCTTGATGTTTTGTTTCAATTACTCCCCATCACTCTCTTGAAATTTCCGAAGCACAGTGCCACAGGTTAATCCCTGTTTATACCAATCACTGCCTTGATGTTTTACTCATTGTAAATACTCTTTTAATTACTTCGCATCACTCTCTTTAGATGCCAGATTTCAGAGTCATTATGCCACAAAAGATAATCTCTGTCCTTTGTTTCGTTCCTCTGCACTGTGCTGTTTAAACACACGCGCTAAGCCGGATGATGTTGGCGTGTCAGTGTCTTGCCGATATATGAGTTCTGAATTTCAGGTCTTTATTTGAACTGTGACCAACAGCAATGAACACAAGACAAAGTAATAAATGGCAGCCAAAAATTTGTCTGAATCAGGTAAAAAAATCAATAAACTTTATAAACTTTGCTTTTGGAGGTGTTATTTTATAACATAAAAAATAAAAATAATTTTGAGAACCATATCCAAAAAAAAAATCTCAAATCCCTTTTGTCCAACTTTTCATTTAAGGCCCTTTTGGAAAAGGCCGTTTTGGGAAAGGCCCTTATGTCCAAGGCCCTTTTGTCCAGGGCCCTTCTGTCCCGGATTCGTACTTGAGATCTACGTTTCCCGAAATAAAACAAGACACTAATCACTATGAAAACTGTTTTTGTCCATGCACAACACTCAGACTGATTTCTGCACCGCTCCCATCGAATGTTGCGACCTGCACCTCGAAGGAGCTGTTCTAAGGTCTTTGTGCCCTGCTGTCGGTCCAAACACAATTGAAGAAGTCGCGCCTGTAATTGTGCCTAAACACGTTTTACGCGCTTTCTTGGAGGTTCCCCACGTTCGGCATTCAGCAACACAGCACTGACGTGGGCGGCGTCGGCTTTAATCCAGTGGATCAGTTTCCAGACGAACGGGTGGCAAATGCCAACCAGGTGTTCGATTCTGTGGTTCCGGGCCTCGCACAGATTATTTGTACGCTGCTCGCCATTCAAGGTAACTTCGTGAACGTTCCACATTTCTGGTGGAAAAAGTATTGGTAGGCATTGCAGCGTTATCACGTCTTGTCCATCGTTTCCGCGGCTTTGGATTCGTCGGTATACCCCAAAACAGTATGTGTCCAGAAAGTAATCCAGAAGTGGACTGATGTCCTCTGGTGTGTTGGCACGGAGATACCTGAATCCTTCGTCGGGATCAGCAATATGCGGCAACGCAAGGGAATCCATGCCACAAAAAATTCGACTTCTTCTGATTCCTTGTACAGTTGCGCAAGTCCGAGTTCCTGGATCTTTCTGAACGTAGCTTGAGTAAGGTGATACAAGCATCTTTGGATCGTAATGTCCTTGCCTAAGGTCTCCGTTCTCGCGCGTTTCATGACTAACTCAAAGTCCATCACTGTAGTCATAGCATCCGGCTCTTGGTGCAGTTCTGCGCACTTGACTATGATCACACGTAAAGGTTCCTGGTATCTCTCTTTGGTCTTCCGCTGGAGGAGGGCATACACACATGAAACTGCAGTGTTTCCCAGTGGTATGACGTACAGCTGGCAAAACCCATGTTGCGCCACATCATGATTGCCATCCATGTACCATGGGGTTTGCAGAGGATAAATGATCTAGCTCCTCGCTGGATGCAAATATTATCTGGCAGCTGCATCTGGACCGTTGTCATACATCACAAACTGTTCGGGTCCATTCACTATCCAGAACCAGGTCATGAAGACTGTCCTTTTCCGCCGGCATACGTCCAAGACACTAATTTCGTCAAGTACGTTTGACTGATTCTTCTTTGTCAAGTTCCGTCCTGGAATCGACGTCGATCTCTCTCATGTGCTGCGTAAATATTTGAGCAGGTTTGTCAAAACTCTGTCTGGCCTGTTGTTCCATCTGTGCGCGGCATTTGGCAGCAGCCACTTTTGCGTCGCTTGGGTCATGGTTGTGTTCCTTTAACAGGGTGGGATAACTTAACAACTCCTGCAAGGATTTTCATGAAACTTGCTGTGTAGCTTCTATGGAAACAAACACAGATTGGTATTGTAAATGGGTCAGGTTCGTCCAAGGAAAATGGACCAGCTGGACTTTCAGCTCTTGATTGACTATTGTGTGAGCTTGTTAACACGATAACTTAAAAACTGCTGCAAGGATTTTCATGAAACTTGGTATATGGCTTCTATGGGAACAAACACAGATCGCTATTGTAAACGGGCCAGGTTCGTCCAAGGAAAATGGACCAGCTGGACTAAGAAAATTTCAGCTATTGAGTATTGATGGCCGTGTTTAACTGATGGGGGGGAGGGCTGTGGGGAATGTGGGCTATGCACTCTGCTCTAGTTTGGTCTAGATATCTGCTTGGTGTACATAAAGCCATTCAGACACTGCTTCTGGCCACCTTTCGTGCTGATTATCACTTTCATTTTGATGATTTTCAATTAAAAATACGGCCATATATAGGGCATCTGAAGCATCAGGTTTCCACTAATCGCAGTCGGAGTAAGTTTTATACAAGCAGGATTTAGCTGCAAACACTCGAAATTGACCTTAAAACAATGTACATGGGGATTAGGATTAAGATAAATTTCGTACTTTCAGACAGGCAGGGACTCTTTGGTCTTAAGTCGGACTGCAAGACACCCGCCTTGTTGCTGTTGAATTTGATTGAACTCCGGAGTAATGTCGGAAGTTTGCAGTAGTTGTAAGTGGGGCAAAAAAAGGGGGGTTGCCGTTATTTCCGTTTTTTGTACTGTGCCATTATGTCCTTGTGCCATTTTTTCCATTGGCATTCTTTCTACACCCTCGTTGTTGTTACGGCAAACCATTTCGAAGCGCCTATGCATAGCCAGTACAGGACACAGGGGAGGGGGTGGGCAGAGATGCGTTGGATGAAAATTTCAAGTTTTTATCGAAATCTTACAATGGTTTGGTGTGTTTAACCCCAATAACAACACTGTCCGGATTCATGACGTAATCCTGTTTGCACAGGGCGAGGACGCCTCGTATTTGCTGTAGAATTTACCGGGTTTTGGAATTTTTGCTTAAGTTGTATTCCTTTTGTGTGCGTAATTCCTTTCAATGTGGTTGAGAGTACAAAATTGTCTTCCGTTGGGTTTGGGTGTCCGAGTTCGAGGTGCAGTACACGTACTCCTCCAAGTAATAACGTATTGACAGGTTTTAATGTTCGTGCCAAAAAGGCAGCAAAACGCGGGAGGGTACTTTTGCGAGCGGGTACAGGATTATAGCCATAAAAAGCACAAAAACGTGTCCCTGTGGGTTCGGTAGGCAGATTTTGTCGCTTGGGAAAGAGCAACTTGTCCAATAGTAAAAATATTGTGTTTACCGATGCTTTACAGGTCGCACACTGGTTCCGTCACTAATTTATTGCCAGAGCCGTCCGTTGAGGGAATTTTTAACTGAATGCAGCTCTTTACATTTCTTTTTTCAGTACAATTACATAAAAGATGTAGCAGACACGCAAGCAGCTGAGAATGAGGGCAGGCGCAAGTCCAAGCCAAAAAAACACTAAAAGCGCCGTGTCTGCAAGGACTGACGAACATTTCCATGTGAGATCTGTTGAAAAAAAGTGAAAAAAAGAGGAAGGCTCTTCAGTGAATACAAATGAGAAAGCATTTGCTTTGCAATTCACGTCTCACTTTGCAAAGCCAAACAATATCATATTGACTGGGTTTTCGGCGACGAACATCGTCTCCGATTTAAGGCCACTGTTTGAGAAATTCCAGCTATTAGGTGTAGCCCAGAACCAAACTACACGCGGCACCACGTCGGTGTGCTAGAGTGAACACATCAGAGAAGTGATTTTGTTGACAGTTTTCGGGTTCATGGATTGAGACACCACAATGTTTGCGTATACCCTTTCTGAAAGGTTATTTTCGTTTTAGCTCCAGCTTCTCACGGAAGCAGGAGCTATAGCAGTAGCTGAAAGTACGTGCGTAAGTTGAAAAATCGTATCTACTCCTAGGTTTTTAGCCCCAGCTTCTAAAGAAGCAGTCGTTGAACATACACTCCCCCCTTGTTATCTCGAAGTCGACGGGATCGGCCGATTTACTTCGAGATAACCGGTGTTCGAGATAGCGGGGAAGGCATTTTTCGTTGGTCATGGTGTGGAAAGTTGGAGGGGGGGGGGGGGGGGTGAGACAGTTGGGTCGATCATTACAAGTTTAAAAATGTTTGCAAATGTGTTTACATAAATATATAGTTTTAAAATTAGATTTTAAGTAATGACACAAGGAAACAAAATTTTTCAATTTTATTAACCATCCATACACAGTAAAACATGCGATTTCATTATGCAATGTTGCAAATAAAACGTGCATGAACTGAAACGTTTAAGAGTCTCAGAACAGAGAATTAATCCGTGAGTACGGCAATGAGTTCAGTTCTCTTTACGTTCAATTACACTTTCACTTGCACGTATAACACCAAACCAGTTTATAAACGGGTGACATTTATACCAAAAATAGATATCCGGAGTTGAACATGTCGGCGCTCGCAATTGCAATGAATATCCCTTGCTGATTATCACCCGTGTAACGGAGGGATATAGTTTTCAGCTTGTCTGTCCGTCCGTCCGCTCTAGTATACTATCTTTTGTCCAGGCTGTTACACGAAAACTATTCATGCTAATGCTTTTTCGTTTTACATGCGGTTAATACGTATATTGAAGGTGTCCAACGTTGTGGTTTCGTTCGATTTTATGAAAAATTGTCAAAATGACAGTATTTTGAAAATAGATACAAATTTAGTTCGAATGGACAAAGATGTGACATTTTGTCGAGGCCGTAACTCCAAAACTATTCATGCTAATGCTTTTTCTTTTTGCATGCGGTTAACACGTACCCTGGAGGTTTGCAACGTCATATTTTCCTTCGATTTGGTGAAAAATTTTCAAAATGACAGTGTTTTCAGGGTGCCCACAACAGGGAAAAACCGGGAAAATGACCACGTACTTTTCCAGACAGGGAAAACACAGGGGATTTTTACATTTCGCCTGAACACAGGAAAAATACAGGGAATTTTATTTTGCCAGCATAAAACACAGGGAAAACACAGGGAATTTTGAAATGAATTGCCTGTGGGAATCCTGACTTGAAAATAGATAAACATTTAGTTCGAATGTACAAAGATGTGACACTTTGTCCAGGCCGTAACCCCAAAGCTATTCATGCTAATGCTTTTTCGTTTTGCATGCGGTTAATACTTATATTGAATGTGTGCAACGTTGTGATTTCGTTCGATTTGATGAGAAATTGTCAAAATGACAGTATTTTGAAAATAAATAAAAGTTTAGTTCGAATTCACAAAGATGTTACTTTTTGTCCAGGCCGTAACTCCAAAACTGTTCTAGCTAATGCTTTTTTATTTTGCATGCGGTTAATGCGTATATTGAAGGTGTGCAACGTTGTGATTTCGTTCGATTTGATGAGAAATTGTCAAAATGACAGTATTTTGAAAATAGATAAAAGTTTAGTTTGAATTCACAAAGATGTGACGTTTTGTCCAGGCCGTAACTCCAAAACTGTTCATGCTAATGTTTTTTTGTTTTGCATGCGGTTAATACGCATATTGAAGGTGTGCAACGTTGTGATTTCGTTCGATTTGATGAGAAATTGTCAAAATGACAGTATTTTGAAAATAGATAAAAATTTAGTTGGAATGTACAAAGATGTGACATTTTGTCGAGGGCGTAACTCCATACCTATTCATGCTAATGCTTTTTAGCCCAGCTTACGTTACACGTAAGCTGGGGTATTCCTATCGGTTTGCGGGCGGTGTCCGTTAGTTAGTTAGTTAGTTAGTTAGTTAGTTAGTTAGTTAGTTAGTTAGTTAGTTAGTTGTTTATTTAGTAAACTTTGGTTCAAAATGCATCTCCTCCTACAATTTTGATCCGATGTCATTTATTTTTGGTGTGAGGCATCCCTAAGGGGTCGTGCATACGGCTTGTGCTTTTCTAGTCGATCGGGTGATTTTTGAATTTTTGGCGAATTTTTAAAGAAAAAATTTTAAAATGTATCTCCTCCTACATTTTTGACCCGATGTCATTTATTTTTGGTATGAGGCATCCCTAAGGGATCGTGCATACGGCTTGTGCTTTTTTAGTCGATCGCGCAATTTTTGTATTTTTGGGGAATTTTTAAAGCAAAATTTTCGAAAATAATTCAAAATGCATCTACTCCTACAATTATGATTCGATGTCATTTATTTTTGGTGTGAGGCATCCCTAAGGAGTCGTGCATACGGCTTGTGCTTTTTTAGTCGATCGGGTGATTTTTGAATTTTAGGGAAATTTTTAAAGAAAAAAATTTAAAATGTGTCTCCTCCTACATTTTTGACCCGATGTGATTTATTTTTGGTATGAGGCACCCCTAAAGTGTCGTGCATACGGCTTGTGCTTTTCTAGTCGATCGGGTGATTTTTTAATTTTTGGGGAATTTTTGAAGAAAAAAATTAAAAATGTATCTCGTCCTACATTTTTGATCCGATGTCTTTTTTTTTTAGCCCAGTTGGCTTTTTAGCCAACAGGGCTATACAGATGGGGGCAAGTATTCCTTTACTGCATTAGGAAATATTTTTATTTTTGCGGTTTAAACCATTTTTGGCGATTTTATTGCCAATTTGGGCAAAATACGAAAAAACCTATCTAGTCCCTCATTTTTCATCGGAAGATTCCGAAATTTTTTATGAAGAAACTAGGACTAAGGTGTAAAAAAAGTACTTTTTTCAATTTTTGAATTTCGCCTTATTTTTGAATCTACTGAGCTTCAAAGTTTGCAACTTCAAAAAATTGGCAAATTTCCAATTTTTTTTTCTTAACAAAGTAGTTAAAGTGGAATATCTTTTTTATTTTTTATCCGATTCGTACCAAATTTTTAACACGAGTTTTTAACCTTCTACTGCATTAGGAATTTTTTTATTTTTTGGTTTATACCATTTTTGGCGATTTTATTGCCAATTTGGGCAGAATACGAAAAAACCTATCTAGTCCCTCATTTTTCATCGGAAGATATCGAAATTTTTCATGAAGAAACTAGAACTAAGGGGTGAAAAAAGTACTTTTTTCGATTTTTGAATTTCGCCTTATTTTTGAATCTACTGAGCTTCAAAGTTTGCAACTTCTAAAAATTGGCAAATTTCCATTTTTTTTCTTAACAAAGTAGTTAAAGTGGAATATCTTTTTTATTTTTCATCCGATTCGTACCAAATTTTAAACGCGAGTTTTTAACCTTCTACTGCATTAGGAATTTTTTTTTTATTTTTTGGTTTAAACCATTTTTAGCGATTTTATTGCCAATTTGGGCAAAATACGAAAAAATCTATCTAGTCCCTCATTTTTCATCGGAAGATTCCGAAATTTGTTATGAAGAAACTAGAACTAAGGGGTGAAAAAAGTACATTTTTCGATTTTTGAATTTCGCCTTATTTTTAAATCTACTGAGCTTCGAAGTTTGCAGCTTTTAAAACATTGGAAATTTCCATTTTTCTTCTTAAAAAAGCAAAGTTTCAATTTGCAGAGGGGCACAATATGTTACATGCAAGTACTTTTGGTTGGAATTTTCAGTAATTTTGTTGTCAGTAGGTCATTTCTATGATATTTTCAAGTGGGCGATAATAGGGAACATTGGGCGATAAAGCAAGAAAGTTGTAATTTTCGCTTTAAAAGTGCAGGGATCAATTCTATGTCCCGAAAATATGATAAATATGATATTTTTTGGATGGGCGATAATAGGGAATATTGGTCGATACTGCAAGAAAGTTGTAATTTTCGCTTTAAATGTGCAGGAAACAATTCTAGGACCCGAAAATATGATAAATATGATATTTTTCGTGTGGGCGATAATAGGGAGCCTTGGGCGATAATGCAAGAAAGTTGTAATTTTCGCTTTAAAAGAGCAGGAATCAATTCTATGACCCGAAAATATGATAAATATGATATTTTTCGTGTGGGCGATAATAGGGAATATTGGGCGATAATGCAAGAAAGTTGTAATTTTCGCTTTAAAAGTGCAGGGATCAATTCTATGACCCGAAAATATGATAAATGTGATATTTTTCGGGTGGGCGATAATAGGGAATATTGGGCGATAATGTAAGAAAATTGTAATTTTCGCTTTAAAAGTGCAGGAATAAATTCTATGACCCGAAAATATGATAAATGTGATATTTTTCGTGTGGTCGATAATAGGGAACATTGGGCGATAATGCAAAAAAGTTGTAATTTTCGCTTTAAAAGTGCAGGAATCAATTCTGTGACCCGAAAATATGATCAATGTGATATTTTACGGGTGGGCGATAACAGGGAATATTGGGCGATAAAGCAAGAAAGTTGTAATTTTCGCTTTAAAAGTGCAGGAAACAATTCTAGGACCCGAAAATATGATAAATATAATATTTTTCGTGTGGGCGATAATAGGGAATATTGGGCGATAATGTAAAGAAGTTGTAATTTTCGCTTAAAAAGAGCAGGAATCAATTCTATATCCCGAAAATATGATAAATATGATAGTTTTCGGATGGGCGATAATAGGGAATATTCGGCGATAATGCAAGAAAGTTGTAATTTTCGCTTTAAATGTGCAGGGATCAATTCTATGTCCCGAAAATATGATGAATATGATATTTTTTGGATGGGCGATAATAGGGAACATTGGGCGATAATGCAAGAAAGTTGTAATTTTCGCTTTAAAAGTGCAGGAATCAATTCTATGACCCGAAAATATGATAAATGTGATATTTTTCGTGTGGGCGATAATAGGGAATATTGGGCGATAATGCAAGAAAGTTGTAATTTTCGCTTTAAAAGTGCAGGAATCAATCCTGTGACCCGAAAATATGATCAATGTGATATTTTACGGGGGGGCGATGACAGGGAATATTGGGCGATAAAGCAAGAAAGTTGTAATTTACGCTTTAAAAGAGCAGGAATCAATTCTATGACCCGAAAATATGATAAATGTGATATTTTTCGGATGGGCGATAATAGGGAATATTGGGCGATAATACAAGAAAGTTGTAATTTTCGCTTTAAAAGTGCAGGAATCAATTCTATGACCCGAAAATATGATAAATGTGATATTTTTCGTGTGGGCGATAATGGGGAACATTGGGCGATAATGCAAAAAAGTTGTAATTTTCGCTTCAAAAGTGCAGGAATCAATTCTGTGACCCGAAAATATGATCAATGTGATATTTTACGGGTGGGCGATAACAGGGAATATTGGGCGATAAAGCAAGAAAGTTGTAATTTTCGCTTTAAAAGTGCAGGAAACAATTCTAGGACCCGAAAATATGATAAATATAATATTTTTCGTGTGGGCGATAATAGGGAATATTGGGCGATAATGTAAGAAAGTTGTAATTTTCGCTTTAAAAGAGCAGGAATCAATTCTATATCCCGAAAATATGATAAATATGATAGTTTTCGGATGGGCGATAATAGGGAATATTCGGCGATAATGCAAGAAAGTTGTAATTTTCGCTTTAAATGTTCAGGGATCAATTCTATGTCCCGAAAATATGATGAATATGATATTTTTTGGATGGGCGATAATAGGGAACATTGGGCGATAATGCAAGAAAGTTGTAATTTTCGCTTTAAAAGTGCAGGAATCAATTCTATGACCCGAAAATATGATAAATGTGATATTTTTCGTGTGGGCGATAATAGGGAATATTGGGCGATAATGCAAGAAAGTTGTAATTTTCGCTTTAAAAGTGCAGGAATCAATTCTGTGACCCGAAAATATGATCAATGTGATATTTTACGGGTGGGCGATGACAGGGAATATTGGGCGATAAAGCAAGAAAGTTGTAATTTACGCTTTAAAAGAGCAGGAATCAATTCTATGACCCGAAAATATGATAAATGTGAAATTTTTTCGGATGGGCGATAATAGGGAATATTGGGCGATAATACAAGAAAGTTGTAATTTTCGCTTTAAAAGTGCAGGAATCAATTCTGTGACCTGAAAATATGATAAATGTGATATTTTTCGGGTGGACGATAATAGGGAACGTTGGGCGATAGTGCAAGAAAGTTGTAATTTTCGCTTTAAAAGTGCAGGAATCAATTCTATGACCCGAAAATATGATAAATGTGATATTTTTCGGGTGGGCGATAATAGGGAATATTGGGCGATAATGCAAGAAAGTTGTAATTTTCGCTTTAAAAGTGCAGGAAACAATTCTAGGACCCGAAAATATGATAAATATAATATTTTTCGTGTGGGCGATAATAGGGAATCTTGGGCGATAATGTAAGAAAGTTGTAATTTTTGCTTTAAAATAGCAGGAATCAATTCTATATCCCGAAAATATGATAAATATGATAGTTTTCGGATGGGCGATAATAGGGAATATTGGGCGATAATGCGAGAAAGTTGTAATTTTCGCTTTAAATGTGTAGGGATCAATTCTATGTCCCGAAAATATGATGAATATGATATTTTTTGGATGGGCGATAATAGGGAACATTGGGCGATAATGCAAGAAAGTTGTAATTTTCGCTTTAAAAGTGCAGGAATCAATTCTATGACCCGAAAATATGATAAATGTGATATTTTTCGGATGGGCGATAATAGGGAATATTGGGCGATAATACAAGAAAGTTGTAATTTTCGCTTTAAAAGTGCAGGAATCAATTCTATGACCCGAAAATATGATAAATGTGATATTTTTCGTGTGGGCGATAATAGGGAACATTGGGCGATAATGCAAAAAAGTTGTAATTTTCGCTTCAAAAGTGCAGGAATCAATTCTGTGACCCGAAAATATGATCAATGTGATATTTTACGGGTGGGCGATAACAGGGAACATTGGGCGATAAAGCAAGAAAGTTGTAATTTTCGCTTTAAAAGTGCAGGAAACAATTCTAGGACCCGAAAATATGATAAATATAATATTTTTCGTGTGGGCGATAATAGGGAATATTGGGCGATAATGTAAGAAAGTTGTAATTTTCGCTTTAAAAGAGCAGGAATCAATTCTATATCCCGAAAATATGATAAATATGATAGTTTTCGGATGGGCGATAATAGGGAATATTGGGCGATAATGCAAGAAAGTTGTAATTTTCGCTTTAAATGTTCAGGGATCAATTCTATGTCCCGAAAATATGATGAATATGATATTTTTTGGATGGGCGATAATAGGGAACATTGGGCGATAATGCAAGAAAGTTGTAATTTTCGCTTTAAAAGTGCAGGAATCAATTCTATGACCCGAAAATATGATAAATGTGATATTTTTCGTGTGGGCGATAATAGGGAATATTGGGCGATAATGCAAGAAAGTTGTAATTTTCGCTTTAAAAGTGCAGGAATCAATTCTGTGACCCGAAAATATGATCAATGTGATATTTTACGGGGGGGCGATGACAGGGAATATTGGGCGATAAAGCAAGAAAGTTGTAATTTTCGCTTCAAAAGTGCAGGAATCAATTCTGTGACCCGAAAATATGATCAATGTGATATTTTACGGGTGGGCGATAACAGGGAATATTGGGCGATAGAGCAAGAAAGTTGTAATTTTCGCTTTAAAAGTGCAGGAAACAATTCTAGGACCCGAAAATATGATAAATATAATATTTTTCGTGTGGGCGATAATAGGGAATATTGGGCGATAATGTAAGAAAGTTGTAATTTTCGCTTTAAAAGAGCAGGAATCAATTCTATATCCCGAAAATATGATAAATATGATAGTTTTCGGATGGGCGATAATAGGGAATATTCGGCGATAATGCAAGAAAGTTGTAATTTTCGCTTTAAATGTTCAGGGATCAATTCTATGTCCCGAAAATATGATGAATATGATATTTTTTGGATGGGCGATAATAGGGAACATTGGGCGATAATGCAAGAAAGTTGTAATTTTCGCTTTAAAAGTGCAGGAATCAATTCTATGACCCGAAAATATGATAAATGTGATATTTTTCGTGTGGGCGATAATAGGGAATATTGGGCGATAATGCAAGAAAGTTGTAATTTTCGCTTTAAAAGTGCAGGAATCAATTCTGTGACCCGAAAATATGATCAATGTGATATTTTACGGGTGGGCGATGACGGAATATTGGGCGATAAAGCAAGAAAGTTGTAATTTACGCTTTAAAAGAGCAGGGATCAATTCTATGACCCGAAAATATGATAAATGTGAAATTTTTTTCGGATGGGCGATAATAGGGAATATTGGGCGATAATACAAGAAAGATGTAATTTTCGCTTTACAAGTGCAGGATTCAATTCTGTGACTCGAAAATATGATAAATGTGATATTTTTCGGGTGGGCGATAATAGGGAACGTTGGGCGATAGTGCAAGAAAGTTGTAATTTTCGCTTTAAAAGTGCAGGAATCAATTCTATGACCCGAAAATATGATAAATGTGATATTTTTCGGGTGGGCGATAATAGGGAATATTGGGCGATAATGCAAGAAAGTTGTAATTTTCGCTTTAAAAGTGCAGGAAACAATTCTAGGACCCGAAAATATGATAAATATAATATTTTTCGTGTGGGCGATAATAGGGAATATTGGGCGATAATGTAAGAAAGTTGTAATTTTTGCTTTAAAAGAGCAGGAATCAATTCTATATCCCGAAAATATGATAAATATGATAGTTTTCGGATGGGCGATAATAGGGAATATTCGGCGATAATGCAAGAAAGTTGTAATTTTCGCTTTAAATGTGCAGGGATCAATTCTATGTCCCGAAAATATGATGAATATGATATTTTTTGGATGGGCGATAATAGGGAACATTGGGCGATAATGCAAGAAAGTTGTAATTTTCGCTTTAAAAGTGCAGGAATCAATTCTATGACCCGAAAATATGATAAATGTGATATTTTTCGTGTGGGCGATAATAGGGAATATTGGGCGATAATGCAAGAAAGTTGTAATTTTCGCTTTAAAAGTGCAGGAATCAATTCTGTGACCCGAAAATATGATCAATGTGATATTTTACGGGGGGGGCGATGACAGGGAATATTGGGCGATAAAGCAAGAAAGTTGTAATTTACGCTTTAAAAGAGCAGGAATCAATTCTATGACCCGAAAATATGATAAATGTGATATTTTTCGGATGGGCGATAATAGGGAATAATGGGCGATAATACAAGAAAGTTGTAATTTTCGCTTCAAAAGTGCAGGAATCAATTCTATGACCCGAAAATATGATAAATGTGATATTTTTCGTGTGGGCGATAATAGGGAACATTGGGCGATAATGCAAAAAAGTTGTAATTTTCGCTTCAAAAGTGCAGGAATCAATTCTGTGACCCGAAAATATGATCAATGTGATATTTTACGGGTGGGCGATAACAGGGAATATTGGGCGATAAAGCAAGAAAGTTGTAATTTTCGCTTTAAAAGTGCAGGAAACAATTCTAGGACCCGAAAATATGATAAATATAATATTTTTCGTGTGGGCGATAATAGGGAATATTGGGCGATAATGTAAGAAAGTTGTAATTTTCGCTTTAAAAGAGCAGGAATCAATTCTATATCCCGAAAATATGATAAATATGATAGTTTTGGGATGGGCGATAATAGGGAATATTCGGCGATAATGCAAGAAAGTTGTAATTTTCGCTTTAAATGTTCAGTGATCAATTCTATGTCCCGAAAATATGATGAATATGATATTTTTTGGATGGGCGATAATAGGGAACATTGGGCGATAATGCAAGAAAGTTGTAATTTTCGCTTTAAAAGTGCAGGAATCAATTCTATGACCCGAAAATATGATAAATGTGATATTTTTCGTGTGGGCGATAATAGGGAATATTGGGCGATAATGCAAGAAAGTTGTAATTTTCGCTTTAAAAGTGCAGGAATCAATTCTGTGACCCGAAAATATGATCAATGTGATATTTTACGGGTGGGCGATGACAGGGAATATTGGGCGATAAAGCAAGAAAGTTGTAATTTACGCTTTAAAAGAGCAGGAATCAATTCTATGACCCGAAAATATGATAAATGTGAAATTTTTTCGGATGGGCGATAATAGGGAATATTGGGCGATAATACAAGAAAGTTGTAATTTTCGCTTTAAAAGTGCAGGAATCAATTCTGTGACCCGAAAATATGATAAATGTGATATTTTTCGGGTGGGCGATAATAGGGAACGTTGGGCGATAGTGCAAGAAAGTTGTAATTTTCGCTTTAAAAGTGCAGGAATCAATTCTATGACCCGAAAATATGATAAATGTGATATTTTTCGGGTGGGCGATAATAGGGAATATTGGGCGATAATGCAAGAAAGTTGTAATTTTCGCTTTAAAAGTGCAGGAAACAATTCTAGGACCCGAAAATATGATAAATATAATATTTTTCGTGTGGGCGATTATAGGGAATATTGGGCGATAATGTAAGAAAGTTGTAATTTTCGCTTTAAAAGAGCAGGAATCAATTCTATATCCCGAAAATATGATAAATATGATAGTTTTCGGATGGGCGATAATAGGGAATATTGGGCGATAATGCAAGAAAGTTGTAATTTTCGCTTTAAATGTGCAGGGATCAATTCTATGTCCCGAAAATATGATGAATATGATATTTTTTGGATGGGCGATAATAGGGAACATTGGGCGATAATGCAAGAAAGTTGTAATTTTCGCTTTAAAAGTGCAGGAATCAATTCTATGACCCGAAAATATGATAAATGTGATATTTTTCGTGTGGGCGATAATAGGGAATATTGGGCGATAATGCAAGAAAGTTGTAATTTTCACTTTAAAAGTGCAGGAATCAATTCTGTGACCCGAAAATATGATCAATGTGATATTTTACGGGTGGGCGATGACAGGGAATATTGGGCGATAAAGCAAGAAAGTTGTAATTTACGCTTTAAAAGAGCAGGAATCAATTCTATGACCCGAAAATATGATAAATGTGAAATTTTTTCGGATGGGCGATAATAGGGAATATTGGGCGATAATACAAGAAAGTTGTAATTTTCGCTTTAAAAGTGCAGGAATCAATTCTATGACCCGAAAATATGATAAATGTGATATTTTTCGGGTGGGCGATAATAGGGAACGTTGGGCGATAGTGCAAGAAAGTTGTAATTTTCGCTTTAAAAGTGCAGGAATCAATTCTATGACCCGAAAATATGATAAATGTGATATTTTTCGGGTGGGCGATAATAGGGAATATTGGGCGATAATGCAAGAAAGTTGTAATTTTCGCTTTAAAAGTGCAGGAAACAATTCTAGGACCCGAAAATATGATAAATATAATATTTTTCGGGTGGGCGATAATAGGGAACATTGGGCGATAATGTACGAAAGTTGTGACCCGCGCATCAAGTCAACCTAAGGAAACTTGTGCACTTGTCCAAAATAAGCACGAAAGTAAAATAAACATGCGCATTGGTCTGGAATAAGAACCGCGCATTTATCTTTATTAAGTTAAATAAATATGTGCACTGTTCCAAAATGAGAGCCGCGCATCAACGCAAATTAAATAAACATGCGCACTTGTCTGAATTAGAACCGCGCATCGAGGCAAGTTACATAAATATGCGCACTGGTCCGAAATGCGAGCGTTGTTTGAAGGTATCTATGGCAAACTATCCATTCTACCAGATATACAAAAAATCTGTTCCCCATTTTTCTGGGAAAGAAATCTTTGTATGCATTTATCGGTCTATGTTCTGGTCCAGTGCTAAATTAATTATTGAGCTAGCTCTTTGCCGTCTTATCTTTTGAAGCTTGATATTTCAGGGAAATTCCTTCGCTCATGCACGCTGGAATGGGTCTTATTGCTTTTCGTAAGCTGGGACTTTGTCCTTGGACAAACTTGTTTGGTTTTGCGTGCGGTTAGTACGTGTATTAGAAATGTGCAACGTTGTATTTACGTTCAATTTGGTGAAAAATTGTCAAAATTGCAGCATTTTGAAAATAGGTAAAAATTTAGTTCGAATGTACAAAGGTGTGACGTTCTGTCCAGGCCGTAACCAGAAAACTATTCACGCTAGTGCTTTTTTGTTTTACCTGCAGTTAATACGATTATTGAAGGTGTGCAACGTTGTGGTTTCGTTTGATTTGATGAAAAATTGTCAAAATGACAACATTTTGAAAAAGATAAAAATTTAGTTCGAATTAATTTACAAAGATATGACTTTTTGTCCTGGCCGTAACTGTTCGTGATAATGCTTTTTGGTTTTGCATGCTGTTAATACGCATATTGAAGGTGTGCAACATCGTATTTTCGTTTGATTTGCTGAAAAATTGTCAAAATGAGAGTATTTTGTAAATAAGTGAAATTTTAGTTCGAATGTACAAAGATGTGACTTTTCGTCCAGGCCGTATACTCTAGAACTGTTCACGCTAGTGCTTTTTCGTTTTGCATGCGGTTAATACGTATATTGAAGGTGTGCAACGTCGTCTCATTTTTTTAAATCGACCCAAAATTGTTAGGCAATGTAGGGTTTTCAATTTCAATGAATTTACTAACATCCAAAGATATGTGTTACATGGCGGGGATCCTGCCTCCCTGAAGCTGTAGTTACACTTTGCCTTTCACAAGAGCTATATAAACTCAACTAATCCTTAAAAGGATACCGGTGTTCAGGACGAATAGTTCTCACCGGGCGAAAAGTTCTCACCGGCATTCCAACACGAATGTGGTGTGGGCAGATAGTACCCCCCGGACGAATAGTTCTCCCTGAGTTTTTTTTTTCAACATTAATTAATTTTTTCCAGTAGCATTAAAACTGGAGCATCCGACTCGGAATCAGCAGAGATTACGCGAATTACAATTGTGGCCTTGAATGCTACAGATTAGTGTTAAAATTATGCCAAAATAGGATTAACCTTGAAACCAATCGCCTTAAAAGTGGTCCCTACATTTTTGAGCAGCACTGAAAGGGAGCATCTTGTTCACTGGGATCAGATTACATAAATTGCACAATTATCATACGATACAGTGGAATTAATCTTACCTCATAAATATAAAAAATAAAACAACAACAAGGAAACCAGTATTACTGTCTTGAAATTTTAGATTAACGTAGCAGGCATTACTATATACCTGGCTGTTACATTTTTTTGTGATTGGCTAAAAATTAGCAGAAATTTTGGCGGAAAACCAAATAGTTTTCAATAACATCTTGACGATCTCCAGGAAAATAGTCTTTGAGTCTAGAAATTTTAAGAAAAGGTAGCTGGCCATCCTACCTACCTGGGTGGTACAATTTTTGGTGATTCCCGGATCGTTCTCTTCTTGAAGATTTAGTCTTTATTTTCGCATCGTTCTGAATGTCTTGAAATTTTGGTGGAAGATAGGGCGCAGAAGTGTCCATCTGGGTATTACTTTTTTGGCGATTCGCCAAAAATTGGCGAATATATTAGCGAAAAACCAATTTTTTCGTAAGGTCTTGTAACTACTTGTATGAAATTAATCTTACTGTTTTGACATTTTAAGCTATTACGTTTTTTGGTGATTGGCCAAAAACTGCCGAAAATTTTCAGTAAAATCTTAACTAACTGCTGAAAAATAGTCTTACCGTTTTGGAATTTAAATTGAAGGAAGCAGGAGTTACCACTTACCTGGCTGTAACTTTTTTCGGCGATTGGCGAAAAAACCTTTTTCCGTGACGTCTTAACCATTTCCAGGAAAGTAATTTTACTGTCTTGAAATTTTAAGTGAAGGTACCAGGCGTTACTACCTACCTGGCTATTCATTTATTTTTTTGTTGAGTGGCCAAAACTGGTGCAGATTTGGCTAAAAGCAAAAAAATAAAAACAGTAAAATATTTAACTAACTGCTGGAAAATAGTCTTACTGTGTTGACATTTAAAGTGAAGGTAGCCGGAGGTATTACCTACCTGGCTATTACTTTTTTGGTGATTGACCAAACATTGGAAAAGCTTGTGGCGAAAAGCAAAAGCATTTTTAGTAAAATCTTAATTAACTTCTGACAAATAGTCTTGCTGTGTTGGAATTTATAGTGAAGGTAGCAGGAGTTACCACCTACCTGGATGTAACCATTTTGGCGATTCGCCAAATATTAGCGAAATATTGGCGATAAACACATTTTTTCGTAAAATCTTGACTATTTCAAGGAAAGTAATGTTACTGTCTTGAAATTTTAAGTAAAGGTAGCAGGCGTTACTAATTCCCTGGGCATTACTTCTTTTGGTGATTAGGGAAAAATTTTGTCAAAAAAAAATAAAATTTTAACTAACTGCTGGATAATAGTCTTACTATAAAACTAGCAGGAGATACTACTTACCCAGGTGTTACTTTTGTTGGTGATTCACCAAATATTGACGAAACGCCCAAAAAATTTAAGTTAAATCTTCACTAACTGCTTGAAAATAATCTTACTGCCTCAGATTTTAAGTAACCTACCTGGCTGTAACTTGTTTTGGCGATTTGCCAAAAATTGGCAAAAATATTGGCGAAAAACGATTTTTTTCGTAAAATCTTTACTTCTAGGAAAGTAATCTAACTGTCTTGAAATTTTAAGTGAGAATAGCAAGCGTTTCTACCTATCTGGCTGTTACTTTTTTGGTAACTGGTCAAAAATTGGCGAAAGTTCTGGCTAAAAACCAAATTTTTTCAGTAAAATCTTAACTAACTGCTGGAAAATATTCATACTGTCTTGAAATTTTAGGTGAAGGTAGGAGACGTTACCACCTATCTGGCTATTACTTATTTTGGTGATTCGTCAAAAATTGGCCAAAACCCAACAAATTTTCAGTAAAATCTTGATGATCTGCAGGAAAATAGTCCAAGTCTTGAAAATTTACGTTAAAGCAGCAGACCTTCCTTTCTACCTGTGCTGGAAAGATTTTTGGTGATTGGCTAAAATCTAAAAAAAAAAAAATGAATTCCATAAATTCTAAACTAACCCCAGTAAAATTGTATTACTTTCTTCAAATTTGAAGTAACGGTAGTAATCAACATTACCTAACTGGCTATGGTTTTTTAGTGATTGGCAACAAATCGGGGAATTTCTTGGCGACACCAAAGAAATTTCAGTAAAATCTTGGCGAATTCCAGGAAATAGTTTCATCGCCTTGTAATTTTAATAGCAGTACCACACTTACGTTACACGTAAGCTGGGGTATTCCTATCGGTCTGCGGGTCTCGTCCGTTAGTTAGTTAGTTAGTTGTTTGTTTAGTAAACTTTGTTTCAAAATGCATCTCCTCCTACAATTTTGATCCGACGTCATTTATTTTTTGTGTGAGACATCCCTAAGGGGTCGTGCGTACGGCTTGTGCTTTTTTAGTCGATAGGGTGATTTTTTAATTTTTAGGGAATTGTTGAAGAAAAATGTATCTCCTACATTTTTGACCCGATGTCATTCATTTTTGGTATAAGGTACCCCTACAGGGTCATGCATACGGCTTGTGCTTTTTTAGTCGATCGGACAATTTTTGTATTTTTGGGGAATTTTTTAAGCAAAAAATTTCGGAAGTGATTCAAAATGCATCTACTCCTACAATTTTGATTCGATGTCATTTATTTTTGGTGTGAGGCATCCCTAAGCGGTCGTGCATACGGCTTGTGCTTTTTTAGTCGATCGGGTGATTTTTGAATTTTCGGAGAGTTTTTTAGGAAAAAAAATTTTAAAATGTATCTCCTCCTACATTTTTGATCCGATATCATCTTTTTTTGTAATGAGGCACCCTAAAGGGTCGTGCATACGGCTTGTGCTTTTTAGTCGATCGGACAATATTTGTATTTTTAGGGAGTTTTTGAAGAAAAAAACTTCAAAATGCATTTGCTCTACAGTTTTGAATCGATGTCTTTTTTTTATTTTTTTTATTTTATTTTTTTATTTTTGATTTTTTTTATTTTTATTTTTTTTTTTGGTTTGAGGCATTCCTAAGGGGTTGAGCATACGGCTTGCGCCTTTTTAGTCGATCCGACAATTTCTGTATTTTTAGGGAATTTTTGAAGAAAAATTTCAAAATGCATTTCCTCGTACAGTTTTTATCCGATTTCATTCAATTTTGGTATGAGGCATCCTTAGGTGGGTCGGGTATACGGCTTGTGCTATTTGACTCGACTTGGGGAATTTTTGATTTCGGGACGGGGGTAGGATTTTGGATGAAAATACCTCAAAATGCATCTTCTCCTGCAGTTTTGATGACACCTTTTTTTTGGGGGGGGGGAGGGGGCTGAGACATGCTTAGGTTGTCATGAATACGGCCTGTGCTTTTCGAGCCGATCAGGAAATTTTGGGGGAATTTTTGAAGAAAAAAAATCAAAATGCATTTCCTCCTACAGCTTTTATCAGGTTTCATTTATTTTTGATACGAGCCGTCTCTAGGGGTCATGCATACTGTTTGTTCTTTTTGAGTGAATTGGAAAACTTTTGAAATTTTTTCGGAATTTTTGAAAAAAAAAATTAAGTGAATCTTCTTCTACAGCGCATAAACCTAAGTTAAATGAACTTGCGCAGTAGTCAGATTTAACAACCGCACATCGAAGCAAATTAAATAAACATTCGCAGTAGTCCAAATTAAGCACTGCGCATCGATGCAAGTTAAATAAACATGCGCATTGGTCCGAAATGTGAACCGCGCATCGACGGAAACATAAATAAACAAGCGAACTGGTCCAAAATAAGCACCGCGCATTAACGCAAGTTAAATAAACATGCGCACTAGCCCGAAAAAAGAACTACGCATCGGCGCAAGTTAAATAGACATGCGCAGTGGTCCGAAATGCGAACTGCGCATCAACGCAAGTTAAATAAATATGCGCACTGGTCCGAAAAAAAAATAACCGCGCATCAACGCAACCCAAAGAAACATGCGCACTGGTCAGAAATGAGAACCACGCATCGACGCAAGTTGAATAGACATGCGCAGTGGTCTGAAATGAGAACGCCTCATCAACACAAGTTAAATAAATATGCGCAGTAGTCGGAAGAAAGAACCACGAATCGACGGAAGTTGAATAGACATAAGAGTCTGGCATCGGCGGGACTTAAATAAACATGAGTTCTTGTCCGAAATGCAAATCGCATGTCAACGCAAGTTAAATGAACCTGCGCACTGGTCCGAAATGCGAACCGCGCATCAACGTAACCTAAAGAAACAGGTACACCGGTCCGAAATGCGAACCGGATATCAACGCAAATTTAATAAACATGCACAATGGTCCGAATTGCGAACCGCACATCAGCGTAAGTTAAATAAACATTTGCACTGGTCCAAAATAAGTACCGAGCATCAACACCAGTTGAATAAATATATGCACTGGTCCAAAATGCGAACCACCCATCAACACAAGTTAAATAAACATGCGCACTGGTGGAAAATGGGAACCGCTCATCAACACAAGCTAAATAAACAAACCCACTGGTCAGAAATGGGAACCGAGCATTAACGCAAGTTAAAAAAAAACACGCGCACTGGTCCGAAATGCGAACCGCACATCAACACAAGCTAAATAAGCAAGCACACTGGACCAAAATAAGCACCGTGCATCAACGCAAGTTGAATAAACATGCGCACTGGTTCGAAATGCGAACTGCGCATTAACGCAACTTAAATAACATGCGCACTATTCAAAATAATAACCGCGCATCAACTCAAAGAAATATGCGCATTGGCCTGAAATAAGAACCGCGCATCGAGGCACGTTAAATAAACATGCGCATTGGTTCGAAATGCGAACCACGCGCCAACGCAAATAAATAATAAACATTTGCACTGGTCCAAAATAAGCACCACGCATCAACGCAAGTTAAATAAACATGTGCAGTGGTTCGAAATGCGAACCACGCGCCAACGCAAGTTAAACATTTGCACTGGTCCAAAGTAAGCACCGCGCATCAACGCAAGTTAAATAAACATGCGCACTGGTCCGAAATAAGAACCGCACATCAACACAAGGTAAATAAACATGCGCACTGATCCGAAATAAGAAACGCACATCAACACAAAGTAAATAAACATGCGCATTGATCCGAAATAAGAACCATACATTAACACAAGGCAAATAAACATGCGCACTGATCCGAAATAAGAACCGCACATTAACACAAGGTAAAAAACATGGGCGCTGGTCCGAAGTAAGAACCGCACATCAACGCAAGTTAAATAAACATGTGCACTGTTCCAAAATGAGAGCCACGAATCAACGCAAATTAAACATGCGCACTTGTCTGAATAAGAACCGCGCATCTAGGCAAGTTACATAAATATGCGCACTGGTCCGAAATGCGAACCACCCATCAACACAAGTTAAATAAACATGCGCACTGGTGGAAAATGGGAACCGCTCATCAACACAAGTTAAATAAACAAACCCACTGGTCAGAAATGGGAACCGAGCATTAACGCAAGTTAAAAAAAACACGCGCACTGGTCCGAAATGCGAACCGCACATCAACACAAGCTAAATAAGCAAGCACACTGGACCAAAATAAGCACCGTGCATCAACGCAAGTTAAATAAACATGCGCACTGGTTCGAAATGCGAACTGCGCATTAACGCAACTTAAATAACATGCGCACTATTCAAAATAATAACCGCGCATCAACTCAAAGAAATATGCGCATTGGCCTGAAATAAGAACCGCGCATCGAGGCACGTTAAATAAACATGCGCATTGGTTCGAAATGCGAACCACGCGCCAACGCAAATAAATAATAAACATTTGCACTGGTCCAAAATAAGCACCACGCATCAACGCAAGTTAAATAAACATGTGCAGTGGTTCGAAATGCGAACCACGCGCCAACGCAAGTTAAACATTTGCACTGGTCCAAAGTAAGCACCGCGCATCAACGCAAGTTAAATAAACATGCGCACTGGTCCGAAATAAGAACCGCACATCAACACAAGGTAAATAAACATGCGCACTGATCCGAAATAAGAACCGCACATCAACACAAAGTAAATAAACATGCGCATTGATCCGAAATAAGAACCACACATTAACACAAGGCAAATAAACATGCGCACTGATCCGAAATAAGAACCGCACATTAACACAAGGTAAAAAACATGGGCGCTGGTCCGAAGTAAGAACCGCACATCAACGCAAGTTAAATAAACATGTGCACTGTTCCAAAATGAGAGCCACGAATCAACGCAAATTAAACATGCGCACTTGTCTGAATAAGAACCGCGCATCTAGGCAAGTTACATAAATATGCGCACTGGTCCGAAATGCGAGCGCTGTTTGAAGGTATCTATGGCAGAATATCCAGTCTACCAGAGATGCAAAAAAATCTGTTTCTCATTTTTCTGGGAAAGAAATCTTTGTATGCATCTATCGGTCTATGTTCTGGTCCGGTGCTAAATTAATTATTAAGCTTGCTCTTTGCCGTCTCATCTTTTGAAGCCCAATTTTTCAGGGAAATTCCCTTGCTCATGCACGCTGGAGTTGGTCTTGTTGCTTTTCGTAAGCTGGGACTTTGTTCTTGGACAAACTTATTTAAGAATTCGCTAAAACTTGGCAGAAATATTGGCAAAAAACCAATTTTCTGTAATACGTATCTCCTAGGGTTCTCATGGAAACTTTCTAGAATTTTATAGGGTAGGGTGCATCGATTAATTGTTTTAGGGATTCACCAAAAATTTGCAGAAATGTTGGAGTAAAACGAAATTGTTCTTTTCTTGTTTTTGTTAAACCTTAACCTTAGCTAACTCCTAGAATATAGCATTAATGTCTTGAAATTGTAAGTAAAGGTAGCAATCATCACGATCTACTGCTATGTTTTTGGTGATTGGCAAAAAAATTCCCAAAAATTTTGGCGAAAAACCAAAGAAATTCCTTAAAATCTTGACTGTCTTTAAATGTCAAGCAGATAGCACAGATAGCAAACCTGATTATCTAGCTGGCCGTTACAATATTTGGTGATGGGTGTTGTATGTGTGTTTATGAATACCAATCCATATCTGGCAATGCCACGTGCTTTGTTACTGTTTAGTCACTTATGAGAATAGCATCTTAGAGTAACAAGTCAATAGAAATTATCCGTGCGTTTTACTGTGTTTCTAATTACTACGAACGATTAATACCATAACCAAATATTACATGGTGGCAGCGTAATTATATTTGGATAAAAAAAAACCGAATAAAATGGCTCAGGCAAGCATTTCACCACCCGAAAAACTGAATTTTCAAAAACCAGAAGAGTGGTGCAGATGGATTAAGCGATTCGATAGATACGTCACTGTGGCGGATATAGCAACTGATGAACAAAAGGTGAATACGCTGATATACGCAATGGGCCCGCAGGCAGAAGACGTTTTGCTGATGTTCGGCCTATCTGCGGACGAGTTAAAAAATTATAAACTCGTGAAAGAAAAATTCGACAAACACTTTGTTGTTCGCCGAAACGTTATTTTCGAGCGGGCGCGATTTAACCGTCGCGTACAACAAGAAAACGAATCGATAGAAGCGTTCCTGACCGATTTGTACTCCTTGATCGAGAACTGCGAATACGGCGAAAAACGGGATGAACTATTGAGGGATAAAATTTTGTCGGCATTCGGGATACAAAATTAAGCGAATCGTTGCAGCTTGACGAAAAGTTGACGTTGGATACAGCGTTGGCGAAAGTACGTTCGAAAGAGATGATCACAAAGCAGTCACAAACGCTACAGGACCTTAGCTTGTCGCGAGCAGACGTGGTAAAGCACAAAACGCAGAAACACAAAAGTTACAAATCAAAGGATAATCAGAAAAAGACCTATCCAAAGAAAAACAAGCAGTGTCATCGCTGTGGATTATCGCCACACAAGTTGGCCGACTGTCCCGCGCGTGAGGCAAAATGCCGGACATGCGACAAAATCGGACATTATGCAAAAATGTGTCGTAACGACAAATCCACAAACGTCAAACAAGTGGATGCACAGTGCCCATCTGAAGAAGAAGTCTTTTTAGGTACCGTCCGTGTCTCGGAGGTTAGTAATAAGAGTGAATGGGACATTGAACTGTCCATAAATGACAAAAGTCTAACCTTTAAAATTGACTCTGGGGCGGACATTACATTGATTGGACGTTCCGATTTTGAGAATGTGGCACCAAAAGCACCTTTGCTGAAGTCAGACAAAATACTAATCGGTGCTAATAATCAGCCTTTAAATGTAATTGGCGTATTCGAGTGTGATCTGGTGAATCGCAACCGGGGCAGATCCAAGCAGAAAGTGTACGTCGTGGACAGGTTGAAAACTCCTTTGTTAGGAAAACCCGCAATAAGTGCTTTGAGAATTCTTACGCGCACAAACGAGGTGTCAGGTTACACGCAGTACAAGGACAAGATCCGTCAAATGTTTCCAAAGCTGTTTACAGGCCTTGGCACGATCAACACTGGTGAATACCGGATCAAGTTACAGCAGGATGCTCAGCCGTATAGTGTGTCAGCTCCACGCAGGATATCTCAACCGTTATTACCAAAAGTCAAAAAGTGTCTCGAAAAGATGATAACGGATGGCGTGATTAGGAAGCTGGATGCCAATGAGGTGAGTCAGTGGTGTGCGCCCATCGTGGTCGTTCCCAAGGCTAACGGTGATGTGCGGATATGCACTGATTTAATACAGCTAAACAAATATGTGATAAGGCCCCGCAGCAATATTAAAACTGTTGACGAGACTCTCAACGCGATTCATGGGTCCGTATTCACAAAATTGGACGCCAATAGCGGATTCTTCCAGTGTAAGCTATCAGAAGATTCTCAAATCCTGACGTCATTTCTCACTCCATTTGGTCGATTTTGTTATCTGAAGCTACCATTCGGGATCACTTCCGGCCCCGAATATTTTCAAAATCAGATGGACGACATCCTGGAAGGGCTGGAAAACACAACGTGTTTAGTCGACGATATATGCACGTCTTCCCCAGACTATGAATCGCACGAACGTTTTTTGTTTCCGGTGTTGCGTAGGCTACAAGATGCTGGAGTAACACTTAACCTCGATAAGTGTGAATTCATGAAACCCGCCATCACCTTTGTGGGACATAAAATAAGTGGGGACGGTATAAGTGCGGATGAGCAGAAAATTGCAGCGATCAAAGAGATGCCACCGCCTACCAATATTACGGAACTGCGTCGTTTTCTCGGTGTAGTGAACCAAATGGGCAAATTTTCCAGCAAATTGGCAGACACCACTGTAGCACTAAAACGACTGCTAAAGAAAAATGTCGAGTGGGAATGGGGACCCCACCAAGAACAATCATTTCTGGAGACAAAAGAAGAAATCTGTTCTCCCCGGGTGCTAGCAAAGTACAATCCGAAATGCGAAACAAAGATACGTAGTGACGCCAGCAATTATGGATACGGGGCCGTATTACTCCAACGTGAGTCGCCGGGAAAAGAATTTAGACCTGTATACTTTGCGTCAAAATCGCTTACGCCCGCTGAATCCCGATATTCTATTATCGAAAAGGAAGCAGGAGCCATCACGTGGGCTTGTAGCAAGTTCGATCAATTCCTTCTTGGAATGGACAGTTTCTTTATAGAAACCGATCAAAAACCGTTAGTGACGTTGCTAGGAAAGAAGTCCCTAGACGATCTACCGCCGCGTATCGTCAGATTTCGCCTATCATTGATGCGGTACAAATACCACATCTCACACGTACCGGGAAAATTTATGTATACGAGCGATTGCCTTTCGAGGGCATCGATCAGTGACCAGCATCCGTCGCCGTTGCACGACACTACAGAAATGTTCGTTAATGGTGTTCTCGGTAATTTGCCCTGCAGCGACAACCGGCTGGACCAAATTAGAGAAATTCAGCAAGACGACGAAATCTGCATAAAACTAGTTCAGTACACTAGTGAAGGGTGGCCCGAAAAATCGGAGATCGGAAGCGTTCTTATACCGTACTACCAGTTCAGAGATTACTTTTCTGTATACAACGGACTATCACTAAAAAGTGATAGGATCGTCATACCGACGAGTATGCGGCTAGAAATACTTGACCTCATACATCAAGGCCACATGGGCATAGAAAAGTGTCGAAGCCGAGCAGCACGAAGTGTGTGGTGGCCAGGGCTTAGTGTTCAAATCGAGCAAATGGTTAAAAACTGTAGGATATGCGCTAAAAATAAACCAGACCAAACCGAACCACTGCAACCGACGCCATTGCCAGACCGACCATGGCAACGGGCAGCCGCTGATCTATGTGACATAAACGGGATTACTTACTTGGTAGTGGTGGATTATTACTCAAGATACATTGAGATGGCCAAACTGGATATAAACACAAAGGCAAACACGGTCATTACCCACCTGAAATCTATCATGGCCCGTCACGGGATTTTTGAGACGCTCGTAAGCGACAACGGACCTCAGTTTATAAATGCGAAAATGAACGAGTTTAGCGCCGAATATGGATTTCGACACGTGACGTCATCACCCCGATATGCACGCTCCAACGGGGCTGCTGAATCAGCTGTTAAACGCTTCAAGCAGCTGATGAAGAAAAATGAAGATCCCTATCTAGCTCTCCTAGCATATAGGGCAACTCCACTGCAAAACGGATATAGTCCAGCAGAATTAAGTATGGGACGGCGATTGCGTACTACACTTCCAGTCGCACCCCATACACTCGAACCGAGAAATACACCGCCTGTGAGAGATAAAGAAAGCGATTATAGAGCTAAGATGAAAATGCAGTACGACATGAAACACCGTGCTCGAGAACTGCCGCCTATACGACCTGGCGATACGGTTGTAATAAGAGACTCGGGTACTGAAGGAACTGTTCTAAAACCGGCCGATAATTCACCTCGCTCACATGTCATCAAAACACCGTCTAGCGTGGTGAGACGAAACCGTAGAAGTCTGCTAAAGCTTCCAAATACCAATGCACCATCACAGCAGACAACATTTAGGGAATCTGATTCGGGCATAAATATAAAGACACAGGCTCAAAATACAACAACAAGATCGGGTAGAATAAGCAAACCACCCGACAGATTAAATACACCAGAAATACAGCCCGAAAAACGTTAATAATCTTGTAACAATGTATTATGTATAATGCTGTTTAATGATTGAAATTGACTATGCAAAATTGTGTTCAATTTCAGGATATAACAGTTTATGTATCATGTAGAATGTAGCTTTCAAAGTAGCTTAGTAACATTTTAAATCAAACAGAAAACGTGTACTTGAGATGCAAGTTTTTTTTCAGAGGTAAATAGCTTTTCTGATGAGGCGAAATGAGTAAGACCTTGAGGGAACAAAAATTAGTTCTAAAATTCTCTACCAGGAGCGCATGGTGGGTTGTCATTACAGCTTTAACCATGCGGTGTTTTTATTTTGGTTACGCCCACTGCAGATGCAGATAGCGTGATGCTAATGTTTATCTGAATGTCAACAAGCAACAGCCAGATAGATTAGTTGGAAA
Organism: Protula sp. h YS-2021; assembly: GCA_949752745.1. Lineage (NCBI taxonomy): Eukaryota > Metazoa > Annelida > Polychaeta > Sabellida > Serpulidae > Protula > Protula sp. h YS-2021. The sequence continues at coordinate 49,274,005 of OX457026.1, read as the reverse complement.
TGCACTCTTACGATAAATAATTTGTATTAGTAAAATATTTAAAAAGAAAAGGTAAATGCATTTTAAATAATAATAATAACATCTTAAACCAAAGGGGGATGTTGTATGTGTGTTTATGAATACCAATCCATATCTGGCAATGCCACGTGCTTTGTTACTGTTTAGTCACTTATGAGAATAGCATCTTAGAGTAACAAGTCAATAGAAATTATCCGTGCGTCTTACTGTGTTTCTAATTACTACGAACGATTAATACCGTAACCAAATATTACAATGGGCAGAAAATTGGCAAACATTTTGGCGAAAAACTAAAAAGATTCCAGTAAAATCTGATCTCCAGGAAGATAGTCTTACTCTGTTGAAATTTTAAGGAAAGGCAGCAGGCAATATTACCTCACTGGCTATTACTTCGAGAAAATCGGCGAAAATTTTGGCGAACAACCAAAAAAAAAATTCTCAGGAAAATCTTTACCAACTCCAGGAAAATAGCCTCATTGGATTGTAACTTTAAGTTAAAGTAGCAGAATCTGCTGCATAACTGGCTATTTGCTGTCTTCCAATTTTAGATAAAGATAGCCATCATCATTTATGGGTACTTAGCTGACTATTACTCTTTTTCATAATTTGGAAAAATTGGCGGAAATATTGGCTAAAAACCAATTTTTTACGAAAAATGTTAACGAACCCCAGGAAAATAGCTTTATTGTCTTGTAATTTTATGTAATAGTGGCATACATTATTTACTACCTGGCCATTTTTTACGGCAATTCGGCAAAAATTGGCAGAAATGTTGGTCATAACGCAATTAAACATATATTCTACTGTCGTTTCAAAGGAAACGTGCACATAAGTGTCCGCCTGGCTTTTTTTTTTGGGGGGGGGGGGAGGTATTCGCCAAAGAAGTATTGGCGATAATACTTTTTTTTGGGTAAAATCTTAACCAACTGCAGAAAAATAGCCGGACTGTCTTGAAACTTTACGTATTGGTAGCAGGAATTATTGCGTACCTGTCCATTACTTTTTTGTTGATTGGCAAAAAATTGGCGGAAATATTGACGAAAAATGGAACTTAAGCCAAAGAAATTTTGCTTAAAGATAGTAGTCTTTGGTACTTGTCTGGTTATTGTTTTTGCGTTATTCAGAAAAAATGGCGGAAACATTGGTAAAAACTAATTCTTACTAAAATCGTTAATAGCTACCTTCTTAAAATTATGAATTATTGAAGTGGAAATTAGTACCTATGTGGTTATAACTTCTTTGGTGACTCGCCAAAAACATTATTAAAAACGCAGGTGACCCTAGGTATTTGGCCTTGATCTCTTGAAATTCTTATTAAAGGTAGCAGGCTTTGGTACCCACCTGACTTGCTTTTATTCATGTTTATACGCCGAGGTACGGATATAGTTTTCACCCTGTCTGTCTGTCCATCCGTCTGTGCACTTTCAGTCTCACGCGCCTAGAACATTTATTAGTGAATTGATTCGTCTCAAATTTTACCCAGAGTTGTTTCAAACACTTCTGCATTGAAATATGAGAGAAATTGACAAAATGGTGGATTTTTAAACATTAACAAAGTGTGTTTTGGAGTTAGCATATACTGGAGTCAGTCTCACGCGCCTAGAGCATTTATTAGTGGATGGATTCGTTTCAAATTTACCCAGCGGTGCTTCCAGTCCTTGTGCAGTGCAGTGGACATTAAATTTGGAAGTACGACAGAAATTAACAAAATGGTAAATTGTTAAAAAATTACTTTCAAATTTTACCCAAACCACGACAGATTCATGCTTCTCGAGCATCTATTTCGCATAAAATTGGTGGAAATATTAGCAAAAAAGAATTTTCATGACAACGTACCTCCTCCTAGGATTTAAAAGGAGACGTCCGAAAATTTTGATGGAAGGTAAAATTAGCCGAAACACGTAGCTATTACATTTTTGTCATTTCGCCAAAAATTTGCGGATATATTGGCGATAAACCGTTTTTATATTAAAGTCTTGATTGACGCCATCTTTTCTGCCTTGAAATTTGGGTTACGGGTTATATTTATGTAATAATCTTGGCATCGGCATTCGTGAACTGGGGCATTGTCCATGAACAATCTTGTTTGTAGTTTTGTTCAATTTATTTAAAATAATAAAATATAATTAAGATAATTGCTGTACTACGCGCCTGCAGCGGTTCTACAATCTCTTAAATTGTAAAGAATATGAAAATAGGTTTTTCATTTACTTAAAGTTTAAGCTCAATTAGTTTTACAGTATTTAACTATTTTATGTCTGTGTTTACTGTAAAACGTTTAAGATATGCGTGTGTTTTAGTTTTTTATACAGTTAAACAAAATAAAAATAAATTTTGTCGTTCTTTTTTAGTCTTTTTTTCAAGGCGTTCTTTTTTTTAATCTTTTATTTTTTAATTAAATCTTTTTTATACCTTTGCGTTCTTTTTTTTCACCCGCCGGCAACCCTGTTAACGCCAGTGATATAATCTTACCTTCTTAAACTTTTGAATTAGGAGGCGGATATTCGAATTTACTTTGATTTTGTTTCTCTCTCTTTTTTTCTTTGTGATTTACAAAAAATTAGCGGAAATATTGGCGAAAAAGCATTTTTTCTGAAAAATGTTATCTAACGCCAGGAAAATAACCTTATTGCCTTGTAATTTTATGTAATAGTGGCACATACTACTACCTGCCTGACCCCTGTGGGGTGGTCGGAATCTTAAGAACACACCTACTGCGTTCTGTTCCGTGCATGGCGTAAGAGACGACTAATCCGAATTTCTTTCTTTGTAGTTCTTCTTTTACTATTTCTTCTTCCTTCTTTTTTCATCCTTGCTGCTTTAGCAAGTCCGTCCTAATATAGCCATCCTAGTTGGTGAACACCAAATAAATAAACAAGATTTACTAAAATTTTGTATGAATATTCTTTATGCAGGCTTCTCTTTAAATATTACTTTCTTTGGGGATTCGCCAAAATTGGATAAATGGCGGCATTCTTTAATTTTTCGTTGTGTAGCGTTTTTTTTTATATAATTCGCTAAAATTGGGGAAATATTGATCAACGCGAAATTAAAACGTATATGCTCCTATGGTTTCGATGGAAACGTGCACATACCGTAAGTTCCGGATCATTAACCGCAGTTAGCCTGTTGATTTTACAAAAGAGAGGTGCTCCTGCGGTTAATATGCTGGGGTGGTTAATCTGGTGGCTTTAAAACATAAAAGCCCCAAATCAGATATTTTTTGTAGAGTAAAGAAGTTTTGCATCTCATATATGTTACAGGCAATGAAATACAGAAAATTTCAGGCAATTCGTGAATTGCCTGAATATACAAATTGCCTGTAACATATACACATAAACGGAGTTGACCACTGTTTGCAGTATTATAAAATAGCATGTAAAAATAGATAACAATGGGCATATCAGTTGGATACATTCCCTTAACTTCAAGTACTGTTTGCTTTCTCTGTTCACTCTACGGAAACGTCGGGCTTCGTCGGGCTGGTCTTATCGCATCAATAGAGGATATCCGTCGTCTGTATGTGCGTGTGTACGTATGAACGTATGTAAACTTTTACTTAAAATGCTTCTTCTCCTTCAATTTTGATAGGATTCATTTCAGTTTTTTTTCTGTACGAATGGTCTCTAGGTAGGCCTCTCTTGAAGAATTACTTTTTTGGCGATCCGCCAAAATTTGGCCTAATGGGGGCATTTAAAACTTCAGTTCCCAGTTTTCAAAATGCTTCTTCTCCCAAACTTTTGATAAGATTTTCTTTAAATTTTATGCGAATATTCTCTTGGTGGGTGTCTCTTAAAAAAATTACATATTTTGACGATCTGCAAAAAATGGCCGAATGACGGCATTTTTAAATCTTTTGGCGTCTAATTTGCATGCTTTTCCCACAATTTTGACCGGATTCCTTTATAAATTTGTACGGATTTTCTAAAACCAGGCTTAACCATATGAAAACCTTTTTTGGATTCCATACAAGGCTATTGATACGTGATTTACTAGATCACAGCTGTCCCTGGACATTCTTGTTAGAATATCTGTGTTGTTTAAATTAACATATTTATTGTATATAAATTATAACTGTTAAAATAAAAAAAAAACTACGTATTAAAATATGTTTAAAAACCCTTGAACCTATTTACTTTAAAAAGTTACTTTTTGGACGCCTCGACAACCTACTAAAACCTATTTTTTGACGACAGAAACCTATAAAAATCTGTTTTTTTAACCTATTAAGAACCTATTAAAATAACCTTTTTTCCTGAGGACAGCTGGAAACGCTGCAATACCTTTAATTTATGCATGAAAGAAGCAGGATCAGGATAAAGGGAGTTTTAAAAAACTCATTTAAATACAGGCTAAATACATTAATTTCTACTCCCTATAGAGATATTTATCAGTAGTATAGCTTGCAACCTATGCTTATCCTGGTAATTATTTATCTTGTAAATGTTTGAGGTTTTTACTCAACAATGATGACATTCCTGAGCCATTGTGCTCCTCAAGTGTTTTCAGTGTAAACTGTATGGTTATTGGGGGAGATAAAAAAAGGGGAATGTTGAGGTTTTATGATGCTTGAGAGAATGATGATTTTTTTTTCTGTTGGTTGTCTGTGTGTTTGATATTATTTTATAGCGCATGGAATTGTATTATAACCATATTAGCAGGGGAACCAGTCCTCGTAATTCTTTATTCTCATCCTTTTGTTATGAAGTTTGCGGTTTTGTGAGAACAAAAGGATAATTGCAAGTGTACTCAATTAACCTTTACCAAACTTTTCGAGTTATAGTTATCCTTTACCAAACTTCATGAATTATGGTTATCCTCTCATCCCATTTATCCAAATAATAACCATAGATTCGTTATCTTAAAAGTTGAAGATGGACGAAGTGTTTAAAATCAATTACGAAACATATATTTTCTCCTTGCTCCCTAAAATTGAGAGGGAATGGGAACTTCAAGTGTTGAATATACATGAATTATGGCAAGATGTTGGAAAACGTATTAAAAAGGAAGACTTTTTAAAATCCTTTATGCTCGAATGTAAAGAACTTAATTTATCTGGCGAGGCCTATGACACAGAAGATGCATTTAAAAAAGTAAATAATGAGTGGTTAGTTGAACTCATGCTTAAAGTGTGTGATCGGATAATCAAATTGTACGATGACGATGTACCTTTAACTGCTGAAGTGGTTAAATGGGAAAATGAATGTGTCGTGGTGGATGAAAACATATGTAAAAAGATACATGATTTTAATTTGATGACCCGCATGTTAACAAATTTAAAGATGAATGATGATTAATTCCTTTTAAGATATCAAATCATTGTAAGAACGTTAGTATTTTATGCATTGGTGGTGACATCTATCGTGAATTCTGAAAACTATTTGAAACTGCGCTAAAGTGAGGCTATGCTACCACCTGCACTCCTCTGATTGGATAACTGTAACTCTATTACATCAATACCAGGTACACAAAATTTGCGCCAAATCGCGCCATTTCTGATTGGGTAGTGAATTTCTTAAAGAAAAAGATCTTCTCATAACACTCTCAAATTGAAGAGAAGATGGAAGCCAGAAACACGTTTAACCTGACCAACGGATTAAAGATTAGAGTGTCAGTTGGGAAATTTGGAATATTTATCCAGCTCTTCCGGAATGTAAAATGGATTACCTTTTCACATAAGGCATGGACATTTGTAAACAACAACATAGAGACAATATCAAACACTTTGAAAGCTGAAAGCGAATACGGACTGACTATTTCGTCCACAAAGGATGTTAGAATATCGCAGTTTCGTGGGCAAGGTTATGTCTCTTTCCACGAAAGAGTAACGAAGGGCGATGACGTATTCGATAAATATATCAATCTTAGTCAGGAAGAATGGAGAAAACTTGTGTCTAAGTTGGGTATAATCAACAACGCGACCAAACAGGACATCATCTTCATATCTTCAAATGGCAAATGGCACCTTGTCAAGGAAGCAGCCACGTCAGAAAATGACGACGATCTCAGCTATGGTTTGGCTCCACGCATGAAGGATAGTGACATCGTGATGAGATTGTACGCATACAGGATATGTGAAGAAATTGGCAATTACTTGAAAAAGAACTGTATTGGGTGTGCGTACGACGCACCTGCGCAATGGTCGCACATGTCGCCTGTAACGGGCTGTTTGCAAGAGTGGGAGGAGGCAGTTCTGTACCATTTCACAACCGCAAAGGCCGAAGTTGTGCTGGAGAAATCTTTGGAACTTCTTAATAATGCAATGGGCTGGAAAGTGATTATGCCGAAATATATTGATGACAACAAGCTGTACAAGTTAGTCCAGCAGAGGGGGCAGCTAGATATTCAGTGTGATTGTACGTGCATGGATAGTATGTTACCTGATCCATATGACAGACTATTTGGATATCTCAAACTTTGAACATATGCTAACTTTTTTAGTTCAAATGATGAATGTGACTATTTATATGATGATCTTAGATAGTGACAGTAAGACAAAACCATTAAAGCACGTATATAATGTAATTATATTATGTATCATTGAATTATAATTGATTGTGTGGTGGTTAATAAGTTTGTAACTGAACAATAAAAATAAGATAAAAACATGCACTTTACATGTTGAATAAACATAAAATAAACATGTTTTAACTTTATCTTTATTTTATTTTACTACATGTTAATTATTATTATTTACAAAAGTTTGATTTATATCACTACAAAACAAAATCATTAAAGTTTATTTACGCAATAACCGAAGACCAAACATTAAATTCTATGATAAGAAAAAAAAATCCGTTCATTTATTACATGCAATACCAATCAATTTGGTTGCAATTCCGCTTATGACGTTAAAGAATAAAACATTCGTACAAGTATTTCATTCAGTTTTAAATTATCTTTAAACATGTTCATTACTTCATTAAAAGAGTGTCCTCTACACCGAAAATATGAGTAAAACAAACAAAACAATCCACATGTGTTTGTGTCAAAGTTTTGAACACGTTCATAGTTATACATATATTTTGGTCCTTTAGCTATAAGATATGCTTCAAAATCACTACTGGGCTTCATACCAGCTGAATCAAAATGTTCGTTAATTCTATCCATGTACATTACTACCCAATGCGAACCTGGTAGAGATATTGGGTCAGTATTAACAATAAATATACAAGGCTTTTTCACTTTTGCTGGTAATTGGTCAGCAGCAAGAACTCCTCCATAAAAGCGTCGAATGTATGGGTCACTCTTCATGTACTTCTCAAGTTGGAACGTATTCATATTATTACGTTTCGCGCCTGATCAATCTTGAATTCACTTGGAAACAGTCCGTAGGCCACCAGTGTGACAGGATTTGGAAGCGCAGTTGCGAATCGAGCAGTTAACCGAGTATGACCTTTTCCGACGGGGGAACACAAATTGTCTTTTGTGCCAGGCTTCACGTCAAACACGAAAATGGTGTAACCCTCTGCGTAGTCACTGCGTTGTATCGAGTTTCCTTCGTCTTGAGGATATTCCGATCTGAATAAACTTAAATACTCGTGAACGTATCCAGTATCTAAATATCGCCCTTCATCAGCTGGGTCCTCCTGAAAATGTGGTTGAAAAGGTACTGTTGGGACAGACCGCCCATCTACTGCCAGCTCCAGAAAGTTTAAGTTGTAATGTTTGAAATTAAAAGGATTTTTCTTAAAATTTCCTGAATATGCGTCACTGCCCACCAAGGCCACTATCAATTTGGAGGGAACCAGTCCATGGAACGCGTCATCAATGGAGAACGTATAACTTCCGGTTGCGATTCCAAACGTCTTAATATCGCTTTTCCAAAATGGATAGATAGCGGGTGATTTTTTGAAACGTTCGTTGTGTGCTACTACAACACTTGCGTTTAATTTCAAATGGCACACTTTAAGCACTGCGTCAGTTATTTCTACTTCATAATCCTTTCCTTCAATTGATTGAAGTCGAAAGCTGTCATCGTTTTGAAAAAGTTTTAAGGTTATCTGGATTCCGTTCGGGATTGCTTTTGATTGCTGGACCACGTCCAGATGGATTGGTGATTCCAAATCGGCAATACCATTTTGTGTTAGGGACTTGCGTTGGATGTAACCTCCATTGTTTTCAGAATCCATGTACCCTGCAGGGTCCTTGTAATACCCCTCTGCCTGCAGTTGACTGTCTTTTGCATCGTGACCATAGTTGAGAAGTACATCGGCATAAGCTTTGAAGGGGTATTGAACACCAACTGTCGTGGTAATAACTTGTTGTTGAAGGGCAATATCTACTTGTCTAAATAATGAGTGTAGAGATAAATTCACAAGTCCAACTTTATCGGTTGAATCGACAGGGGTAACTCCATCCGATCGCAAAATGCGATCTTTTACATGCAGTCGTGTTTTTGACAACAAAATATAATCAGAACTTGTACCAGGTATTTGGAACTCAATAGTTGAACTCTTACTGATCTGCCCAACTGGTCTAAAATTTATCCAAACCACCTCGTCCACACCAACCTGTTTTGGGGCGGGTTGGAACAGAGCAAGTTCGTTGTTGATCATAGACATGGTTCTTTGTCAGCGTACAAAAGAGAAATGAAGACAATTCGTGTTGGTAGAACATTTTATCATTTTCTATTCCAGCCTTTCTTTGTTTTCCGTTGCTTCTTTTTCCTGTTCAGTTTTGAGGATATTCTCCGTCTTTTCGTCTGTGTTTTATTTTTTTAGGTCGGCGCTTAGTAGCTTTTGAGGCTGTGCGCCGTTTTGAATAGTATCGTCTCTTCTTAGGTGGTACAATTCTCTCAGCCAATGAACGTTTCATCTGGAGACGTGCCTGCTCTACCTGAGCAGCTGTTGGGCTAATAAGCTTAATACTTGGATCTGCGTGTCCTTCTTGTGGTGTTACGTTTTCCAAGTAATCGTCTATGTTATAAAATTTTGCGCTGTAAGGAATCCGACCTTCTCCCATTTTATCATAGAAATCGATCCACTTTTTCTCGTGTTTTGTGAAATCCATGTTGACTGTGCAAATGTTTTTTAGAAATGATGGTTTGCAAAGTTAAACAAGTCTTTTATCTTCAAACAGGAGTAAGGTGCAGCGGACTGAACCAATATCCTGCGACGGAACTTCCAAATCTTTATTTCTAATATATATCCTTACGCGTTGAATATTTTTCCTGGTCACACCAAAGAAGTACAGTTGCCTAAATTCGTCTGGGTGCTTTACAATCCTCAGTATTGGCAATGTTTGATCAAAGATCAAGCTCTGTTCACATATATCACTAAACACGTAAAGTTCATCACCCTGGGAGGAGTAAGATATTTCAGCAAGAGCACTTTTAAAAGATCCAGTTAGTGACTTCGGCAGCTCACATGGGAAATCATAGGGCGAATTGTTAGGGTGATAATCGAGCGAATCGATTGATGATAAAAACAGGTGTAACATGGTGAAGTTACTCTAGTTCAAATGAGTTTGTAATTTATAGTTTTATTTTAAATAATCGATATGGCTCACCCATGCATTAAATTTCTTTGGATAATCTTTAAATTTAACAAACAACTCCTTCTGCCCATTCCTGGTTCGTCTACGCAACACTTTCTCAATTTTATAAGCCTTGTCTTCTGGAACAATTACTTTAAGCAACTCCTTCTCATAAAAATACCCAATAATGGGGTCGTTTTGTTCATCCTTGATGGAGTACATTGGTATGCCACTGTTAACTTTTCTGTCAGTAATTGTGAACACTTCGGTTGTAAATTTCTGATCATATTCTCGTGTAAATGGACGGCGAGTTGCGAGGAGTTTTGCACGATCCCCCTGTTTGAATCTATATAGGTTTTTATTACGTGGCTTTCCTGGCTCCCTCTTTACTTTCGGTTTTGGGATGTATTGATTTGCCCACAGAGTGTACTGATCAGCATTACGCGCTTGTGCTGGGGATATCATGATAACCGTGTGATGACCGGAATTATAGCTGTTGACAAAATCATCCAAAACGTCTATCCACCGATGTGTATTGTTTTCGTCCATATACTTGATGAGTTTCAATTTCAAAGTTTTTATTAATCGCTCTGCGTGTGCAACTTTTTTCTCTCCCGTACTTGTGTAGTGCATTATGTCTTCCTTCTTTAAGTAAGCCTTCACGAGTGCGTTATTATATTCCGAACCGCCATCCGTGAATAGTTTGTCACATTTTTCTGAATCAAATAATTCTTTCATTACTTTAACCATTTCACTCCCACGCAAGGTTTTAAGAGGATATGCCCATGCATATCTTGTAAACAAATCAATAAAAACAACGAAGAATCCGTATCCATCATTATCTTTTTCAAAACGCAGCATATACGCCACGTCAGATCCAAAAATTGCGTTTTTTGAAGCAACAACAATTTTTGGTCTTTTAAATTTGTGAATTGCCTGTCTGTGAGAGGAATATGTGTCTTGTTCAAGCAACCAATCTCGTAGTTCTTTCTTAGAGACTTTTGCTTCTTCTTTTATCATGTTCCACACTTTATTTACGCCTGAAAATGCTGCTGGGCTACTCGGGGTGAAGTATATCCTCCTTAAATAATCTTGCTTGTCTTTACTCAACATCATAAACTCTTCCACAGGACTTTCCAATTATTCAAAGGAACTGCAGGTTTGTCCGGTATCCCTGGGGGTGGTAAAGTTTTTCCTCCTAGTAAATCTCTTCGCCTAGGATTTGAAATCAGTGAAACAGGTATATTCCCCAAATTCGAGTACAGCTCAACGGATCCTACTGGTTCGTATCGCGTATTGTTCAATGCATCGTGCAGTAAGTCCGTGATGTGACAAAACTGTATAGGCTGTTTGTTCAATAATAATTCACCACTTTTATTCCAGTCCAGAGTAGGATGCTGATCAATGATGTTCAACAGTGCTTGTGCTTTTGTACGATTGCGTTTTGGAAGGAGGGCGAGAATAACTTCCGGTTTTAGTTTTTCAGACGAAGTCAACGTTGGTTCTGAGGTTGATTCTGTTGTATCTGTAAAGTCCAAAACAGATTTCTGGTGCGACACTGGTTCTTCTTTACTTTCTATATCTGGTTCAGTGTTACCTTTAACGTTTTTCTGATAGAACAAATAACGTTCGTAAGGAATAAGAACACTTTTCTTCATTGTAGTTGAGAAAGCTGTGGCTTTAGAGCCCAAAGTGTTAAAAGTAAATGCTTGTAGTTTTTGCGAATAAGTTTCCTCTTCTCAGCTTTGTTCAACTTTTTACTTGCAATCGACTCAAAAAGCTTTTTCTTTTTAAACACAAGCAGTTGCGCTTTCTTTGGTAGCGGTAGGTGTAAAATATTATGAGCAATTTCACTTAGCAATAATATTTGCTCTTCCGTTATCGTATCAATAAGTGCAGCAGCTTGATCGAGTGATGAGTTAAGAACAAGCTGTAGAAATTCTTTATTTTTTAATAAATGTTTCGACATGTTTTTCCTTCAATGCTTTAAATGTAAATGAATGAACATTTGACAAATATTACCTTTTATATTTTGTTTATTGATATATGATTGTGTCCTCTTCTGGGAAAATATGTGTCTTCATGCGATATGTATTTTCTGTTCCAGGGTGTAGATCGAGAATTAAATATCCGTATTTTTCTTTCATGCAGTCATCATATGCTTCCACTAAATTTCGTAGACCAGTTTGAGTGCTTAAAGCACGAACTTGAGTAGATGCTCGAGGGTTTTTAAATAGAACTGTGTAGTGTGTATTTAAAGCAATGGTTCTTGAATGTTTTCCCTGATAAAAAGCATTCTGTGTGATATATATCACGGTCACACAGTTATGGTGTGAGAAACGTGTGAATAGATTCTCGACATCTTTGCTCTTAGTCACTACGTCCTGCAGATCATCCAAAATTATTACATTATGATCTCCTGTACCATTTTGTTCAAACGATGAAGGTAATCCATGCACAAATTCAACACCATTCATTTCATCAAACCAATCTTGAAAAATACCATAACAATAGATTATTCTCTTTGGCGGTATTTCAAATAAATTGTGACGTAGGACTTTCCTTAACCATGTGGTTTTACCACTGGACGTACACCCTGTTATCGTTATTGTGGTGGGAGAACAAAAATACATGTTTACAGGATAAAATACAAACAACAACTAAAATATTTAATATGATTGATTTCATTTTATTTAACTTTTGATCAACACATGTATTATAATTTAATAATAAATAACACATCATTTCATCAAATCAAGTTCATTTTGAAACAACACCATCATTATTATTTATATTATCATTTTCTCTCACGCATAATACTAGGCATAAAGTACTGTCATTGTTTCCTCGCGATCAACACCTCGAAAAAATTCCCTTATTTCTCCCATGCATAAAACTGTTCATGAATTGCTCTCATTGTTTCCTCGCGATCAACATCTCGAACAAATTCCCTTGTTTCTCTCATGCATAAAACTGTTCATGAATTGCTCTCATTGTTTCCTCGCGATCAACACCTCTAACGAATTCCCTTGTTTCCATTAACAATTTCCCAAGCATGTTATTACCTGGATACTCACCTGGTATACTAACTCGCGCTTCGCTATTCTTTAACCCACACGTCCAGAATTTGTCTTTACCACAAACCACAACATGATCAACAGATTCCAATACATCTCTAAACTCACTACTCCAACACCACTTTAAAGCAAAATCTGTTCCATTTTTTCAACTCTACAATCTAACCACTCCAAAGACGGCTGTATGTGAACATTTTTGTGATATAACTCAAAGATTGAAGAACAAGCCTTAATTTCTTCTGCCAACTCGTGTAACTCATGAAACATAGCTTTTGCGTACAGATACATCTGGTGAGCAGAGATAAACAAATCATCATTCGAACCCTCTACAAAACCATTGTATATATAACTACTTTGATAGTTTGAAAGTATCGACTTCTCATCTACATAGCAAATATGACCATTTCGCAATGGGCACAAAGTGATTTCAAGCGGCTTAGTGTGGATACCATCTGCAAGCACTTCTCTCTTTACATAAAAATAGGTAAATCCTGTTTTGTGTTGATTATACGTATACATTGTGTTATCTTTCGCCCGAAACCCCATATTAGTTACGCTACTGTTTGTTTTGTTGTTCAGGACCTTTGTGAATATGTCTAATGCGTTATCTATTCTACTCTTTTGAACCCCCTTGGAAGTTAATTTGTGTGAGTTGTTGGAATCTGTCAGGAAGTAAGTCTTGGAACATAAACACACCATTAGTTCACCCGTAGCCTCCAATTTCATGAACCCAGGGGTTCTCTTGTCATAGCGTTTATGTTCTTCACAACAAGTACGTGGGTACTAATATTCCCCATCAGCCGAAATTTTATCAATGTGACAACTGTTTTCAATTCTGTCAGTGAAGTCAGATTTTAACTCTGGCTTCACTGTATCATCAAAATTTTGCTCACTTATTGCAAAGTATAAACTGTCTGTGTCACATTGTAACATCTCAAAGCATTACCTACCTAAAAGTGATCTAGACAATCATAGTAATACCTGAGCATGTGGAGTTTTGCATAGTTAAGTATAAAAAATCCTAAATAATTTGGAACATCTTGATCAACACTATGCTTCGCCATTTCAATTTCATACATGTCATCATCAAGCTCAGTGAGATGACGGAAACGTGGGTCATTGACTTTTAGTTTTAGCTGTTTGTTTCCCTCAACATACACATGTTCGCGGAATTTTGATTTATTCATCAACAAACTTCCATACGCACTGTTACCCCATAATTTACATGTATCTGCAATAATAGCTTTTGCTTTGTCAACATCTCCTTCACGTCTGGCATCACACACCATATCCGCAAATTCTTTAAAACAATACTGAGGCGTGAATTCAACGACGCGGTGGATTTTTGACACCACCAAACCATGTTCAAGATACCACTTTAAGAGTGGCGTCGCAAGCAAAATGCGTTTGGCTCTTAACCCTCCCACAAGAAGTGTACGAGCGTCTTGAGAAAGGTTGTTTGTTTGGACATAGTCCTGCATATGACCCCCAAAAGCTTCAAACGGAATGTCACATGTAGCAAATATTGGGGACATTTCGCCAAAGTATTCTTTAGGAGATAGTTTGTTTTCAAAAGGCGTTTGCATATCGATGCATAAACGACGATCAATATCAGTTTCCCACTGTTCCGGCACCTCTAAATCACATTCTACTAAACCAAATAAACGTTCACCACACACATCACTTTGAATCCTTGCCTCTGTTAACCTACTACCCTTTGTGTCCCTGTAATAGCGTGTTAGATACGTATCACGAATGTGTTCAACATGAGGTTCAATTTCTCTCTTGTACACACATTCTTGTATCTCAACCACTTTATAACCCAAATCTTGTAAATATTTTCTCTTCTGTTTCGTTCTTTCAGCACGCTGTTTCTGTCGTGATTCTACCACGCTGTGTGACAGAGGACAATTTGGATGCGGGTGCCAGTAACATCCCTGGAATTCAAAAACTATTCCCTTACTCTCATCCCTTTCCCCACCCTCATTCCCTGGTAAGCTAAACCCATCCACAGGGTACATCCCCACCCTAACCTCCTTGTTGTCATTGTTCATCCTGTGTTTAATGGTAATGTTTTCTTGCTCTGCAATGTAATCCATCCATAGATACATTGAGAGAAACCTCGTGGATGGTTCGGGTTTGAAGTCTGGTCCCTTTCTATCAACAAAACACCCTGTTGGAAATTGCTGAGTCAGCGCATAAGTATAAAGAGCGTTCATATCCTGACCCGCTATCCCCTTACACAGTTTGTCCTGATTTTCACGTATAAACGTTTTGCCCACCTCATGTTTTCTAGTAAACACAATGGAAGGTCCACCGCAAATTGACCGCTGAATTGTTTTGAATATATCTCTGGTTTTATTGTCAAACAAAGGAAATTGTGCTTTGGTCGAATTGAAAATGAGAGTACGTGCCAACCCTGGTACACTGAAACTAATTTTGAAAAGGTCTAGATTATTTTTCCGATAAAATTTCATCATGTTCTCAACTGCTTTAACAAAAGGTCCAACATCAAGGTTATTGTACCACACAAGAAAGTCTTTAAAGCATGTCATGTTATTTCTTTCCCAAATCTCTTCTAGCCATCGATAATTTTCTTCTCCCGCAATCCCTTCACCCAAAACGTTTGTTTGTTTTAAGTCCGAGTAGAAATCTTCGTAAGCTAGAAGTGATGGGCACTCCAATTTTTCCAGGGAATCAAACCACTGATAACAGAAAAATCCTTTTGATTGATCAACTTCAAATGCCTTCAGAAATGATGAGTATGACACCCCTGCTGCTAGGTAATTACTGACGTCTAGAAACCGGAGAGATTCGTTAGCAATGCAAACGTAACTATTGTTCCGTTTTATGGTGAATGCTTTGGAGTCCTTTTGTAAATTCAAAAGTTTTGCAAGTTTTGATTTTATCAAATTCAGATCATATTTAGATCCATTGAAAGATAGACACACTATTTGTGAGCAGTAAGTTTCAAATTTGTTATAAAGAGAGTTTATCATTTTGCGTATAAACCAATGAGGGTCATCTTTTTTCACGCGTGATTCATCATTCTCATTCGTTTCTGAATCTAGAGGTTGGTCAGCATCTGAATCATCAGAGTCACTATCACCCATGTGTGGCATTACTCCCCATTCATCATCACCAACATCTACATCAACATAATGATCATCATCATCATCATCAATTTCATCACCATCACTTCCTTTATCTCTATCATACATTTGTTTTAAAGTTTTCAGTTGTTGAAATACTCCACTAAATTTTTGTTTCATTAAAGCTTTTGCTTTATCACCAATTCTCTCCATGTATGATATCATGTCCTTAAGAAGATCACCCAAATCTTTATCAACAAAACACTCAGGATTCGTGAAACCTCCAACATTCGAACAAACACTAACAGAAACAGGTACATGTTTTTGTGTCCAAGTCAGTTTTTCAGTGGCTTGGATTTGACATTTCAAAAGCATGGCTTCAAAATCAAATACAATAAAGTACGGGTAAAATTGATTATCTTTATCGACATGTATGTTAAATTCAGATAATTCCTCAAAAATAGTTTTCTTTCTTTTCATAAATCCACCCGGATATTTATACCTTGTGACGTTTGAACATGTACGTATATGTCGTTTCCAGAAGGTCAGTTTTGTGAAAAATCGTTCACACCTTGAACACTGGTATTTCTTTGCATACGATTTGAAATTTTTAATGTACGAAAGATGATTTCCGTATATGTTTAAATACAAATTTTCTTTGAAATGACACACGGACTGGTAGCGTGGGATGACCGTGCCTGTTTCTGGTGATTCATAAACCTTCAAGTTAACTTTAAAACATGTATCAAACTCTGGAAAATCAGCAAATTCCAAACCACGGAATTTATCGCGAGGAACTTTGCTTTTGATGAAATCACACCATTTTTCATAATACTGGTACACACTTTCCTTTGTTGGACGTTTACCTTTGTTAAAGTAGCACGCCAAACACCTGAATGCACACAGATTATCATTGTATTTTCTGTTGTGTGTGTCTCTTTCCAAACAAATCACAGATTTCAAATTTTTAACATACTGAGGAAGATCACCATTACCCATTACAAAACTTGTTGGGTACACATAATACATAATATTAGTTATTAAATACGGTCTCCATTTCGAGTCTGGTCGCTGATCGAGAACATACTGGTTTAAATCTATGTTTTTTAATTTTCTGGTAAGTTTGTTTAGATCTCTTTTTGAACTCATTGTAAATGGACTGTCCAAAACCATCTCATTGTTATATGGAATGAAATAACGAAACTTATTCCTATCCGCTCTTTTCAATATCATACCTAATGCAAGATTTATTTTGAACGCACTTTGTTCGTATGCTTGAACTGCAGACAGTTGATGTTCAAGTTCGTTTTCATCAACCAAATCTTGGGTTGGAAAATTAAAGGTATGAACAGCGGACGAATCAGTTTTGTTATTGGCTAAAATATGAGATTTGTTAGCTTTATATACATTTTTAAGTCGTTCATTATCCTCTTCCAATGCGTGGTCAAAAGTTTGGAGTGATTCATTTCTCCCGTGTTGTATTCTTCTGTGAACATATAATTCGGATTTATCAGGAAAGAGACACATGCATTCACGACACCTTATCCCTTGGGCAACACCCTCACTCTCTGACTTAGATTTTTTAGAACCAATCTCAACATTATCCCCCTTTAACTTTCTTTTCATTGCATCCTTCACCTGAACCACTTCTTTCAATCTACATACACTCTGGGGGGTAATGCAGATATGATTTTTTAAATCATTTTTGTTCCCACAAACTCCATCGCATTTCTTACAAGTTCTAATACGCACGCAAAATTGTTCGTGCCTTTTCCGGTATGTGCTGTTCTTATAAATCTTCTTACAGTGACAACACCTCCCATTCTGAAAGATAAAATTGCAATCATTCAAAAACTTGAATCCAAATAAATAATCAACGTTAAAACTACGCAACAACAACTGCTTTCAAGTTACTGCTTGACAAAAATATAAATCTATTGGTTTGTGTAAAGATGATTAAAATGTATGCGTTAGCAATTGACTCAATTGATAAAGACACAGTAAATAAAAAGTCATTGGTTCAAACCCATCCATGGGTAGTGAAAAGTAGACTCACTGAATTCCTGTTATTGCCTCCAGATTGATGCAACCCACTCGTAGATGGTTGTGCAGATGCGGTTGTTGATGCTTGCGACCCACTTGTGGATGGTTGTGGTGAAGCAGTTGTCGGTGATGACAACCCGCTTTTGGTTGATTGGGGAGAGATGTTTGATCTAACTTCGATTTGCTCCTACGAGACGATAAACAAGATGATAAGTCACTATTCTCACCATTTAAAATATATTTATCATACAAAAAGAATAATATCAGTTCATTTTAGAAAACATTTAACAGTTTCAAATGCCTATACATTTGAATAAATTTTTTGTCTGTTCACGAACCCAAGTTTTTTTTTCACTAGTAATACCATTTCTTTGTTGATTAAACTTTGGAGCAATTTATCTTTGTCTGCTCACGTACTCATTTTTTTCACTACTAAAAACATTTCTTTCTTTGTTGATTAAACTTCAGAGAAATTTAATTGCTGCTTAATTAATTAAAAAAAAAAATCCGAGTCTGACGTCAATGATTGATCCGAAACAGAATTAAATACAATACAGAATTAAATGCAATACCCTCTCACAGGCTCCTTTATCAATTTTGAAATGTTTGCGAGTTGGGAAGGATCAATACGACGGGGTGGATATCTCCTGCGACATATTTAATTATAATACTTTTATTGAACTATCATTTATTCATGTTTTTTGATCATTTAATACAAATTTAATTATTTTTAATAAAGGTTTATTCTTACCGCCTGCTGAAGATCCTGATTAAGAGTTTTCTCGAGATCGTCAAGATCTTCAATACCTAAAGGTTTAACACCATCTTCTCCAATTAGTTTACTTAGCAAATATGCTCTGTGTTCGCATACAATCACACTGTTTGGATCCAAATTCCAGGCATTTGTAAAATTGTCTAGTTCCACGAGAGAATCACAAATGTATTCTAAGACTTGGCGAAGTTCTTCTCCGCTTAGATCCATTATTGAAAGTAAATTGATGTCAGAGAAAAAAAAACTTGTGTATTTATACAGAAAATCACGTGACTGTTATTCTTCTCAGATGGGTAAGCGCCCAAACTTTGATTAGTTTAGTTTCCCGGGAATTATTTTTTCCCGCGAAATAGAATTAAGAATATACAACTGTAAAAAAAAAAGGAATGATCATTGATCAGCTCTAAATATATCCCCCTCTCCCTCCCGACATCAACCGTGGGTGGGCTTGTTGATACTCATATGCCCTGGGATTAAATGTATAAGTTATCCTATTGTACATAGTGTTGAACATTTACACAGGTGTGATCATATTAATGTATCAATCACGACAGATGATTCACATTGGAAGCGTTGATACGAATTGCTCGAAAAATATTTTTACATTGGTAAGTAATATGTTCAAAGTCTTTCGTCATTACCTCTATTATGCAGAGGTAAGACGATTATTTCAGTCCTTGTCATACGCAATAGGAAAGCGTGGTGACTTAATCTGAAATTCACACGAAATTTCGGAAATTATTGTCTATTGTCCTCTCCCACTCACCAGATTCCGTGGTCCCCTTTAAATTCCTTTATTTTTCTCCCATGACAGTCATTGCACTCTTTCTTGCTTCACGTCACAGAACATTTTAAAGTGAGAACACCTGCAAAAGCAACACTACACATAAAAAAAAAATGGATTCAGTACCTCGATCTAATTATAACTTCAATTTGGAAAGTAGTGTGTTTCACACAGTGCTGAGAAGAGAGTATATGAATTTTTTTGAACAATGGTATGGGAACAAAATAACTAGTTCTCCCCAGGATATCTTTAGCGACGACGACGAACCTCCTACATTCGCGGAATGGTATGGTCAGCTAAATGAATGTAGAAGAAAAACCCTCAACCAGAAAGTGTTCAACACGCACCAACCTCGCTTTGGTCCTTTCATATTTAACATTACTCTATCACAAGTTAGGAAACACAGCGGTAGAAGGATAAAGACATCGGACAATATGTTTCAATTCAATACGGGAATTGAGTTTCGTCTGTCAAACGGATTGCTTGGACATGTAAGTTTATGCAAGCAAGCTCGGCGGATGAAACTTGCATGTCTGAATGCACCGATATCAAGCCGTATGAACGGATATGACTTTCAGTTATTCATTTCAAGAAGTCATTACAACCACAGTGGTGTTGTTAGGATTACAAGTCCCATCATAGCCACGGTGCTCTTCAAAGAACCCGTGGTGATAGCAGAGGAGTTGCGGGATGAGGAAGGCAACGGAGAGCCCCGGCATATTGTAACCGTGCAAAGAGCACGAGAATAAACTTTAAAAAAAAAAAAGAAAAAAGAAAAAGATACTTGAAATTCACTATTTAATTAAATGTTTGAAATTAAAACTAGATTTCTACACATTATTGAACTGGTAATTATAATCACCTTAATTTCTTTGACAGTATAAAACACACATTAATTTCCTTGTCTAATGTTAAAAGTTTACAGTTTATGATACACCTTAAAAGTTAACCCATAGATTTGAAGAAAGTTTATTATAAAAGCTAAGAGTTTACACTATTCGAGTTTTTCTATTCGAGCTTGAAGTGAACAATGAAGTAAACAGATGAGAAAATATATTTAAATGCTTGAGTGTAAATGCAAAATGATGAGATCGTTAGTGCCCCCCCCCCCAACATCCCTCCATACAATCCTCCTAGCATTCATTATTTAACTATTTGGAGAAAAGTCCTTGAGTATTAATAAATGTACAAAACGTTGACTACCCCCCCCCCCCCCCCCCGCCCAATTCCCTCCCTTCACATACTCAACAAAGTTAAAAGAAATACACGCAGTCCTGAATATCTTTGGTATTTAACACACATCAGTCGCTTGAGTATTGATAAATGAAAAACACTGATATGACTTTACCCACAATCCCAACTCCCTGTGAGCATCGTATTTATCACAAATACAGTCTTGAATATGTAAATTTTATCTACTTAAATCAAAAGTGCTTGGATATTAATAAATGCAAAACATTGTCTACCCCCCTCCCACCCCCACTCAAAATCCCGTCCAGCTAGTACGAATGGGGGGGGGGGCTTATATGAGTTCTATATGGAGCAAAATTTCTTAACTTTCGTACGGAAAATCTCACAGTCTTTGCCGGAGGCGCCGGCATTGGAGGACGAGTGGCCCTTGGTTTTGGTATATCCTTTAACATTCCCACTGCTCAATCTGTACTTGGTTGTAGTAACGGTGGGGGTGGGGTAGGAAAGCGTAGCTCATTGTCACTGGGAGTTGGTGGTGGTGGTAACATGTCTATGTTTATGCCAAACTGAGGAGAAGACTGACGGGGCGTCCAAATCCTGAATGACTCACCAGTGCGAGAACGTTCCATGGTACAATATGTACTTGTTTGTAGTGACGGTGGGGGTGGGGTAGGGAGGGTTGTATCATCCTCAAAGGCAGGTGGTGGTGGGGGTGGTAACATCTCAATGTTTGTGTCAAACTGTGGAGAAGGTTGACGGGGCGTCCAAATCCTGAATGACTTCAGACTGGGAGGAGATAAGGAAGGGGGTGGAGTCTCACGAGATGTCGAAGGTGTTGCAGGCAGCGGTGTCCAGATTCTACAAGGCGAGGACGGTTGAGACTGGGTGCGTGTCTGAGGTCCCAGTGCTCTGTTCACAGGTGCCATGCTTACATCTAGGTGTTTTGAAGGCGGAATCCTGCGAATGCGCACATGTTTGGGTCGGGAGAATAATTCCGTCGGTTGAAGCTCATCCGAACTGTCATCACTCGACTGTACACTTTGAGGTCTTGGTATTTCCCTTGGAAGTGCATCAATACGTCTCAACATATGCCGCCACATTATTGCACTCCCAATCATAAAAAGGGCTCCGCATAACAGCCCACAAATCACTGCAACTACGGTTAAAATCCCCATCCACCCAAGCACTGGTTTCATAGTTGAAATCATCATCGTTGGAATTGTCGGCGCTGTTGTCGATTTGTCTGTGAAATAAATGAACGTTCACTTGATGGAACTATTTATCGGTAAATGATGATCACTTAATTCTGCTTTACCCGCCACACGTTATTTTAAATCAAGTTTAGATTTTTTTCGCACACCACAACCATGAAAAAAAAAGACACTTACATTCTGTACATCCCTCAACCGTAAACGTGGGTTCGCGCAAAGCTGCACATTGCTCTGGTATAGTTGTTCCCTTTATTATAAGTTTTTCCAATGCCGGAAACTGAGAACTTATCCGACTTTGTTCAGCAAACGAATCATATATTGTCAGTTTCGTAACCGAAGGATAAGATCTTGTGAACGCGAACTCTTTCCTACATAAAACTTCCTTCAATCCTTCTTGAAAGCACGACTGTGTCGAGTAATGAATACATACTAAGGTAAAAATTACTGTCACCATTCTACGAAATTCCATTTTTTTCTTTATTTTATCTGCTATCTCTTCACAAACTTTGACTTTTTTCGCAAAACTTTTCCATCAGTACAAACACACGAAAAAAACCTGTTTTGCTAAATCATATTGCCGTGAGCTTACAACGAAGTAACACGCACTCAGTAATCATTAAGAACATCTTCTCGTTAAGGAACTGGTAATAGGGAAGCCCATGATTCGTGC
This sequence comes from Protula sp. h YS-2021, assembly GCA_949752745.1. Classification (NCBI taxonomy): domain Eukaryota; kingdom Metazoa; phylum Annelida; class Polychaeta; order Sabellida; family Serpulidae; genus Protula; species Protula sp. h YS-2021. Next base: position 49,251,670 of record OX457026.1, on the reverse strand, counting down.
CGAGTCAATAATCTTCACAGCAGGAAAGGTAACATCAACAACGTTTGGGAGAGAGTACATGCCATGGTCCCAGTTAATTGGTGCTGCGTAACTGTGTCATTGTTTCAAAGTTACTGATAGGTTATGTAGTGAACTTACTTATGACTAATCACCAGTGAAACTCAAGGCATGAATGTGTATATTCTTCCACAGTGATAGATATGCACCTGACTGTGGTAGATACATGATGAAAACCAGATGCCTTGACGTCTGTTTACGATGCCCATAAAATTCTCAATTTTGATAACATAATATTAAAGAACTGACTGAAGCCTTGTTTACGCGACCAGACTGTGTGTGTGTGTGTGTGTGTGTGTGTGTGTGTGTGTGTGTGTGTGTGTGTGTGTGTGTGTGTGTGTTGAGGGGAGGGGGGGCAGGGGGGCGGGTGAAGATGGTTATATATCTATGAAGTGGATCTATTAAATTACTCTTGAAATGTGGGTGTTATTCACAAGTTCCATCTCCATGCAAGATAACCCTCCATTAGAAATAATACAATAAAGTTCCGATGAAATGTTCACATTTTCCTCTAACAAGAAAACAGATATGAGCATGAGGTGGTCTTCTGATCAATTCTCGGGTTGATGTAACCATGGAATGTTAAAAATTTATTGCATCGAAATTATAATTGCAAATATCCAATTTTATCAGATGATAAAATAGTAAAGATTATATTAATCATTTGTGGTGGGTGGCGGATCAGGTATATAAGACAGTAAAAGGTCATTATGTTACACCCGCGGAAAATTTTGACGTAAAAAAAATAAATAAACCAAACTTTGCGACTTAATTCCTTAGCTAAAAAAAAAAAAAAAAAATGAAGTGGATAATACCCTTTATATTTCTCGAGATTGTCATGAGCCAAGAGGGATGTTAACTGTGTGTCTGTGACAATCCTCCGTGTGCGTTCTGCTATGGTCAAACAATAACTCACTGGTTATATTTCAACCCCGATACATGGATAGAACATTTAAGTTATGTTAATACGTTCATCAAAGCGCTGACTCACTTGAGGGAAGATGAACTACTAAATCTGCAGACTTTTACAGTTGTCAATAATCAGTTTATTTCGTGTAAGGATCTTCTGTTATTTCATCACCAAAGACCGGAAGTAGAAATAAATACCGATTTACTGTGCAATATCAAGGAAGACCCATCATCAACACAAGTTCACGTCACAACCATGATATCACCAACAGACTACCCTCATGACACATCGTTAATTTCATCAAAAGTCTCCGTTCTCGACACAGCATCGATTTCAACACCAGTCTCACCCCATCACACAACGTTAATTTCATCCGCAGTCTCCGTTCACGACACGACGACGATTTCAACACCAATGTCACCCGATGACACAACATCAATTTCATCAACAGTCTCCACTGATGATACATCAATAATCTCTACACCACTCTTCCACAATGACGCAACGCTAATTTCAACAACAGTCTCTAATGATAGCACAAATACCCCCAATCCAACCACTGCTCTCCTACAATTCCATGTAAAATCAGGATCTATAGCTCACATATTCTTTGCTGTGGGAATTGTTGTGTTTATAGTTGTTATTTCACTAGTTATCATCGGATATGTAATCAGAAAGAAGCGTTCAACAGGCCGACGTCACACAAGAAGCAACAGAATATACACAGGATATGTAAACGAACTGGCGTTAATAACAGAGCTAGAAACTCCTTCTTAAAAACGCTGAAAATTTAGATGTGGTAAAAATTGTTTATCACATATTATCTGGAATATAATTATATTGCGCTGATTTATCTTTGAATCATCCAATTTGTGTCATTTTGTTTTATTCAGTGATTTATTTTTAAAATAAAATTATATATGTACCCGCTAGTCATCGAAAAATAACAATAATCTCTACACCACTCTTCCACAATGACGCAACGCTAATTTCAACAACAGTCTCTAATGATAGCACAAATACCCCCAATCAAACCACTGCTCTCCTACAATTCCATGTAAAATCAGGATCTATAGCTCACATATTCTTTGCTGTGGGAATTGTTGTGTTTATAGTTGTTATTTCACTAGTTATCATCGGATATGTAATCAGAAAGAAGCGTTCAACAGGCCGACGTCACACAAGAAGCAACAGAATATACACAGGATATGTAAACGAACTGGCGTTAATAACAGAGCTAGAAACTTCTTTTTAAAAACGCTGAAAATTTAGATGTGGTAAAAATTGTTTATCACATATTATCTGGAATATAATTATATTGCGCTGATTTATCTTTGAATCATCCAATTTGTGTCATTTTGTTTTATTCAGTGATTTATTTTTAAAATAAAATTATATATGTACCCGCTAGTCATCGAAAAATAACAATAATCTCTACACCACTCTTCCACAATGACGCAACGCTAATTTCAACAACAGTCTCTAATGATAGCACAAATACCCCCAATCAAACCACTGCTCTCCTACAATTCCATGTAAAATCAGGATCTATAGCTCACATATTCTTTGCTGTGGGAATTGTTGTGTTTATAGTTGTTATTTCACTAGTTATCATCGGATATGTAATCAGAAAGAAGCGTTCAACAGGCCGACGTCACACAAGAAGCAACAGAATATACACAGGATATGTAAACGAACTGGCGTTAATAACAGAGCTAGAAACTCCTTCTTAAAAACGCTGAAAATTTAGATGTGGTAAAAATTGTTTATCACATATTATCTGGAATATAATTATATTGCGCTGATTTATCTTTGAATCATCCAATTTGTGCCATTTTGTTTTATTCAGTGATTTATTTTTAAAATGAAATTATATCTGTACCCGCTAGTCATCGAAAAATAACAGATTTTTGTTGTTTATTCCCGATTAAACATAGAGTCTGACCAACACACGCACGCCTACGTTAAAAAAAAACTCCGATTGCGAAGAAATCGATAAGTTTCGATGGTTATTTCCGGATAAATATACACCCCGTTCAACATCCGTGCGCCTAAGTACAAAAAAAAACAAAAAAAAACAAAAAAAAAAAACGAGCACATGCGCGTTAAACAGGGGGGGGGGGGGGGAGGAGGAGGTCATAGAACATTGGGGAGGGGCGGGGGATTCTTATTCCATGCGGAGCCATATGTCATTTATATATGTCATCCATGTGTTAGCAATGTTGACCGTCCTGTTTTTACACACATAAGGTGACATAATCCAATTAAGACTGAAAGTGTTGTGTTCTGAACTGATGAGAATCAATCTAATTAACATAATCAACACGCTCAACCAGTATGTTTTTCGAGGGGGTGGGAACAAGGAGGAGTGACTGAGGGTTACAGTTGGTCCAGAATGGTTTACAGTGGTCCCGGATGGGTTTTTTTTTTTTTTTTTTTTTTTTTTTTTTTTTTTTTTTTTTTTTTTTAAAGGAATAACCAAAATTACTGAGCGAAATTTATTTATTTCCACTCATTCATTGTGCGAAGAAATCATTCATCAAGTGTTACCTTCATGTGAAGCTAATATGGTTATAATTCAATTCCATGCGCTATAAAATAATATCAAACACACAGACAACCAACAGAAAAAAAAATCATCATTCTCTCAAGCATCATAAAACCTCAACATTCCCCTTTTTTATCTCCCCCAATAACCATACAGTTTACACTGAAAACACTTGAGGAGCACAATGGCTCAGGAATATCTTCATTGTTGAGTAACACAATGACTCAGGAATGTCTTCATTGTTGAGTAACACAATGACTCAGGAATGTCTTCATTGTTGAGTAAAAACCTCAAACATTTACAAGATAAATAATTACCAGGATAAGCATAGGTTGCAAGCTATACTACTTTTATCCTATATTTTGTATTGGCATGAAGTGGATATGAAAGAATATTTTTTTGGAAACAGAATTTAGAGTTATAAGAAATGTGAACTTACTGAGGGAAAAGTGGGTCCCAAAGTAAACGGCGCAGATATGGATGACGATGATATTGAGCTAGACGATGAGCAGGATCGTATTCTGACACCTGAGCTCCAGGCTTTGTTTACCTCAGATGCTGAGAAAAGTGACTTTGAGGGTTTCGAGCCACCGATGAATAGGCTGTCCCGGAAAGGTTTATCAATGAACTGATAAATTTGACAAGACATTCATTTCATTCACTGAAAATTTTTGACTGTCGATCAGTGTTAAGAAAATAACATTTCGGCGTAAAATGATTAAGTTTCTTTGATCATCACTGTGGGTGCGGTTAATCTGGTGGGGCGGTTAATGGCCCAGAAATTACGGGAAGGGTCCACCTGGCTATTATTATTATTATTATTATTATTATTATTATTATTATTATTATTATTATTATTATTATTATTATTATTATTATTATTATTATTATTATTATTACTATTATTATTATTATTATTATTATTATTATTTATTTATTTATTTATTTATTTTATTATTTTTTGGCTGTTTGCAAGAAATCGGTCGAAGTTTTGAAAAATTACTTTTTTTTGGCAATCCGCCAAAAGTTGGTTAATTGGAGGGCATTTTAAAATTTTTGGTGTCTAATTTTCAAAATGCTTCTCCCATAGTTTTGATGGGATTCCTTTCGACTTTCGCACAATTGTTCTCTAGGCCTGCCTTGAAAAGTTACTTTTTTTTGGCGATCTGTCAAAAATTGGCTAAATAGGGGAACATTTAAAATTTTTTGTTGCCAGTTTTCAAAATTGTTCTCCCACAATTCTGATCAGATTTTCTTGAAATTCTCTATGTAGGTCTCTTTTAAAAAACTACTTTTTTTGGCAAATCCGCCAAAAATTGGTTAATGTGAGCACATTTTTTATATTTTGGTGTCTAATTGTCAAAATGCGTCTCCTCCCACAGTTTTGATTGGATTCCTTTCGAATTTCGCACGAATAGTCTCTAGGTCTCTCTTGAAAAGTTACTTTTTTGGCGATCTGCCAAAAATTGGCTAAATAGGGGGCATTTAAATTTTTTGTTGCCAGCTAAAAAAATGCTTCTTCTCGAATAATTTTGATAAAATTTTCTTTAGATTTTGATCGAATGTACTGAACATATGCATCTCATGAACGTTTACTTTTTTGGCGATCCGCCAAAAATTGGCCAAATAGGTGGCTTTTTTAAATGTTTTTGGCGTCAAATTTTTAAAATGCTTTTTCTCTCACAATTTCGATTGAATTCTTTCCAATTATGCACGATTGTTCTCTAGGTAGGCTCCTCTTGAAAAGCTTTTTTTTTTTTGGTGATCCGCCAAAAATTGGATAAATGGGGGCGATTTATATTTTTATGGTTGCCATTTTTCAAAATGCTTCTTTTCACACAATTTTGATCAGATTTTCTTAAAATTATGTACGAATGCTCTTAACATAGGCCTCTGTTGAAATAATACTTTTTTGGCGATTCGTTAAAAATTGGGGTGGGGCATTTTTAATTTTTTCGTGTAAATTTTTTCAAAATGTTTCTTCTCCCACAATTTTGATCGGATTCCTTTCCAATTTTGTGCGATTGTTCTCTAGCTAGGCCTGTCTTGAAAAATTACTTTTTAGGCGAACGGCCAAGAATTGGTTAATGGGGTACATTTAAAGTTTTTTACTGCTAATTACCAAATGCTTCTTCTCGAACAATTTTGATCAGATATTCTTTAGATTTTATACGAATGTTCTTAACGTAGGCCTCATTTGAAATACTGCTTTTTTGGTGATTCGCCATACATGCGCAGTGGTCCGAAATAAGCACCCCGCATCAATGCAAGTTAAGTAAACATGCGCACTGATTCGAAATGCGAACCGCGCATCAAATCAACCTAAAGAAACATGCGCACTTGTCCAAAATGAGAACAGCACATCAAAGCAAGTTAAATAAACATGCGCTTTGGTCTGAAAAAAACCGCGCATCGACGCACGTTAAATAAACATGCGCACTATTATAAATAAAAAAACTCGCACCAACGGAAGTTGAATATGTAAAATAAGAAACGCGCATCAACGGAAGTTAAATAAACATGCGCAGTGGTCCGAAATGTTAACCGCACATCAACGCAAGCTAAAGAAACATGCGCACTGGTCCGATATGCCATCTGCGCATCGACGCAAGTTATATAAACATGTGCACTGCTTCGAAATGCGAACCGCGCATCAACGCACGTTAACCAAACATGCGCACTGGTCCAAGATAAGCACCGCGTATCAACGCAAGTTAAGTAAACATGCGCACTGTTCCGAAATGCGAACTTCGCATGAACTGAAACTAAAGAAACATGCGCACTTCTCCAAAATGACAACCGATCGTCAACGCAAATTAAATAAACATTCGCATCGACGCAAGTTACATAAACATTCGCATTGTTCCGAAATACGAACCGCGCATCAACGCAAGTTAAATAAGCATGCGCACTGCTTCGAAGTGCGAAACGCGCATCGACACAAGTTAAATGAACATGCGCACTAGTCCGAAATGTGAACCGCGCATCAACGGAAGTTAAAGAAACATGTGCACTGTTTCGAAATGCGAACCACGCATCGACGGAAGTTAAATAAACATGCGCACAGGCTCGAATTTCGAACTGCGCATGAATGCAAGTTAAATAATTATGCGTACTGGTTCGAAATGCAAACGGTACACCAACACACGTTAACCAAACATGCGCACTGGTCCAAAATGCAACCGCACATCAACTCAACGTAAAGAAGCATGCGCACTTGTAAAAAAAATTAGAACCGCTGGTCAACGCAAATTAATTAAACATGGGCGTTGTTCTAAAGTAAGAGCCGCACATCGACGCAAGTTACATAAACATGCGCACTGGTCCGAAACGCATCAACGTAAGTTGAATCATGGGCAGCGGTCTGAAATACAAACCGCGCATCGACACAAGGAAAATCAACATGCGCACTAAACCGAAATGGACGGCTCATCGACGCCAGTTAAATAAACATGCGCAGTGGTTCGAGATTGGAACGGCGCTTTGACGCAAGTAAAATAAATATATGCACTGGTCCGAAATGCAAACCGCGCATCAACGCACGTTAGCCAAAGACGAGTGCTGCGTCTCGAGGCTCAGCAATCACATCGTCAGAGACATCATGGACAACACACCAGCTCCAGCTATCAACACAGACATAGATTACCTGTTTAGCATCGAAACAGTTACTTTTGATGATGCATTATTACCGGTGGAAGAGATTGATGCGTTCCTGGCAAACGCTGCAAAAGCCTTGCAGAAAGCGTTGGGCGCTCCGTCAGATGTCACTGCAGTGCAGCAAGGAATGCCTCAGAAAAAAGCGTTGGAAGAAGCGTTAGGCGCTCCATCAGATGTCACTGCAGTGCAGCAAGGAATGCCTCAAGAAAAAGCCTTGGAGGAAGCGTTAGGCGCTCCATCAGACGTCTCTACAATGCAGCAAGGAATGCCAGATCCTGAGGGACCTGACTACCCGTTCTGGATTTTGAATAAACTTGTAAATGGTAGCAACGTACAACTTAGCGCAAAGTTAAAAGCACATCTGAAGCATTTGGAAGTGAGCATATCAAGCGACGACGACGACGACGGCAACGACGAGGGAGATGAGGATTCAGAAGTGAACATGTCAAGTGATGACGACGAAGAAGACAAGCATTTTAAATCTAAAATTGAATCGAGCAAGACCATCCCTGTTACTTAGGAAGATGTCACGCTGTTGAAACGAAACTTTCAAGCAGTGCTTCCTCTGATTGATTGCAACATTTTATGGAATTTATGTAAAGAAGGCTTTTTCGACCAACACACGTACATGTACTTAACGGAAGAAGTGAATACCGTCATTCGGCTCATCTACATGCTAGAAGGAAACCTAGAGCATGTTCCGCCGTCAGAGCCAAAGTTCTCCGAAGCCATGATCCAACGTTTCGTTCAACTTATCAAAAGTCTTCATGAGGAACTTTTTAAGACTTTATGTCTACCGGCGCCAAAGTGTGTTGGTGAGGATTGCGATTCCAAATGTGCAAAGGTTATGCTACAGGGCTTCAAATACCTTGAGAAGGCATTCAGGTGCATGATATGATGGCTTACCTCTATGAAAAAGGACATTTTACCATGTCAATGGTCTTTGAATGAATAGTAGGTAGTCGCAAACGAGAGCAGCTGAGCTCATGTAAGTTGTAAGTGTTAGAATCATTTTAAATTATGATGATGATGTTCATATAATGTATCAGAACTTGTTCGATTCAGCAATGGACGAGTTGAAGTGAATTCAGAACTTTGCAAGATGTTTGTTGACTCAACAGATATATAGGTATAAAAGGAGTAGACCCTAAGTCATCATTTCATTGTGCAGCCATGGAGAAGACAAGAAGCTTTAAAATTAGTGCCAACTTAACCATTACTGTAGAGTATGGACAATTTGGACCATTTCTACGAATCACTCGTGGAGAGCGGTGGTGTGCTTTATCACATCTTTGTGGAAGATTGTGTGTCAGAGCTTGAAAAATTTACGTGACATTGGCTTCAAACTGTACTTAACGCAAACGAAGTGGCTTGAAGTCATTTCATACTTGGATATCCGTTATGTGAGTTTGTGCGCACATCATGATTTGAAGGGAAAGAATACACGCATCACATCAACATGAATGATGGTGAATGAGAGACACTGCTTCAGGAGATGGATAGCATTAACTCAGCCTTTTTACCATGTACGGAATGTCAAGGTGAGAAAACTATCATCAAACTTCAAAAGGATGATCGGATGAAGGTGTCAAAACTTTGTAAGAAAAGACTGGCTGAAGTTCAATTGGAGAACATGAACGTGCAAAATCAACTTGGACTTGCCTGTGACTATTGTGGTGCTTGCGGATATGTGGAGGATTATCATTGCCACTGCCACAAGTACAATTGGAAGATGTGTGAACCAAACAACTTCTGCAGCAAGTGTGGAGTACTTAAAGTCTGTCAAGCAAAGTAGAAGTCACATTTTCAAGACACATTGAAACAAGATGGACGCATGTTTTAAAAAGGCTTATGTTGACTTGATGATTGCTAAACTTGCTTGCTGTGGAACTCCAGACTATCAGCTTTATCACTTAGACGCCTTTTGGGATGTTGTACATCACAGTCTTGATGTGATTGAACTGGATTCAAGATTTCTTGGAGAATGTCATAAAATTGGAATAGAAGATCCTGACTTTGACTTTGAGTCTGCGTTCTATTCTGCTCGCACTGATGTGGAAGTATACTTCAGCGTGGTTGATTATTTACGAGATTGCTGTGGACCAGAAGAAGAAGAACGGAACAGCTTTGTCACTTAACTTTTTGAAGACATAACAATATTTTTCTTACTAGCAAATATAATTTTATGTGAGTGGTTTCAAAGTGAACAAAGAAAGAACATGATAGAAGAGATTTTAATTTTAAAAGATATTTTGTCACAGGAAGAAACGTCAGCGTCAGAATAAACAAAAGAAACAAAGTCAACCACACGGAGAAGTATGCGGACTACATGATAAGTAAATGTTTTTGAACAACAACTGGAACACATCTTACTTGCTTGCTAAACTTGACAAACTTGTGTGATAACATTACCGGAGCAGCATCTCACAAGATTGTTTGATGTACAATGGCAGACATTACACTGAGACAATATATTGTACAAAAAGCCTATTGTGAAGAAATGTTATCAGCTGTAAAACAATTTGTATGCTTAGTATGTCCTGCTTGTCAACATGAAGAGTGTCAAAAACATACTTGTCATGCTACTTGTGTCTATGCATATTGGAATGAAGCTAAATATTACAATCATTTAGATAAAATGTTAGAGAATGCAAATAAACGTTGTGAGAAATATGGTGTAGATGCTATTACATTTGATGAATTAAGTAGTTGGTTTGTGTTCACTGAAGACCAATGGTCTCCAGTTATTCACACCATTGTATTTATACTTGATTTGTAAGATATGTTAGTTAAGATATAAAAACATGTTAGTTAAGTTATAAAAACCTTGTTGCTATGTTAGTTGAGTTATAAAATAAAAGTGTTCTGTTAAGAAGTGCTTCTCATTTCGTGTTAACGTGTCGACGTGGAAAGACTACTTAACCAATATTTACTTCAAACCTGGACAGCCTGGTGCAATTGCTGGTCCTTATAAACTTTATCACATCTTAAGAAAACATGATCAACCAGTCACACATTCACAAGTGAAGAAATGGCTACAGGATCAAGATGCATTCACTTTACTACAACCTGTAAAATACAAGGTGTTATTACACGTGGTATTGATGGCATGTGGGATAGTGATTTGACTGATGTTGGAAAGATATCTCTCTATAATGATGACACGCGCTTTTTACTGATTGTCATTTATGTGTTTTCCAAATATTTGTGGGTGCAGCCAATACCTAATAAATCACATACCAGCGTCATACAAGCCTTTCAAAAAAAATTTCATGAAACACAACGAAGACCACGAACTCTAAGGTCTGATAAAGGAACGGAATTTAAAAACAGATGGGTAAAAGAATTTTTGAAGAAGGAGGGAATTCATGCTTATAACACAAAGAATGAAACCAAAGCCAACTTTGCTGACAGAGTCATTCGTACTCTAAAGGGAATGATGTATCGGTATTTTCTACATAATCAAACTTACCGTTATGTAGACATCCTTCCAGACTTGGTGTACAATTACAACCATAGATCTCATGGTTCTCTTCCTGATAAGTATGCTCCTGCAGAGATTCGTAAAGACAACGAATCGAAAGTGTGGAAGTATATGTATGTAGACAAATTGAAATTGAAACCGAAGAAGAAGAAAACCTACAAATTTAAAATTGGCGATCATGTTCGCATTTCCCACATAAAATATGTCTTTCAACGGGATTATCACATCAAATGGACGCAAGAAGTCTTCATTATCACACATCGTTGTAAGAAGCAAGGAATACATTTGTATCGTGTGAAAGACGCTTTAGACGAAGATATTGATGGACATTTCTATGAGGGAGAACTGCAGAAAGTGACCAAAGATATTGAATCTATTTATAACATTGAAGAAGTCTTGAAAACACGTAAAAGGCGAGGTGTGAAAGAATTATTTGTCAAGTGGTTAGGTTGGCCAAACAAGTTTAACAGTTGGGTGAAAGAAACAGACATTCAAAAATGAAGCATCCATTTACATGCTTGGTCTCTGGACCTACAGGCAGTGGTAAAACGTCTCTAGTCAGGGAAATTCTAGAACAAAATTTGATTAAACCCTCTCCGAAAAGCATTTTATGGCTCTATGCAGCAGATCAGCCTTTGTACAAGGGAATAAACAATGGCGCTGAATATTTTTTTGCCGGATTGAATTGATTTTTGGCAGAAAACATCCCTTGGTGTTCCTGTATGCCACTTTCTATTTTCAGTCGATTTTTTAATTATATGTCTCCCACCATAGGAGATATTTATAGATTTTTTTGTGTCCGTCCGTACGTCCGTCCGGCCATCTGTCTGTCCGCAGCGATTTCGCAGAAACTAACAAACCGAATTCTCTCAAAACTAGCATGCAGGTTGGGGGCAATAACCAAATGATGCGCATGTCAATTTTTATGTTCCCACAAAAATTAAATTTTTTGCGATTTTTTTTTTTTTACATTTTTGTGGTTTTCGTGCTCTCTTGCTCAAACCATGTATTGCAGTTTAATCAAACCTTGCAGGAATAAAGACCATAAAGTGCACATATGTAGTGGGTTAGTATAGTTTATTTTTGTCAAAAATTGTATTTTTGCCGATTTTTAAAATTTTTTGACTTACAGGTGCTTTAACTGTCTTTGATTTGTGTATGCGACATCTTAGTTGGATTTTGCTCAAATCTTGCAAGAAGAACGATCATATAGTGGAAATCTTAACTGAGGGATTACTGTTCACTTTCGTCAAACGCCTCCCCAGCCTTAGTCGGCGGCACCAGTATATAACTGCTTGCCAATGACTTTTTTAACCACTGTTTGACCATTCCAAGAATGCAATGCTGACAGCCACCATTCTAAGAACTTTATGTTAGAACCAAGATTTCGCTGTGATAAGCGATACAAGTTACGAAGTAATAGTTGTTAGGGGTAATGGCTTTTGTACATGCAATACACTGTCGGCGAATACGGGTGATAATACGAGCCGAAGCAGCCCCTTTTACTAATAACTGATGAATAACCCTCTTCAGGCTCATAATTCTAGGCTTGGGTATATATATCCAAAGACAATCACCTGGCCCAACTGAATTCAACAGATAGCGAATAAAAGCGATCTTTGTGCTAGGATTTAGCTCCGATTCGTAACAGTTTATTACTAAACCTAACTTGTCGTAGGTATCGATTAACAGTTTCTTATGTTGCGCAATGTCGTTTGACTGGGCTAATAAAAAACAGTCGTTCACAAATGACGTGAAATGCAATAAATTTTCCGGTAAATACTGCACCACAGCTCTGATTGTTTTATTGAAATAAAATGGACTAATATTCAATCCAAACGGAAGTGCATTCCAAACAAAGAACTTGTCCCTGCAAGCCAACCCAAGGTACTGGCGGTAAGCGGTATGCATTGATACGTGGTGGAAACCATCTTTAAGGTCAACAGAAATAAATTGATAGTTAAACTACAAGCATACCACGTCTGTCCTTTCGTTTTTAAAATACACCACCGAGATGTGGCTATTAAACGGCTGCAGTTTTACAATCAGCCTAAGTTTTTTTTGTTCTTTTTCGCCGCACAACCTATAGCATTGACGCAATGTGGTTGTTCACTAATCTTAGAAATGGCACCAGAAAGTAATCATTTCTTTATTTCACTATCCACGACTTGCGATTGTTCACCAGTGAGTTTATGGTTTTCGAAAACGTACCCGAGGGGGTTGCAAAGAAAAAACGCCCTCGTTGATCCATTCACTGACTTCCTTATTGGCTTAAATTTTGTGCCACTCTGCGATGTGTCTTTTTGGAGAACCTATTACCGATCTTCCCATATCCTACTGATACCCATCGTTGTTGTATGGCCCTTTTGGCTGGAAATTGTTGCTGGTGACGACCTCTCGGGGAAATCTATCGAAACCTGTACCGCGCTTCGAATGATCCTTTTCTGATACATCGTCCTTCAGTTCGGCAAGCGAATCGCCATCGAAGGCAGTGGTATGACGTCAAGCTGTTTGTAAAAGCGTGATTCTGAAAGTCGAAGTGATTGTTCACTATAGCTGCAGAGTATTCAGTCTGCAGAAATTTCTGCAACGCACTGGCGACTACGAACACTTCATGCTTAACACTGTCTACTGACTGACCGTCGTCGTCGGCTGAGGCTATTTTCAGTGGAGTTTCGCCATATTTCCCATCAATCAAATTTATACGATTTTGGTCCTCTCTCTTAATGCCTGTGCGATCTGTGAAGAGTTTGAATTCCTCTGGAATTGCTAAAGACGAGTAACGTTCTTTCAAAGCCTTAAAATCCGCTTGGAAGGGGGCGGAGAAGGCTATGTCTGACCGCGCCCCTGATGTATCCCTTACTAGCCTGGTATGGCAGAGTCTATTCGCCTGGCATGGCAGTTTGCATAGTAAGAAGAGTCCTCAACAAATTTCCACCTAACCTCTGGAGGTTGGCGAAAGCCCCTGTTTGAGGTAAACAATTCTGATTCTTCACAGAAAAAGTTTTTCTTGGGTTTTCAAGTTTTTTACACGTGTTAACACAGCATCGAGTTTTCTAGAAACTTCTGTTATATTTGGTTTTTCTTCTATCTCAGCCACACGAAAAGACTCAACTACTTGTTTTATGCTATCTAGTTTCCTTTCCAAATTTGGACTTGATGTCTTGACCTTTATTAGTCATTTTTAGGTAATAATTTTCACAAAGGAGATAGGCCCCGCAGTGAAAGTAAGCGCAGCACAAGGTAACCGGAAGTTTAATTCCGTGAAATTACACAACTACCAATATATAAACAAACAAACAAGATTTCCTTAAATTTTGTATCAATATTCTTTATGTAGGCCTCTCTTTAAATGTTGGTTTCTTTAGCGATCCGACAAAAATTTGACAAATGGGGGCATTTTAAAATTTTTTGTTATGTAATGTTCAAAATGCTTCTTCTCCCACAATTTTGATCAGATTCCTTTCCAATTTGTACAATTATTGTGTAGGTAGACCTCTTTTAAAAAATTTCTCTTTTTGGCGATCCGCCAAAAATTGGCCAAATGGGGGGCATTTAAATTTTTTTGGCATCCAATTTTCATAATGCTTCTCCCAAAATTTTTATTGCATTCGTTTCCAATTTTTAAGGATTGTTCTTTTGCTAAGCGTCTCTTAAAAAATTGCTTTTTTGCCATCCGCCAAAATTTCTCCAATGAAGTTCATTTAAATTTTTTGCTACTTTTCAAAAGGCTTCACCCACAATTTTGATCAGATTTTCTTAAAATTTTGTGCGAATATTTTCTAAGCAGGCCTATCTTTAAAATTTGCTGTTTTTGGCGAACCGCCAAAGCGTTGCTCATTGGGGGCATTTTCAATTTTTTTTCGCATCCATTTTTCAAAATGATTCTCCCTGAATTGTGATTGGATTTCTTTGCAATTTTGTACGGATCTCCTGTTGTGAGGCTTCTTTGATAGCGTTATTTTTTAGGGATCCGCCATAAATTGGCCAAATGGGCATCAGTTTTTAATATATTTTTTCAATTGTTCAAAATGCTTTTTTCACACAATTACGATCGGATATCTGTCCAAATTTGTACGATTGTTCTCTAGGTAAGCCTAGAGAGGCCTATGTAAAGACCATTGGGACAAACTTCAAAGAAAACCTGATCAAAAAGCGGATCGCAACAGAAAAGTAACGTTTCAAGAGAAAAACATCAAGAAAACACACGTACTAAATTAAAAAGGAATAATATCTAAATTGAGGGAGATGAAGTACTTTGATAATTGGCTATCAGTAAATTAAAAAATGCCCCCATTTAACCAATTTCTGGCGAATGGCTAAAAAATTTTCTAGAGAGGCCTACCTAAAGACCAATGTTACAAAATTCCTCAGAAATCCGATTGAAATTGTGTGAAAAAAGAAGCATTTTGAAAATTTGAACCCGATAAATTAGAAACTGATCCCCATTATGCCAATTTTTGACGCATCGCCAAAAAGATAACCTTTTAAAGAAGCCTCACTAGAGAAGCTTCCTATAAAATTGCAAAGAAATCCAATGAAAATTGAGGGAGAAGAAGTATTTTGAAAAAATTGTCTCCATATGGCCAATTTTTTGGCGGATCGCCAAAGAAAGTAACATTAAAGAGAGACCTACTTAAAGAATGTTTATGCAAAATTTTCAGAAAAATTTGTTTGTTTGTTTATTTATTTGGTGTTTAACGTCCCGTTCACCAAGTATAATGGGTATATTTGGACTCACTCGCTAAGGAAACAAGTTGGAGAAAAAGAAAGGAGAATGAAGGAATAGTAAAGGCCAAGAAAAAGAAAAGAGAGGTCTACATGAAGAATATTCATACAAAAGTTTAAGAAAATCTTGTGTACTTGTTTATTTATTTGGTGTTTAACGTTCCGTTCATCAACTATGGTGCGTATATTGGGACGCACTTGCTAAAGGAGCAAGTAGGAGAAAAAGAAAGAAGAAAAACATCAAGAAAAGAATAGTACTAAATTGAAAAAGAATAAGTTCAGTAAATTAAAAAATGCCCCCATTTAACCAATTTCTGGCGAATGGCTAAAAAAATTTCAAGAGAGGCCTACCTAGAGAATAATCGTTCAAAATTTTACAGGCATCCGATCAAAATTGTGTGAATGGAACAAGTGGGAGAAAAGGAAAGAAGAAAAACATCAAGAAAAGAATAGTACTAAATTGAAAAAGAATAAGATCAGTAAATTAAAAAATGCCCCCATTTAACCAATTTCTGGCGAATGGCTAAAATAAATTTCAAGAGAGGCCTACCAAGAGAATAATCGTTCAAAATTTTACAGACATCCGATCAAAATTGTGTGAATGGAACAAGTGGGAGAAAAGGAAAGAAGAATGAAGAAATAGTAAAAGAGGAGTTAGAAAGAAAGAAATTCCGATTGGTCGCCTCTGTCTCTAAAAAGTAAATTTTCAAGAGAGGTCTTTATTAAGAACATTCGGGTAAAATTTAAAGGAAAATCTGACCAAAAAGCGGATCGCAAAAAAAGTATTTTTTCAAAAAAAAAATCAAGAAGAGAATCTTACTAAATGGAAAAGGAATAAGGAAAGGAAAAAGTTGATACTAAAAACAGGGATGTGTTTTGCTGTATTCCACGATAAATTTTGCTTTTGGGACGTTTTGGCCATAAACTCACTGTACTCCACGTGTTTTCCTATATTTCACGACAAATTTTGCTTTGGGGACGCTTTGGTCACTGTACCCTACCTGTAAGGTCATAATTTACCCGCATGATGTTCCCAAAAGCAAAATATGTCGTGGCCATAAGGTCTCCGGACATAAAATCAGGGCCATGAAGTCCCCAACTGAATTTAGGGCAAAAAGTTCCCAAATTACAAAACGTATGACAACCTATATTAACGCTTTATTAAGCTTTATGCCGGCCATGTGGTCTCCCTCCATGAGATTCCCCGAGTTCTCCGAGGCAAAATTGATCATAGTTGAGGCCAGGACAAAACATCCCCAGCCATAAATTCTCCGGCTGTAAGTTGCGCAAATGAATTTAGGGCCAAAACGTACCCAGTGTTAAAAAACGTGATAACCTAAATTAATGCTTTATTGAGTCTTACACCAGCCATAAGGTCCCCGGCCATAAGGTCCAAGAATGAATTTAGTGCAAAATGTCCCCGAAGCAAAATTTGTCGTAGTTGAATCCAGGACAAAACATCCCCAGCCATACACTGTCCGGCCATAAATTCCCTAAATGAAAATTTTTTCTCCCAAAGTTTTGATCGGATTGCGTTCAAATTTTGCTTAAATGTTCACTAGGTGACGTCCTCTCTTGAAAAGTTACTTTCTTAGCGATCCGTCAAAAATTGGCTAAATGGGTGACGGGGGGGGGGGCATTTTAAACAAATTTAGTAGCGAATTTTCAAAATGTATCTTCAGGGCTGCATTTGCCGGTTTATCTTCCCTGGTTCCTAGACCTGTTTGGTGCTGCTGTACACATGAACCGTTTCTCCGGGACGAAGCTCCCTCAGGTCTCTCCCTGCCTTATTATTGTAGTAATTTTCTTGTTTCTCTTTTCGAGACTCCCTTGCGTGAATGTTCTCGGTTTACGTTCAAATAGTAGTTCGTATTGTGATGGCAGAAATTCAGCTATGGGTGTGATTCTGAGAATCCACAATACTGTTGTCTGCTCTTTAGTTTTCTTCCAGGCTTGCTTGATTGTGCCAACTGATCTTCCAGCTAAGGAGTTTTCTTGATGATGATATGGCGAACTGTAGTTAGATAGTTCGTTGGATGTTGCTGCTCTTGCACTTTCTTCAAAATGAGTCGCTAATGTACTGCGCTCCAAAATCGGCTAGGATAGTAAGTGGTATCCCAAACTCCGTAAAATGGTTGTGAAGTACTGACAAATGGTCGTTGCTTTGCTGTCTTTCAGCTTTTCACAATTATGTACTTCGAAAAATAATCGACCAGCAAGAGATATCCCTCCCCTTTCCAGTGAAAAATGTCTGTACTAATCTTTTCTCTGGCCTTAGTGTGCAAATCAGGCTGTAAAATTGGCAGCTTGGCTTGTACAGGCTGGTGTTCAGCGCACAGGCTGCAGTTTTTTTAACTCTTCACGAATGTCATTAGAAATTCCTGGCTTAAGTTCACCGAAAGTTTTTTTGGTAACTTTAACCAACCCCTTCTCCCCACTTTCTAATGTAGGTATGATTCTACAGGCAACCCTAACAATTTTAGCCAACGTTACGGAAAGGGTAGTTATAGCTATATTGCATACCTTGACTTCGTACATTCCCATCGCCCAAAAAGCACTAGAAAGACATTCTTCATAACTGTGCCACACATGACCCGTTTCAACTTTCTCCGATGTTAAGTGGCTAAGAAATGTACACATACAAGATTTTAAGATAAGATTTAAGATATAATAATGGCATTTGCCTTTCTTAATCTCGCTACAAATGTTAAAAGTTGACAGAACCACCCGACTGATTCGAACAACATCCACACAAACTTTGAAGTCGATAAGACTTTCCGTTATCAAGATATTGTATACGCAAGATCTTGTCCAAATTATATGCATAGTTTATGTGATGGTACAATACACCGCACTCGTTCCTTGTACTCGAGACAAAATTTGACAGACTCTTTCGGACTTTCTAAGCCAAAAATCCACCAAGTTTCAACTTTCTCTGACCTTCAGCAGCTGAGAAATTTCGCACACAAGATTTTTACATATCGGCGTCATACACATACCATAATCAAGCGACATGCGTGAAAAGTTGATAGAAAGGTCCGACTGAACCAACAAATACCCATATCAAAGTCGATACGACTTCCCTTAGCGAGGTATTTTGTACACAAGATCTTGTTCAAAATATATTCATATTTTGCGTGATGAGGTCATGCGCCGCATTCGTTCGTTCTACACGCGAAAAATTTTATCGAATCTTTCGGACCTACCAAGCAAAAATCCAACCAAGTTTGAACTTTCTCCGACGTTCAGCGGCTGAGAGATTTCGCACACAGTTATATGATTTGTTTAGCGACACGACCGACCCTTAGCGGGTTACATTTTGTCAAAACATGTCTGTAATAAGTGACTAGAAGACAACACTACAAATTAAAATCCAGGTAAGCTGCAACCGCTTATATTCTAAAATCATAAAATAAACAGCGACTAGAAATATTGATACAAATTTATTTCTTTTAAAAATGTATAATTTTGCTACTTCACCAAAGAGCTGCCTCAAAGAGTCAACTCTGAAATGACGTGAGAGGGCGTAAGTCGGGTGCCCGCTCGCCTCTTAAAAGATGCTTGTGGATGATATATGTATGTCCTATTCTGACTCTATGGTAAACCATTTCATCTCGTACACTGTTTAGTGGCGGGGTTTTTTTGTCTGACCAAGGGGTTAGTTTGATACAGCTTGTTGTTTCTTTGTTTACTCCATTTCTCGCTGTAGTCTTTTGTGTATCTCGTGATGTGGTATTTAAAATCGGAGACTGGTATGAGCATATCAGTACAATTGTCATTGCAGCTTTGTCGGCTATCTTGGAACCCAGCAGAATACTATGTCTTTGCCAGAAAGTCAAGGATAAGGAGTTTGATATTTGTAGGTTTTCAATTGATGCAGGATGGACATCGAGTGCTCGTATAGCATAAATTTTTTGTATCGGCTAATCTTCACTATCTGGATTGCGAGATGTAGAGCTTTAATTTCGGTTGAGAAAATAGGGGATCCCTCTGGAAGTTTCAAAGTGTTGTTTTCAGTTACAACTGAGGCAGCCGATTTGTCGTCGAGCTCTGAGCCGTCCGCGTAGACGAAATGATGGTCTTTACATTCTTCCTTGAGCTCTGCAAAATTTGATCGAAATAGAAAGGGGCTAGTTGTTTTCTTTGCATAGACCGAAAGGTTCTTTAATACCACAGGTTGATGAATTTCCACTGTGGTACTTATGGTACTCTGCATTTTGCAATTGACTCTATGGTTGATGTCAGCATTATCGAGATCAGGCAGAACCCTCGCTCCGAATGGAGGTATTACGGTGTGGAAAAATCTGATCCAAAGACTAAATTGTACGTGGGATTCTTATTTGCATAAAGCTTTGTTGCATACTGCATGGCGAGTTTAATTCGACGAATGCTGCTGCTCATTTGCCTCCACGTGCAGGCTTTCTGCTCTAATGTTCTAAAAGCATTTAGTCGTAAACCCTGATTTTGCATCGGGTCAAGCATTTTTGGGTATGAAAGTCTTGCTGGTCCATAAACAATGTTGCCATTGTCTAATCTAGACCGTATCAAAACTCAGTAAAGCTTAAGTTTTGTATCCCGATCTGCGCCCCAGTCATGGGCAGATATTAATCTTAGGAGGTTGAGTGCTTTTTGACATTTTTGTTTGAGGTCTTTGATTTGTGGGATAAAGCTTAGCTTGGAATTGAAGAGTAAACCCAGAAATTTACTTTAACAACAGGTATTTGAAAGCCAGAAATATATAGAACGGGATCGTCGTGTTGTTTGCGTTTATTGGAGAAATGCATGCAGACTGTTTTGGTATATGAGAATTTAAAACCATTTTGGTTAGCCTATGTTTGTAGTAAGTGTATGTTCTGCTGCAAGTGTCGCTGTATCAGATTCATATTCTTGCCTCTGCAAGATATTGCGAAATCGGCAACAAAGTGTGAGCTGTCTATCCCCTGTTTCACGGTATGCTGGATGCTATTTATTTTTATCAGGAACAAAATAATGGGAAGAATGCATCCCTGAAGGAAACCCTCCTCTTCCAAGGCGGACCCGAAAACGCCGGCCCTTTAAAAGGCTTTAATAAATTCAGGTAGGCGGCCTCGCAACCCCAAGTCAATGAGGTCTTATAATACTCCATGCTTCCATGCTGTGTCATAGGCCTTTTCCCAGTCAAAGAAGACAGTGACGACATGTTCGTTATCGATAAAGGCTTCTCTTACAAACGATTCTAGTCTTAGAAGGTAGTTCAGGGTATTTCCTGAAACCACTCTGTATATCGGCAAACAAATTATTGCTTTCTAGATACCAAGTGCGTCTGTCAGTTATCATGCGTTCAAATGTTTCACACAATGAGCTTGTTAAGGAGACTGGTCTATAATTCTGTGGGCTTGTGGGGTCTTTGTTTGGTTTTGGTGTTGGTGTGAAAATAGCTGTTCTCCATATTTCTGGAAAGTTGCCATATTTCCATACTTGGTTAAGCAGGTCCAAAAGTATTTCCAAGCTTTTATCTGGCAAGTGTTTAAGGGTTTGGTAGTGTATATCATCTGAGCCAGCCGCCGAATCGTGAAATTTGTTTATGGCCTGTCGGAGGTCATTCAGTGAGAAATCGCAGTTGTAAGATTCACTATTGTCCGAGAAAAAGTTTATGTTGTTTAGTTCTTTCTTTGAACGCCTTATGCCGTCAAAGTCTTCGCTATAGTGTTTAGAGGATGAGTTATGTCCAAATGTTTCTCCCAGGACATCAGATTTGTCTTATTTCCTGTTGTGGTATTGTTCGTTTGCAAGTGGCTCACTGGGCCTAAACAGCCTTTGCCGGATATTTTCCTAACCATGTCCCATGTTTTCTTTAATGAATTTTTTCCGTTTAGCTTGGAAACAAAATCCTCCCGTGAGCGTTTTTTACTTTGTTTTACAGTCTTGCGTGCGATCGCATTGGGCCTTTTGTATTCCATTCTTCTAACGGTGTCCGGATGATTGATGAACTGTTTTAATGCTTGTTTTCGAAGAGCTATTGACCGCTTGCATTCATCGTTGAACGAGCATAATGCTTGAAATTGTAGCCAGTCTGCTTTGTTAAAATTCCACTTGTCTACTCCTTCTTGTCGTGGTGGAATGGATTTTTTAAAGTAAAATTGGAAAGTGATCGCTTCCAAATAGATCGTCTATAACTTTCCAGCTAAAATCCAAATACAAGTTAGCAGAGGTTATAGATAGAGTTAGTTAGTTAGTTAAATGATTTGTTTAACGACACCACCGACCCTTAGCGGGTTACATTGTGTCAGAACATGTCAGTAATCAGTGACTAGAAGAAATGGAACAAGTTAAAATCAAGGTAAGATAAAAAATGTATATTCTAAAATCATAAAGTAGAAAACGACTAGAAATACTGATACAGGTTAATTTCTTTTAAGAATTGTATAAATTTGCTCGGTTCTATTTCATCAAAGAGCTGTCTCAAGGAGTCAGCTCTGAAATGACGTGAGCGGGCGTCTTGGAAATCGGTACAGTCTATTAAAATATGTTTAACGGAGTAAGGTTCCTGACAACCGACACAGTCGGGTGCCGGCTCGCCTCTCAGAAGATGTTTGTGGGTAATATATGTATGTCCTATTCTGGCTCTATGGTAAACCATTTCATCTCGCACACTGCTAAGTTGCGAGGGTTTTTGTCCGACTAAGGGGTTTATTTGATACAGCTTGTTGTTTCTTTGTTTGTTCCATCTTTCTTGCCACAATCTATTTGTGTATCTTGTGATGTGATATTTAAAATCGGAGGCTGGTATGAGCATATCGGTACAATTATCATTTAGGGCCTCTTTTGCAGCTTTGTCGGCTATCTCGTTTCCTCGGATACCCACGTGGCTTGGAACCCAGCAGAACACTATGTCTTTGCCAGCTTTGGTGGCATCGTCATATCTTTCCAGAAGGTCAAGGATAAGTGGGTTTGATATTTGTAGGTTTTCAATTGATTGCAGGACGGACATAGAGTCCACGCATAACATAAAATTTTTGTATCGGCTGATCTTCACTATCTGGATAGCGAGATGTAGAGCTTTAATTTCGGCTGAGAAAATAGAGGAACCATTTGGAAGTCTTGTTTTCAAGGTGTTATTTTCAGTTACAACGGAAGCAGCCGATTTATTGTCGAGCTTTGAGCCGTCCGTGTAGACGAAATGGTAGTCTTTAAATTCTTCCTTGAGCTCTGCGAAGTTTGATCGAAATAGAAAGGGGCTAGTTGTTTCCTTTGCGTAGACCGTGAGGTTCTTTAGAACCACAGGTTTGGTGAGTTTCCACTGTGGTAGTTTTGGTACTCTGTATTTTGCAATTGATTCTATGGTGATGTCAGCATTATCGAGGTGAGGCTGAACTCTCGCTCCAAATGGAGGTATTACGGTGGGACCTCTTTCATGGAAGCGGGAAAAATCTGATCTAAAGACTGAGTTATACGTGGGATTCTTCTTATTTGCATAAAGCTTTGTTGTGTACTGCATAGCGAGTTTAACTCGACGAATGTTAAGCGGCTGCTCATTGGCCTCCACATGGAGGCTTTCTGCTGGTGATGTTCTAAAAGCATTTAGACACAGTCGTAAACCTTGGTTTTGTATCGGGTCTAGCATTTTTAGGTATGAAGGTCTTGCTGATCCATAAACAATGCTGCCATAGTCTAATCTAGACCGTATCAAGGCTCGGTAAAGCATAAGTTTTGTATCCCGATCAGCGCCCCAATCATGGGCCGATATTACTCTTAGGAGATTGAGTGCTTTTTGGCATTTTCGTTTGAGTTCTTTGATGTGTGGGATAAAGCTTAGCTTGGAGTCGAACAGTAAACCCAGAAATTTGTTTTCTTTAACAACAGGTATTTGAATGCCAGAAATGTATAGAACGGGATCGTCGTGTTGTTTGCGTTTATTGCAGAAGTGCATGCAGACTGTTTTAGTTTGTGAAAATTTAAAACCGTTTTGGTTAGCCCATGTTTGAAGTGAGCGTATGTTCTGCTGTAAGCGTCGCTGTATTAGATTCATATTCTTGCCTCTGCAAGATATTGCGAAATCGTCAACAAAGAGTGAGCTGTCTATCCCCTGTTTTATGTTATGTCGGATGCTATTTATTTTTATCAGGAACAGAAGAACGGAAAGGATGGATCCCTGGGGGAAGCCTTCCTCTTGTTCGAAGTAGTCTGAGAACACGGCCCCAACGCGGACCCGAAAACGTCGGTCTTCTAGAAAGGCTTTAATAAATTCAGGTAGGCGGCCTCGCAGCCCCAGGTCAAAGAGGTCTTGTAGTACTCCATGTTTCCATGCTGTGTCATAGGCCTTTTCCAAGTCAAAGAAAACCGAGACGACATGTTCGTTATTGATAAAGGCTTCTCTTATAAACGTTTCTAGTCTTACAAGGTGATCCAGGGTATTTCTTTGTTTTCTAAAACCGCTCTGTATATCGGCAAACAAATTATTGCTTTCTAGATACCAGGTGAGTCTGTCAGCTATCATGCGTTCAAATGTTTTACACAGTGAACTTGTTAAGGAGATTGGTCTGTAATTTTGTGGGCTTGTGGGGTCTTTGTTTGGTTTTGGTACTGGTATAATAATAGCTTCTCTCCATATTTCTGGAAAGTTGCCAGATTTCCAGGCTTGGTTAAATAGGCCCAATAGTATTTCCAAGGTTTCATTTGGCAAGTGTTTAAGGGTTTGGTAGTGTATGTCATCTGAGCCAGCAGCGGAATTGTGGGATTTGTTTAAAGCCTGTCGGAGTTCATTCAGTGAGAAATCGCAGTTGTAGGATTCACTATTGTCTGAGTAAAAGTTTATGTTGTTTCGTTCTTTATGTGCCTTATATCGTCTAAAGTCTTCGTTATAGTGTTTAGAGGATGAGTTGTGTTCAAATGTTTCTCCCAGGACGTCAGATATTTCCCTTCTTCCCGTTACAGTGGTATTGTTAGTTTGTAAATGGCTCACAGGGCCTAGACAGCCTTTGCCTGATATCTTCCTAACCATGTCCCACGTTTTCTTTAATGAAGTTTTCCCGTTTAACTTGGAAACAAACTCCTCCCATGAGCGTTTCTTACTTTGTTTTACAGTCTTACGAGCGATGGCATTGAGTCTTTTATATTCCATTCTTCTAATTGTGTCCGGATGATTGATGAACTGTTTTAGTGCTTGTTTTCGAACAGCTATTGACCGTTTGCATTCATCGTTGAACCAGATTTTGTGTGATCTTGTGCGAGATCCGGATATTTTCGGGATAGTCTTTTCCATTATTGATTGTATCAAAGCGGTGAATAGCAGAATAGGGTCATTATCACTTTCAAGGTGTTCTCGTGTAATTGACTGGTGGCATAATTCTTGGAATTGTAGCCAATCTGCTTTGTTAAAATTCCACTTGTCTACTCTTTCTTGTAGTTGTGGAATGCTTTGTTTAATTAAAATTGGAAAATGATCGCTTCCATGTAGATCGTCTATAACTTTCCAGCTAAAATCCAGGTACAAGTTAGCAGAGGCTATACAGAGGTCGATAGAGGTTTTTGAACCAGTGCCCATATGAAAATATGTCGGTGTTTTGTCATTGAGTAAAGACAGATTGTGATGGTGTAGTAGGTTTTCTATGACCTTTCCTTTTTGGTCTGTTGTATGGTTGCCCCACATTGTACTATGGGCGTTGAAATCACCGACCCATAGTATGGGTTTTGGCAGTTGGTTTATGAGGTCTGAAAATTCGTGTGGTTGTGGTTTTGAAGGTGGTGGCACGTAGATGTTGCAGACAGTGATTGTTTTGTTAAAGGTAGCCCTGACAGCCTGGACCTGTAGGGTGGTATTTAGATTTATTTCACTTTGGGGTATATCGTTTCGAACAAACGTAGCAATTCCTCCGGAGGCTTTGTTGCTAACGTGGTCTTTGATGTAGGGTATATATCCCTTCAGCGTTGGTTGGTTGTTGGTTTTAGAGAAGGTTTCTTGTAGGCAAATTATTGCTGGGTCACTTTGGGATATGAGTGTTAAAATTTCGTGATGGTTGGTCCAAAAACCTCGTATATTCCACTGAATTATTGCCATATGGTCTTATTTATTTATGCCTAGGGGTCTTTGTATTCCGACACTAGGTCTTGAAATTTGGTTCTTTTTATGGCCACTTTCCTTTGTTGTTTTGGAGGAGAGGGGTTCTGACGGTGTATGTTATCGTCTTCTTCCATTAGTGGAGAGAACCTATTCTCTACCTCGCTGGTTAAAGAGGAGCGCAATCTTTCCTTGGCTTGTTTGGCTCTCTCTTTAAGGTTGGCCTTTACCTCCTTGGGTAAATTAGATGGAGGACTTGTTCTTTGTTGCGGTGTTGGTGGGGAGGGGGTGGGGCGTGCGGCCACCACTGCACCATTCCTCCTTGATGGTGGTGAGCTTTTTGCACACCGCTGATTTGGAGTAGTCGCTTTTGGTCTTGCACCACCTTGCGTTTGAGAGCCAGTAGCTGTAGTACGCGGTTCGCTCACTTTTGTCACCTTGGTGCTTTGTGGTGGTATGTTGCAGGTTTTCTGGACTGTCAACCATGTCACCTCGGTCTGGCAAGCTGTGTCCCGTGATGTCGGTTTGACCGCGTTGGCGTAGCTTTTAGTCCCAGGTAAGGGTTGCGTTGCCAGTTTTCGGGCTTGCTGGTATGTGACCGACTGTTGATATTTAATTTCTTGCACCTTTTTTTCCAGCTTCCAGCGCGGGCAGTCTCTAGAGGACGCCGCGTGGTTTCCTTCGCAATTTGTGCACTTTGTGGTGGCAGCGGTACAGGTGTCGTGGATGTGTCCTTCCTCTCCACACTTGGCGCACCTTGGTTGATTGGCTCTACATTTAATTTTAGTGTGGCCAAATCTCTGGCAGTGAAAACACCGCATGGGGTTGGGTATATAGGTGGTGGTCCGCAGGTTTAGGTAGCCCATTTTTACTGTGGTTGGCAATGTAGCTTTACAAAAGGTAAGGACAACAGTGCCCTTTTGGCCGAGAAATCGGGCTTCTATAACACCCTGTGGTTTCAGTTCTCTGACGAGTTCGTCTATGGAGCAGAATTTGAGGTCAGGGTGGGCGACTACTCCTTTTGAAGTATTCAATGTACGGTCTGGTGTGCACTTTACGGGGACATTCACGAACGTCGTGAGTTCAAGCAGGGCTTTGCTGTGTCGTCGTTCATATATATGAATTAATAGGTCACCCGATCGAAGTCGCTTTACCGTGAACCGCGTGCCGACAATACCGTTAAGCCCCTTTTCGACTGCGAATGGAGAGAGCTTAAGGCGTCCGTCTCTTGGCGTTATGATAACGTATTCCGGGAAGGGTGTCGGCGGTGACTCTATTTCGATATGAGCTCGTTTTGCTGGTGTCCTCGTTGCACCTTGTTTATTCGATTCTTCTTTATTTGTCTCCATAAAAATTTAAATAGATTTCTTCCAGGTCTGCCGGCCCCTGGCCCTACTCTGACCAACCTTTTGGCAGCGGGGTTAGGTTATAGATAGATCAATAGAGGTTTTCGAACCAGTGCCCATATGAAAATATGTTGGTGTTTTGTCATTGAGTAAAGACAGGCTGTGATGGTTTAGTAGGTTTTCTATATCTTCCCTTTTTGGTCTGCTGTGCGGTTGCCCCACAAGCATTAAGTCGCCCAAGAGCAGTACCGGTTCGGGTATCTGGTTTAATAAATCGTTTATTTCGTTTGGTTGTGGTTGAGAAGTCCAGGGAGGTATATGTTGCAAATTGCAAACGTTTTTTATTATAACGCGAGTTGCCTGCGCCTGAAGGGTTGTATTTATTGGAATTTAATTTAGGGGATATCTGTTCGTATAAATGTAGATGCTCCCCCAATAGCTCGGTCAATGGTGAATATGCTATTGTAACTAACGTAGCCTCTTAGGTTGGGTGGATTGTTTTTTTTGTGACATAAGTTTCTTGGATACAGAAAATGTCTGGGCTATAGACATGTATTACAGTTAGCAAATCAATATAGTTGGCCCAAAAACCTCTAATGCTCCACTGAATTATAGCCATGTTATTTACTGTTTGCCCGTTTATCAAAACCCTATGTGGTTTTGGTTGAACGGGAAGTGAAGTGGGGGATGTCGGTCTTTGGTCTGATGTGTGCAGCTGGATTGGTCGCAGTGGATGGCATGCTATTTCGCGGGTTTTCGGTTCCGAATAGCTTCTTCCAGTTGGTGTGCCTGCTGTAGCCAAGCTTCTGGATATGTGACTAAGTCCAAGTATTTACTCTCCTTTCCAGTTTCTAACGCCGGCAGTCTTTTGAAGACGACGCGTGTTGCCTTCGCAGTTGACGCAATTCATGGTAATAGTTATGCAGGATTCGAACAGATAGCCCTCTTCCCCACAATTTAAGCATGTTGGCAAGCTGTTGCGGCATCTTGTCTTCGTATGTCCATACCGTTGGCAGTTGAAGCATCTCATAGGATTTGGGACATACATTTTTACTGGTAGGCTCAAATGGCCAATCTTAACAGACTTGAGCAGATCTGGCTTGCAAATGTCAGTACCACAGCACCTCTGCGGCCCAGAAATCTTGCCTCTGTTACACCTTGTGGTTTTATTTCCATTTCCAGCTCTTTCTCGAAACAAAATTTAAGTTCCGGGTGTACGACTCCCTTCGATGTGTTTAGGGAGCGATGCGGGCTGCTTTTCAGTTTGATGTTGAAAAATGTGCCCAGGCTGAGAAGGCTGTCACTTCGGTTAAAAACTCAATAACTCATCAAGTCTTTCTATGGTGTATTATCTGCCCACTATACCTTAAAGCTCTTTTCGAAAATTATGAACTCCGGGAAAGGTTCGGGCGGCGACTCGATTTCCATATGAGGTCGTTTTGAAACTGGCGTTGTGACCTTTTTATTCCGGCTTGTTTGAATTATTGCCATGGAAAATTTTTTGAAAATTTTCTTACAGGTCTGCCGGTGCAGCGTGACGAGAATTCCCCAGTCTGAAAAACCCCCCTTGCCTATATAACACGTTATATTGGTATGTAATCCCTGAGGGGTTTGGGGGGTTTCTCAGCACGGCCAAAAGGTTAACAAATACGCGAGGCGCTAATATCTTATGTAAACAAGTCATACAGCATCGCGCAAGAAGTTAGTCGGCAAACTTTACACACCATATTTCATGTTTTTTGCCACGTTATATATTCCAAGGATATTTATAGATAAATACCCAAACTGTGGTGTAATGCCCATTGGTTTGCTATGGTAATGTTAATAACCGTTATCCTAAACACAGGACTTCAGATACCGGAGATTTTTAAACGAATCCACATCTGTACTTTACGCCGTTGAACACTTTGATCGATATAGAAGCATTTATCTATTCACGAAACTTTTTCGACACCGGAGATTTTTAAAAAAATTCAAATCGATGCTGTCGATAATCGGTTTAATTTTCACTCAAGAAAATAATCTCTAGAAGGAGCATTTGTTAATATGAAAAACCGGATAGTTTTTAGATGAATCCACATCTCATCTGTTTGGCCAAGTCAAGTGTTTTAGGGCATTTTTCATTTGCCTCTGAAGTAGACACGTTTGAAATACTAGAGCGGTCAGTGCACACAAAACATAAGAGTGCGGGCTTATATTACACACTTTCAATCGATACCTACTTAGTTTCTTGTTTTTGTGAACAAAAACAAATGTCTCCCCGACTAAACCCATGACCCCTCCCCCAAACTGAAAAAAATATTCATTTCTGCAAACATAACCTTCATTCATTGTAAAAAAAACTCAAAATAAACCAAACAGATGGTGGTCACTGAAACAGATATAAATGAGCATCTTTTTTCATCGGAGTCTGGAAGGTGGTCGCTAAAACGGGTTTTGCTGTAGGCCCCTCTTATCCAGATCTGAAGTTGGTCACTATAGCAGTTTTACTGTACGTTACATTTTTATCCGGGTCTGGAAGGTGGTCAAGACAGGCAGGTTTTACCGTACGTCTTTTTATCTGAAAGTGGAAGGGGTCACGAAAAACGGTTCTTACTTTACATCTTTTTATCCAGGTCTTGAAGGCGGTCGGGATTTTTTTTTGCTAACCATCAACCTCCACACGCCCCTCCCCCTAGCTATTTAATGTAGGTCCGACTATAAACACAACTCTAACCCTTTTACCCAAGGCAACGGTAACGGTATGTACCCTAAGTGTAGTTATAGCCATGATAGACTACCTTGTCTTCGCACATTCCCATCGGCCAAATAGCACTAGGAAGGCATTCTTCATAACTGCGCATCAGATGACGCACCTCGGTGGCAGAAGGGGGAGGCATTTCCTTGGCAAAATGGTGAGCTGCTCCTCATAACACAAGATATCGGACGACCCAATTTAATAGCGAAAAATGCTTCAGCAATGCTAATCGATACAACATGGCTCCTATATATAGCACATCTCGGCAACCTAATCAAGTATGCGGCGAAAAAAAAAAAATCAATAGCTAGAGCTGCTTAGAGCTATAATACGACAATAGCATTCCATGACCTCGTAGATAACGACTCCATCATGCAGCCCAACTGACACTGACCCCTGACTGAGTGGCATGTTACGTAACAGCCATAGATGAGAAATGCACAAAAAGCTCAATTTCAGGCAATAAAAAATAGCAATGGACCGACAATAATGCTGTTACTGTTTTGAAGCTTTCTAAAGAATGCAGGAACACTAGAGAATCTTCCGGAAAATCTTCCGAAATCCCCAGCGCAGTTAACACCCATGCATAGATAACAAAGCAGTCAAAAATGGGGAGGCTGGGGTGGGGGGGGGGATGTTGACGTTATGCACCTTTCTTGATTTTCTATACGAGTTTAATAATGTTTAACAAAACCGTGTGACTTATCCGAGGAATAACTACATCAAATTTAAAGTCGATCCGACTTTCCGATGTCGAGATATTTTTTTAAGAACAGATAACTTTTTACCCGTCAAAAGTTGAAACAGTCGTCTGACTGAACCAAGGAATATCCATATAAAATTTTAAGTCGATATGACTTTCCGTTATCGAGATATTACGCATAAAAGATCTGGTTCAAAATATACATATTTTACGCGATGACGTCATACGCCGCTTTCGTTCGTTCTACTTGCGAAAAATATTTAAAGTTTCTTTCGGACCTACCAAGCAATAATCCGACCAAGTTTCAGCTTTCTCCGGCGTCCAGCAGCTGAGAAATTTCGCACACAAGATTTTTACGCAATGACGTCATAACCTGCCCTAATCACGTGACACGCCAAAAATTGATAGAACAGTCCGGCTGACCCAAGGAATATTCATATAAAATTTGAAGTCGCTAGGACTTTCCGTTATCGAGATATTTTGCACACAAGACCTTGTTTATAATATATACATATTCTACGTGATGACGTCATACGCCGCACTCGTTCGTTCTACTCGCGATAAAATTCTATAGAGTCTTTCGGACCAACCAAGCAACAATCCCACAAAGTTTCAACTTTCTCCGATGTTTAGCGGCTGAGAAATTTCGCCAACAAGATTTTTACGTAATGACGTCATACGCCTGCCTTTATCACCTGACATGCGTCAAAAATTGACAGAACCCGCCGACTGACCCAAGGAATATTCATATAAAATTTCAAGTCGATAGAACTTTCCGTTATCGAGATATTTTGCACACAAGATCTGGTTCAAAATATATACATATTTTACGTGATGACGTCATACGCCGCATTCGTTCCTTCTACTCCTGAAAAAAATCTACAGCGTCTTTCGGACCAACCAAGCAACAATCCCACCCACCAAGTTTCAACTTTCTCCGATGTTCAGCAGCTGAGAAATTTCGCACACAAGATTTTGACGTAATGACGTCATACGCCTGCCTTAATCACTTGACATGCGCCAAAAGTTGATAGAACCGTCCGACCTTACCAAGGAATATTGGATCAAGTTTGAAGTTGATCCGACGTTTCGCTCTCGACACAACACTTTGTTCACAACAGACTGACACACACACACGGGGAGACATAACTAGTAAAAGGCTTGAGATATATTAAAGCCTATGCAGGTGTTTATTCAAAAACAAAGCACACAGTGTAGAATTTTTTTCCCAAATAGTTTGTGTGAAAACTGTACCTGTACCAGGCCTTGACAAGACGCAGAAATATGGTGTGTAAAATTAGGGATGGGGGAATTTCTGTCACGCCAGGTTTCCCCGGCCTTACTATGACCACCTGTTTCGGCAACGGGGGATACCCGCCTAGGGCTAGGAGAACTGGAATACTCTACTAGACGCGGCGATATTCTCCATCCAACGCCGTTCGATTGACCCAACAGTCGCAGTGTGGTTAACCTGGACGACCAGCCGTTATTGATCGTGATGGGCCAGTTCACGACCGCCCTTCTTGGGACGAAGAGAAGGAACAAAGTACATGTATTGGCAAACGAGTCCATTAGCAGAATATTATTTGAAAAGCTTGCTACGAGACAAAAAGCCTCAATATCCAGGTGTCCGCTCTTATATTTAAGGATGCAACCCACGGCACTGCTATCGGCGGCTACTGTAAGAAATCTTGGACGCACGACAGGTTGCCAGGCTTTTATGGGGTTTGCGTGGGAACGGTGTAGCGCAGGTCTTTGTTCGTTCCCAGTGGTCTTTGACAAAGGTGTAACAGAGCTAATGCACAGTACTATAATCAAGTAGACCCCAGATGATAATCCAAAATGGGTTGGGAGTTTAAACAAGAATAAAAAGATTTTCTTTATTGCAATTAAAAGAACATCAGATTCATCAAGAAATTGTTTTCCTACTGTTATTGTTCTAGAAAAACATTACTAAGTGGAAAGGCATAATTGTCAATTTTAATTTAGTATGTGTATTTTTGGGAGATTTTATTATAAGTATTAAGATGAGACGGTTATCGTATTACGGGTGGTAGTTTATAGGTTTGGGGACGGGGAGGTATCAGTGGGACTTGCGAGACATTAAGCCTGGTACCCCAAGGAGGATCGGTATCTACGAGATCCGGCCCCATAGGTTCAAGGGGCTCCTTTAAAATTAAAAGGACAGACCCGGGATTTCGCGCACAAGATTTTTACGTAATGACGTCATATCCATAAGCACCTTGGTCGGGGAGACATGAGTAATGAAAGCAAGCCAACTAATACTCTTGTTTATTTCAAAATCAAATATCACTACACATTACAATTTTTTATTGACAACACACAATGTACCAATTACGAGTGTTTGTTTTTCTTTTGTCTTATTTTTTCGCAAAAAAAAACAACCAAACGCAAGTCAGTAAATAAAAAACTTATTTTTAAACAGCTCAAGGTATATTCTGTACGATCATGATAAGTACTGCGAAAAAAAAAAGCTTGTGAACATTGCGCAAGCATTAAATTACACTGGTGTGATCACTTTTTTTCTTCAAAATCTCGACGACTTCCTTAGCAGAAATATCTTTACTAAAAAGAACATAAAACGTTTTTAACCAATGACGAATGCAGAAGCAAAACTGGATGCTTTAAATCGCTCCAAAAGGAAGATAAATGCACATTATTAACTACCTTCTCGCCTCGTGAGATATTATATTCAACAATCTTGTCCCTATCGGATAATCATCCCTACCCGGTCTATACTACGGCAGTAAAAGGTAACTCTTGAAAACAGATGCAAAAGAGATCTAATATCCACCAGATCGCCCGCCTCCCCGACCGTACGGATGAGAGCGATCGGCGCCGGCGGAACGAGCACCCCTGGAAGCAGGAGGCGCTTTCCCGTAGCCGGCACCACTGGAGTAACCACTCCCGCCTGACTGGTAGCCGCTTCCTCCCTGGTAGCCATTGCCCTGTCCTCCCCAGCTTTGTCCTGCAACATGCAAGAAAGGCCCTGTAAACCTATAGCAAATCACTAGCGATAAACATCAATTACGCCTTGGTAAGAAAAGTACAGAATCCAGGGTTGAAATTACTTATCTTTAGGAAATTGGATGACGACTTACGTGATGAATATTTAACGTCAATATGACATGTTAGGCGATCGCCTTCTGTGTCGGCCGACTAATTTTACCAAGAAGGTCAACCGGAATGCCTTTCCTGATTACCACATAACATAATGTACCACGTACTGGAGGCTGAAGCCATCCAGAAAAACCTGGCTTCAGTACTATGACAGTGGAAATAATGTAAGGCAGTGTTATTGGGTGTGGGGGTCCAGACAATAACTCGCAAAACGCGAGTTTTGACCAGTTCCACGCCGGGCACGAGAATGCCTACACACCAGAGAAAAAGCACTGCCGTTTGTTGTTTTTTTTTTTTTCGTTC
Organism: Protula sp. h YS-2021; assembly: GCA_949752745.1. Lineage (NCBI taxonomy): Eukaryota > Metazoa > Annelida > Polychaeta > Sabellida > Serpulidae > Protula > Protula sp. h YS-2021. The sequence continues at coordinate 49,218,020 of OX457026.1, read as the reverse complement.
ACCAATTTTCTTAAACTGTGGTATCTCTTGCTACGTATAACTTGCTCCCTTGAAAATTAAACAAAGCGCGTACTAGACTGGCCATAATCGCCTCCGTATCTTTCTCGGCTTGGCTCTACCGCTGGCGGGGCATAATCGTAGTAACTCTCTCTGGCGGAAACACGTGCGTCTCTGTAAATAATCACGCTGACACTTTAACAATAGGTGAAACTAGAGCGGCCAGTGCACACAAAACATAGGAGTGCTGGCTAATATTATACACTTTCAGTCGATACCTACTTATTTTCTTGTTTTTGTAAACAAAAACAACTGTCTCCCCGACTAAACCCATGATCCCCCCTCCCAAAAAAGAAAATCCTTTTTTTAATTACCGAAATAAAATATTCATTTCTGCAAAACCTTAATTCATTGTAAAAAAACTCAAAATAAACCAAACAGACGGTTGTCACTAAAACAGATATAAATGGACGTCTTTTTCCATCCGAGTCTGGAAGGTGGTCGCTAAAACGGGTTTTACTGTAGACCCTTCTTATCCAGATCTGACGTTTGTCACTATAGTATTTTTACTGTACGTTACATTTTTATCCGGGTCTGGAAGTTGGTCAAGACAGGCAGGTTATACCGCACGTATTTTTACCCGAATCTGGAAGGGGTCACGACAAACGGGTCTTACTTTACATCTTTTTATCCAGGTCTTGGAGGTTGTCGGGATTTTTTTTTTTTTGGTACCCATCATCCTCCACACCCCCCCCCCCCCCCCCCGCCCAAACGAGCCATTTAATGTAGGTCTGACCATAAACACAACTCTAACCCTTTTACCCAAGGCAACGGTAACGGTCTGTACCCTAAGTGTAGTTATAGCCATGATAGACTACTTTGTCTTGGCATATTCCCATCGGCCAAACAGCACTAGAAAGGCTTCATAACTGCGCATCAGATGACGCACCTCGGTGGGAGAAGGGGGGAGGCATTTCGGTGCCAAAAAGGTGAGGTGCTCCTCATACCACAAGATATCAGATGACCCACTTTAATAGCGAAAAAACGCTTCTGCAAACCAATGCCAATCGCTACAAAATAGCTCCTATATATAGAACTAAACTTAGAACACCTTGGCAACCGAATCAAGTATGCGACGAGAAAAAAAATTAACAGCTAAACCTGCTTAGATATAAATACGACAATAGCATTCCATGACCTCGTAGATAACGACTCCATCAAGCACCACAACTGACACTGACCCCTGACTGAGTGGCATGTTAGTAACAGCCATAGATGAGAAACGCACAAAAAGCTTAATTTCAGGCACTAACAAATAGCAATGGACGGACAGTAATGTTGTTACTGTTTTGAAGCTTTCTAAAGAACGAAAGTACACTCGAGAATCTTCTGCAAAACGCTGAAATCTCCAGCGTAGTTAACACCTGTGCTTACATAACACAGGAGCCAAAAAATGGGGAGGCGGGGGGGGGGGGGGTTGACGTTATGCACCTTTCTTGATTTTCTACACGAGTTTAATAATGGTAAACAAAACCGTCCGAGGAATAACTACACTAAGGCTGAAACCGACTAGCAAAATCACTAGTCGACTAGTCGGATCTAATATATATATATATAATTTTTGTGTCACATACGAGTGCATAACCAATTTACTTATTTACAAGAGTACATATTATTGATTAAAAAAATAATAACACTTGTTTATTTTGTAAACCTTTCGCGGTAGCTACGAGAGCTATGAGTGGTGAATATTTCCCAACTCTCTCAGCGTATACCCAGTGTTGCACGGACTCTTAAACAATAATTTTATCGAGAAAGAAGACGAACCCGTCTGCCATAGAGTGAGCGAAGAAACCCGTCTGCGATAAAGTGAGCGAAGAAGGCGGTTCGAGAAGCACTCAAACGCCGTTTCCCTATTGACCATGAGTCTGACTTGATCCTGGTTGCGGGAACACTAAACCCGAATATCAAAACCAGAGTTTTCACTGCGAATCAAAAACAACAAGTGAAAGACTACCTCATTTCAAAATTTGACAGTACTGAAAATTCATCAGCTGACAATGCAAAGCGAGTTAAATTGGATCACAATTTAAGCGATATGGAGTACTTGCTTGGTGACCTTTACCCGTGTGAACAAGACGATTCACTGCGGTCCGAAGTCAATATGTATATACTACATGAAACGCCTTCCCCTGTGAAACCTCTTGAATTCTGGAAGGCCAATACACAGATTTCCAAAGTTAGCAAAGGTAGCACGCAGTATTTTATGCATACCAGCGACGTCCACCCCGTCGGAACGAATATTTTCCGTAGCAGGAAACAGTGGTATCTAATTGTGCGAGTTTAGAACCGAACACAGTAGATAAACTGTTATTCCTGCATTCCGCACTTCCGCATTAATGTGGCAAGTAGGAATCCTATAAAGGAGGAGGGAGCTTGTGCAGTACCAAATGTGCAAGATAAACCACAAGAAGAAAACGCCCCAAGGCTGCCAAACTTGGATATACCGGAACCATCCAAAGTCCCGCTGGTCCCTCCCATGCGAGGAAACTTCATATAAACTTTTTCACACTTGAAAAACACATACGTGAACATGAATTACTTACGATGTTTTATAGCTGAAAGACTGTTGAAATACATTTGTTCATTTTATACTAAAGTCTTATTTTGTTTACGTACATTTACTATTAAATTTTCTTGAGTATTTTCTATCGACTAGTCGACTACCGATTTTACTAGTCGACTATTAAAAAATAGTCGACTAGTTGGTTTCAGCCTTAAACTACACCAAATTTAAAGACGATCTGGCTTTCCGATGTCCAGATATTTTTTACCCCTCAAAAGTTTAAACAGTCGTCTGACTGAACCAAAGATATCCATATAAAATTTTAAGTCGAAATGACTTTCCGTTATCGAGATATTATGCATGCAAGATCTGGTTCAAAATATACACATATTTTACGCGATGACGTCATACACGCATTCGTTCGTTCTACTCGCTAAAAAATTTAAGTTTCTTTCGGACTTACCAAGCAATAATTCCACCAAGTTTCAGCTTTCTCCGATGTTCAGCAACTGAGAAATTTCGCACACAAGATTTTTACGTAATGACGTCATACACCTGCCCTAATCACGTGACATGCATGAAAAGTTGATAGAACCGTCCGACTGACCCACGGAATATCCATATAAAATGTGACGTCGATAGGATTTTCCGTTATCGAGATACTTTGCACACAAGACCTTTCTTTTATTATATACATATTTTACGTGACGACGTCAGACGCCGCATTCGTCCGTTCTGCTCGCGAAAAAATTCTATAGAGTCTTTCGGACCTACCAAGCAACAATCCCACCAAGTTTCAACTTTCTCCGATGTTCAGCAGCTGAGAAATTTCGCACACAAGATTTTTACGTGATGACGTCATACACCTGCCCTTATCACGTGACATGCGTGAAAAGTTGATAGAACCGTCAGACGGGCCCAAGGAATATCCATATAAAATTTAAACGACTTTCCGTTATCGAGATATTTTGCACACAAGACCACACACAAGACTCAAAATATACACATATTTTACGTAATGACGTCATACTCGCGAAATAAACTCTCTCAAGCAACAAACCCCCAAGATTCAACTCACTCCGATGTTCGACGGCTGAGAAATTTCGCACACAAGATTTTTACGTAATGACGTCATACGCCTGCCCTAATCATGTGACCATGTGAGTCAAAAGTTGATAGAACCGTCCGACCTTACCAAGGAATAAATCGATCAAGTCTGAAGTCGATCCGACCTTTCGTTCTCGAGATATCTTGCACACAACACTTTGTTCACAACAGACTGACACACACACACACACAGAGAACGTACAAACACTAGGGGCCGATTTCACAACTTAAGTCTAGACCTGGTCTGAAACCAGGTTTCAAACCCAGTCTAGACATAGTTTAAATGCACAACTCGGGAAATAGAAAATCACATCTGAATGTGGTCTAGACGGAGGATGTGACATTCACTATGGCCTGAAACCCAGTCTTAACCTCGGTCTAGACTAAGTTTGCTCCAAATCAGGTCTAGACTTAAGTTGTGAAATCGGCCCTAGATGTCTCCCCTTGGTAGGGGAGACATAATGAACAGTAGCGCTAAGCTGAGAAGTCCGCAAGAATAATTCCAATCGACAAACTCTACCTAACACGCCAGCCACAACGTCAAGGTCAGTCAGTCTGAATGTTAACTGTTAATTAAGTATGAACTAAAGGAACCTTAGGAAAAAATATATTTCCACACGACTTACCCGCGTTCATAAGGATCTCCCCGGACAGCAGCATACGGATCGCGAGATCTGGGCTCCGGAGCCGAATAGTCGTCATAACCGCGGGAACCTCCGGGAAGGTCCTGTTTAAAAAAAAACGATGGTTGTAAATTTCGAAAAAAAAAATGGCGTTACAAATGCTAAAATATACTCAAAGACAGGACTAATGAAAAAATGTTGATCAACTAATCGTATCTAATCTCTATTCTAAACGAGGCATTCTGGTAGCACATAAAATGGCTACATTTAAAACACGGTTAAGATCTTGTGAATGCAATTCGTTGTGTTCGAAAACTACCACAGGCGTCTTCTACTATCACAATTTAGCCTACTTAAAAAAAGTAGGCTAAATTCCGAAGGTTGCACTCCCATTAAACGGAATATTTCTCCATTTTAAAAAAACACATACACACATATACACACACAATATCAAGCACTTCCATCAGTGTAATGAACATTTTTCTCTCGTTGCAGCGGTTATAAGTAATTATTAGATGTTGATAGTTCATTCATGTCTTCGCTCATGAAACGACGTCCCTTCGGCCGGCTTTATCGTGCCGAATGATCATGACGCTCGGCAGAAGCTAGGCAGTTGAAACACCAATGAACAATACATACTCTGCTGTAGTATGCACCGCCTCCCTTTGCAAGACTTGCCATCCCCACGCCACTCCCTATGCCATTAGAGTACGCTTCGTTGCGACCGCGTATTTGTGTCATCTGCGCATGGCTGATATCGTCGTTCAATTCCTGCAATTAACTTCCACATTTTCAATACCAGCACCAAGGCATCCGGCGTTGGGAACTACGCTAGTATCAGAGAAAAATGTTCATCACACAGAGGTATTCACAAAACCTGTCGCGATTCCAAGCTCGATAGCCACCCATCCATGATACCTCCGTTTAACCCGTCCGAGTTATGCCCCTTTTATAATGTTATAATTCCAGATTTGTTCTTTTTGACAACCACATGAAATCAATTTAGGCTCACAAGCAGGACTCGCTCAACAGCTGATATAACCGGACCACGCACGCTTTTGTTGTTCTTATAGTTAACCATATACTAACAGGCACCAAGTAAGGTTGAATTAATCGAATTGCATTCGAAATTCTGCTGTGGGCTTCTTCTGCCGGTGCGAAGGCATCGATTTTCAAATGCAAGTCTTCCACTAAGTGTGCGTATTTTGCGCCTCCCTCTTCTCGTAATTCGTCCTCCTAAATAGACAAAGTGTCAAGCATTAGAAGTGATCAACCAAATAAAGCAATACAAGGGAAAGAAGGAAACACATTATGCCACAAATCACTTAACTGCCTCACCTCCAACTTTATATTTCATCCGGTTGGGATAATGAACTAAGGCTCAGTTCGAGTAAATCGTTTCGCTTAGTTGACACATACCATAAGAGTAGGCTTAGCACACTGTTTTAGAATTTACAATGCTGCCGAATGACAAAAATTTCAAGTATCAACGGGATGTTACTAAAGTAAAGTATCAACTAAGTATTATTTTGTCGACAAAAGAGTATAAATAAAGTATCAACAAATTGTTTTATTTCATGCATCTACATCAAAAGGTCAAAATAAGAAAGTATGTTACATAGCTGTACAAATTTTTCGATGCCACAAAAGAATACGACAAAATGTGCAGTTATACATTCAACTAGTTCCCACTCGCTTTCAAAAAAAAAAAAAAAAAAAAAAAAAACAATTAACAAGTTATCAGTAAAACTGATGAATGTCCCCCGCCAGGAAATATGGTCGAATCGAAAAACTAGATGCTGTCAGAGAGCAGCAATATCCCCCGTGAAACCCTAAATATTACCCCTATGCAATATCTAAGCTGGACACCCTTCCTTGAAGTCCACTCCGTTTGCATATATGTCGATTTATGACGATTTTTAAAAGCCTGCCATTTTGTCAATTTTGCTTCGATCAAACTGAAACCTTAACGTTGCACATCTTTATACCCTATATTTTGCCTATATGAAATATGAAAGCTGAATTATGCTTCGTTGATATAGAAGTGGTGTCCACAAAGTCCTATACATGTGCACATATGTCTATTTTCGACGATTTTCAAAAGCCTGTCAATTTGTCAATTTTGCTTCGATCAAACGGAAACCTTGACGTTGCACATCTTTATACCCTATATTTTGCCTGTATGAAATATGAAAGCTGAATTATGCTTCGTTGATATAGAAGTGGTGTCCACAAAGTCCTATACATGTGCACATATGTCTATTTTCGACGATTTTCAAAAGCCTGTCAATTTGTCAATTTTGCTTCGATCAAACTGAAACCTTGACGTTGCACATCTTTATACCCTATATTTTGCCTGTATGAAATATGAAAGCTGAATTATGCTTCGTTGATATAGAAGTGGTGTCCACAAAGTCCTATACATGTGCACATATGTCTATTTTCGACGATTTTCAAAAGCCTGTCAATTTGTCAATTTTGCTTCGATCAAACTGAAACCTTGACGTTGCACATCTTTATACCCTATATTTTGCCTGTATGAAATATGAAAGCTGAATTATGCTTCGTTGATATAGAAGTGGTGTCCACAAAGTCCTATACATGTGCACATATGTCTATTTTCGACGATTTTCAAAAGCCTGTCAATTTGTCAATTTTGCTTCGATCAAACTGAAACCTTGACGTTGCACATCTTTATACCCTATATTTTGCCTGTATGAAATATGAAAGCTGAATTATGCTTCGTTGATATAGAAGTGGTGTCCACAAAGTCCTATACATGTGCACATATGTCTATTTTCGACGATTTTCAAAAGCCTGTCAATTTGTCAATTTTGCTTCGATCAAACTGAAACCTTGACGTTGCACATCTTTATACCCTATATTTTGCCTGTATGAAATATGAAAGCTGAATTATGCTTCGTTGATATAGAAGTGGTGTCCACAAAGTCCTTAGCTTGAAGAGGGGACGGACGGACGGACGGACGGACGGACGGACGGACAATCTCAAACCTATATCCCTCCGTTTCACGGGGGATAATAATGCGACGCCGCACAACTTCAATATATATATTTTCACTGTAGCAGCAATCAAAAGCCAGGGTTGAATAGCGGCTGAGATATCGCGTGCACAAAATTGCACTGTAGGCAACAGAAATACTAAAACATTGCCTATTTTCAACACGTCGCCATTTCGTCACTTTTGGTCGAGTCGAAAAAATGCGAGTCCCACAACTTCAATATATATATATTCACTGTAGCAAAAACGAAAACCCAGGGTTTGATTAGCAGCTGAAATTTCGCGTGCAAAGTTGCACTGTAGGCAACAGAAATATTAAAACATTGCCTATTTTTAACAAGTCGCCATTTCGTCGAATCGAAAAATAATGCGACGTCGCACAACTTCCAATATATATATATATATTCACTGTAGCAACAATTAAAATCCAGGGTTGAATAGCCGCTAAGATATCGCGTGCACAAAGTTGCACTGTAGGCAACAGAAATACTAAAACATTGCCTTTTTTCAACTTGTCGCCACTTTGTCATTTTTTGGTCGAATAAAAAAATAATAAGACATCGCACAACTGCAATATATATATTTTCACTGTAGCAACAATGAAAAGCCATGGTTGAATAGCGACTGAGATATCGCGTGCACAAAGTTGCGCTGTAGGCAACCCAAATACTAAAACATTGTCCATTTTCAACAAGTCGCCATTTCGTCATTTTTTGGACGAATCGTCGCACACCTTCAATATATATATATTCACTGTAGCAGAAATCAAAAGCCAGGGTTGAATAGCGGCTGAGATATCGTGTGCACAAAGTTGCACTGTAGGCAACAGAATACTAAAACCTTGCCATTTCGTCATTTTTGGTCGAATCGAAAAATAATGCTACGTCGCACAACTTCTATATATATATTTGCACTGTAGCAAAAATCAAACCGGACACAACAAGTTGCCATTTTGGCAATTTTTGACCAATTCGAAAAATAATACGACATTGCACAACTTCAATATATATATATAGGTCCTATATATATATATATATATATATATATATATATATATATATATATATATATTCACAGCGTAAGGTAGCATGTGCCTAGGATAAATAGTTTCGGAGATCTCGCGTGGAAAGCACCCAAGTCCTACATTACAGTTATCTCAAAAGATCACAACTTTTGACAAGTCGTCATTTTGACAATTTTTGGCCGATTTGAAAAATAAAACGACGTTGTTGCACAACTTCAATATATATATATTCACTATACAAGGTTGTATATGCCTAGGGTAAATAGTTTCGGAGATTGGCAATTTTTGGCCGATTTGAAAAACAACATGACGTTGCACAACTTCAAGGTAGCATATGCCTAGGATTAATAGGCAGATGTTGCGTGGAAACAAAACAACATCCAAAAGTGTGACACACGGACGGCAAGACAGAGGGCAATCCTATAGACCCCCCCCCCCCCCCCCCCCGGGCTCGCCTGGTTATGGTCTAAAAATGTGAACAAAATATAGATGAAAAAATATATAATTTTCAAGGGTATTATCAGAAATAAAAAAAAATAGGCAAATATAAAAATTGAAAAAAAAAAGTATCAATATCAAAGTAAAGTATCAATAAAGTACGTATATAAAGTATCACTTGGGACTTTCCTCGAAATAAAGTATCAAGGGGCAGCACTGAATTTATAAAACATTACCCAGATAACCAAAGCACATTGTGCTTTGTTTTTGGTGTTTGGTGTTATTCTTTATAGAACCTATAAGGTTGCTTACTTTTCTCTTGTCTTTCATGGACCCGCGACCTTGGATGGCCATGCGAGTCTGTGTTTCTTGCTGCAAGCGTTTAAGGGAGTTGCCCCCTGGGCCCAACAACTTCCCGACAAAGTTGAACTACAAAAGAAACATCACATGAAACACATTGCGCAAAGACCCACTATTGTTACCTTAGAAAATGAAATAACAAGTGAAGCGTGTCCTGCCCAATCCGACTTATCTACCCGGTTTTTTTTTTTTTAATCTCGGCTGGTCCATCAATCGCCTTGAAACCATTTTACCTTGTAACACTATAAACGATAAAAAGGGGACATGTGCCTTAGCCAATGGGGTTTTTGTTAACGATTTTATAATTGTTTGAACGCGGGCAGAAAACTAGACCAAGAAAATTACAACAGAACTTATATCACTTCAAATTTTCACAAAGGGTTCCTAAAAATTTGTTTTTATTTTTTTTTTAAATTTATTTTCATTAAATTGTTATCATTATTATTACATATTTTATTATCATTCCAAAATTTGCTATGCTTTTTCGAAACCATTCAATGGTATCATATACAATAAATTTAGCTATTTAAAAATACAGCCTGTTACCCATCATTCAGTACATGACCACTTTGCATACATGAAAGGGGAAAAAGCCAACTTGCACAATGAAACACAAAGTGTTTATTACAACAACAGTATAAGGACTACCCTCTCGCTCCCTCAAGTTCACTTTTATTTCGTAGTAATAGCTAAACTATCTACGGGGATATCAAGAAAACGTGATAAAGATGTTGGAGAATCATGTATGCATTTATTATGGGGACATGTTTGCACTCAATAGCCTAACTAATCTGATTATTACTGTATTTCATGTTATACTATAAGTGTTATTGTTAAGGATCTACCACTCAAATTTTTGTTTGATACATACCTTCGGATGTTCTTTTGTGGGTAATAAAATGTTAACGGAGACTTTTACTGGAGTCATGTTATGAACTTCAATAAATTTTTTAGGCTCCTTTGCTGTTTTGCCGCTTTTCACTCTTGTTATTTCTGTTTGAAAAGAATCTCATCATGCTAAAAGTATATATTGGTTTAAATTATTAAGGACCAAACTGACCGCCGCAGCGCTTAGTGCAGAGCCATGCTTGTTCATTCCTTTAATGCCCAACATTTTAATGCATACAATATTTTGCCTACAATTATCTATTTTTTTTTTTTTTAAGTTTGCTCAGTCACATCAATCATTGTTATGTGACAAAATTTGCCTGATGTTAAAATTTGGCTGGTCAGCTTTTTTTTAGTTCTAGTCTTACAAGCTCAGATTTTGAACTGATAATTGCTATCGGTTTCTTACTTTTACTTTGAACGAAACCTTAGTATTCAGATTAAAATTCTAATCATTAATATTAAGGGTATATTATAAATTTTACAAATTATAAATAAATATTACACCAAGTTGAAATGCAAAACATCATGTTGCAAGACAGCAACGGCATATTATGAATCTTTTCGGGCCGACCTCACCCAAAGGTCACGCTTCTACCTACCACTCAGATTGAACTCAGAGATAACAGTATTAATACTCTTCTGCAGATCGCATCAGGAGTCGCACAATTTGAAAGCATTGACAATTTGAGTATATCTGTATCTGAAGGCGCTATAAACTGCTAGAAGATATCCTGATTGTATTCTTAATCAATATTGAAATGTGAAAAATACGAAAGAGAATTAAGCAATTTCAGTTTCACTGATTTACTGGGAATTTCCAATTTAAGTTGCACTTAACGTGCACTGCAAACTTACACGCCAGGCGCTGTTTCTGAAAGTCAAAAAGTTAATGTTTCTTTACGCAAATTCAAGTTACACTTTGGCAATATGCTACCGTACTTGGTATTTTGCAAACCTTGGAGCTTAAAATTACAGGACCCGGAAACATTATTGTACTCCACGCACTCTAAATACACCGACAAAACAAAAGCCTTATTCAACCATTGGATGAATTTCTACTTCCCCTTACAAATTTTTGATTCTACATAAACAAGTGAACGGAAACTAGGTACAAACCCACCTTGAGAAATCAACCCCCAGGGTTAGTACAACAACAACATATAATCCTGCTCTGTGTTTGAGCAGAAAGGGTCGCCAAAATTTGGGAGCTGGTTCATTTAGCAAAGTCGAACGTTTTGATGTCACCAATTATGTATGATCTACTGGGGAAAATTTGATCTCCTCTACCTGGTACAATAAGTGAAGTTCCGCTCGTTTAACACAGGGTACATTCTGTTGGACCGTCTCGGAAAACCAAGAGACTCGGAAAAAAAACGAGGTGTTCTTTTTGATAATTCCTTTTGGATAAATAAAGGCATTTCAACAAATATATTGGCCAAAATCCATACAGAATACAGAAATTTACGAGCAGAAATTTAGCTCAAGGAAGATTTTAGACGTGACTGCACTATACATAGTGAGAAACAGGACAAAGGTTTAACCTCGATAACTATAGGTTAAGGTTGAATCTGCACCACCGTTGCGACTTCTGAAGTGGTAGGGACTTGGTTAGGTATAACAGATCACATTTCAACCAATGCCACAATAAACGATTGCACGGCCAGTGAAAATCATGATATTTTAAATCATGATTTTTTTTATTTAAATCGGATTTTTTTTTTACTTTTTTATTTAAATCACCAAGACAACTAAAGCCTCATTTCGCTAGCGAAATGTTAAAACATTTGACAAAAACTAAAACGCAAAAATACTTCAGTCAATGAGTTATTTCTTGAATAATATATTGCAAACAACAGGGCTTGAATATGTCTTATAAGCCGAGTAGTGTTTTGTTTTTGTTTACTTAAGGTTTTATTGACTGTTATCTATTTACACAGTGAGAGCTCGCACAAAGCTCACTCAGCAACTATGTGTTCTATGATGTGGGTTAAATGCTACGCATTTACTTGCAAAAATACACTCTTTTCACATGGCGTTTTAACGAAGAAAACGAAATCGAAGACGAAAATAAAAAGTGAAATGCACATGTTCAGATCAAGCTCTTCGTAAGTCCCAAGTTTCATGGTCCTAGGTCCCATAGTGTCAGAGAAGAAAAAGACACAAGAAATCGGAAAAGTGTCAAGAAGAAAAAATAGGACGAACGGCTGCTCGCACAAATTCATATAACTCTTGCAAGCCAAAGGCTTGTCAAGTGTTAATTAGACAGCCACTCATGTGACATTTACTGGACAACAGGAGTTATGTTTACGATACCTGTTAAGAATGAAAACGCCGCATCTGTTACTAAAATACTGCTGAACTGCGCAGAGATCCACAGGTGAACTTCACAGTACAGTACAACTTCTTCAAGTGAACACCCCTATTTAATGACACCTCCCCCGCCCCAATAATGAACATCATTTCTCGGTTCCAAATTTCCCATTGGTTGAACTATTGGAAAATTTAGCCCTGTTCTAATGACTGGACACCCCGATATTGTGAATAATGAACACTTCCTCGGGTCCCGACGCCAGGTTTCTCTGTGTCTAAGCACCCCTGATAACTGAACACGAGCAGGCATGTTTACCAATCGGGTTAATTACATTGCTGAAGTCACCCAGGGGATTAATTGCTGATGCTCAGCCAGAGTTGTTTTTGTGATGTGCCCCTAAATAATGGGGGTATTTAAACCATATGCAGTGTTAAGCATGTCTCTGTGTTGGGGGCCAGATTTGAGTGCACGCATTTCGGACTGCACCTGGTGCAGTTCGTATTGAGTCCCGGGCCAGAATGAGTCTCTTAATCCTTTGTATACAAATTCTCAGACGATTCCGTTGCTTTTTTTCTGGTTCAGTCTTGATAAGTTGTCTAAGTTACCCTTTTTTCACAACCCCCCCCCCCCCATTAAGTAAACATCCCTTGAGAAAACCGTGGTGAAAATTCGATATCGTATTTTCGCCCCCCCCCCCCCCGGTGAAAATTCAATAGAAATTTGGTTATCGAGTTTTCACCCCCTTATCGAAATTTCACCCCTATATTGGCCATCGAATATTCATCCCCTTATCGAATTCCCCCCCCCCCCCCCCCCCCCAAGAGAAAAACAACTGAAGGATTTAAATCTCTTGCATTGATCGCTGGATAAGAAATTCCTGTAGAATGTTATTTGTACATTTTTTTAATTACAATAGCAATATTGAACCAAAGTCACCTTCTGGTCTGCAATTAAGATTATCAATTTATAATAGACTTTTAAAGATTGTAATCTAGGTCTTTACACCAAAGACTCCGTTGGTCTCCGGTGTTGATTAAATATCTACTCCTGAGGTTACAAATTACAATTTATCACCGGAGGACACGTCCGGAATACATCATATATAACTGCAATCAGCCATTATGTGTAATTCAATTGCAATTTAATCGACTTGTGATTTCATTATGCAAAGATAAACTGGCATTGATACTGATTTTGTAGAAGATCAGAAGAAGTGTGAAAATGTTTTTTTTCTACATACGGTAACACCGAACCCGGGACAGAAGGGCCCTGGACAAAAGGGCCTTTCCCAAAACGACCCTAAATGAAAAGTTGTACAAAAGGGCCTTGAGAATTTTTTTTTTTGGGATATGGTTCTCAAAATTATTTTTATTTTTTGTGTAATAAAATAACAACTCCAAAAACAAAGTTTTTTTGCCTGATTCATCGAGACAAATTTTTGGCTGTCCTTTATTACTTTGTCTTTAACTCTTATATCCATTGCTGTTGGTCAGAGTTCAAATAAAGACCTCAAATTCAGAACTCATACATCGACAAGACACTGACACGCCAACATCATCTGGCTTAGCGCGTGTGTTTAAGCAGCACAGTGCAGAGGAACGAAACAAAGGACAGAGATTATCTTTTGTGGCACAATGACTCCGAAATCTAGCATCTAAAGACAGTAATGGGAAGTAATTGAAAGTATTTACAATGAGTAAAACATCAAGGCAGTGACTGGTATAAACAAAGATTAACCTGTGGCACAGTGCTTCGGAAATCTCAAGAGAGTGATGGGGAGAGACTGGAACAAAACATCATGGCAATTATCTTTAAAAACACAATGAAGTTTGTTTTTTACTTGTTATTTTATTACATATTTTATTCAATAATTAAAACTCAAAATCCTAGAAAAACATTCAAGGCCCTCTTGTCCAACTTTTCATTTAGGGCCGTTTTGGGAAAGGCCCTTATGTCCAAGGTCCTTTTGTCCAAGGCCCTTATGTCTGGATACCGGTAACACCATTAAGAAACTCTTTAAAACAGCATACATCAAATCATTCTTAGTCAAGATATTCAAGAACAAGTTGGAAACCATCTACAGGCAATAAAAACGTCATACAATTGAAGTACATACTACTATACTAATATATATATATATATATATATATATATATATATATATATATATATAGGGTTCGCGTTGGCGGGGTTTTTGTCCACTTTTTCGGAACTCACAGAGTCTTTCTAACCCAAACTGAGTCACACTTTCCTTTTTTGACTCACTTTCCTGAGGACCCAGCGCGAACCCTGATATATATATATATATATATATATATATATACTGAAATATCTTGACTATTACTGAAAAACTTGAAGCTCTGAAAAAAAATTGAAAAGTCAAAGAGATGTGGCAGTGAAATTACTTGGTGTCCATAAGCAGCTGATTGAATTTGTGAACAAGAGCACCGGAATGCTGCAAATCCCCTCGCTCTCCGCAAAATATGCTAAATTTCGATCTCAATTTTGGCTAAATAAATGAAAAGTCGGACAAACTGAATACGAGGTGCACAACTACAATACATGGGGAGTAAATCAGTATAGGATTTGAAATGTGAGTGCTTACCCGCTTGGAGAGGAGTTGTGCATACACGCCACAACCGAAAAGCGTGACGGACGGACAGACGGACTAACCAAATCCCATATCGCATAACAAAGTTGGGCGAGTGGATAATTAATAGGTATACTAGTCATCAATTGTGTTTATAACCTTTGTTTTGAAAAATGTCCGCGAAAGTACGATCCATAAAAGAAAATCTATTTAATGGACACCCCCCGTATAATGAACATTTTTCCCGGTCCCAAAAGTGTTCACTAAACAGGCTTTCACTAAACTGTCGTTCTAATCCCGCACTATTTCCAATTGCCGAGTCAGTTACAAGGCAAATTTACATAACGATTCGTAACATGGCCGTAACATATTGCAATATTTGCGAAATACTCGATTATCCACCTTTGTGAAGGAAGAATTAGAAGCTATTATAGCCAGTGTCATTTGAATATTAAGATTATTATTTTCGTCCAGTGTTGTTCTGACAATTAGTTTTCCAATGAGATCATTCTTTGGTTTTTTAACAGAAGGCAATTTTTCTGTTTTTGAAGTATCATCCAATTCTGTTTTAACTGGAGGCTAAAAAGCACGTTGTTCAGATCTTTGCATGTTTCAGCATTTTTTTCTAAACGTTTCGCAGTTCCTTGTATTTCAACTTAACAACTCTCACAAATCCCTATAAAATTATTTTAAGATGGACTACAGGTTAACTTCCCTGCGTGCACAAACTGTTTGCTCAAAGGCCACTTCAGTTGTTTGAAGGGGACACCACAATTAACTTCAATCGCTAGAGCAAAGAGCCCTTTATATCAGGGTACTGTGGAACCTTTTATGCATTTATTATTGCTTTGTTCCATGTGAGTTTGCGATCATAGGTTGGATTGCACTTGCTAATTGCAGTTGTTGTGAGCAATGTTTCGGAGTATCATAAGTTGCAATTAGTACCACGGTACGAAAGCACGGAGCACTATTACTTTAACAGCAATTATGAAACTAGAGCAGTGCGCATAGCCCACATATTCCCCACAGGCCCCCCTTCAGTGAAACACAGCCATCAACAGTTGAAATGTTCAAAGACCAGCTGGTCCATTTTCCTTGGACAAACCTGGTCCATTTACAATATCGATCTGTGTTTGTTCCCATAGAAGCCGCATACCAAGTTTCATTAAAATCCTTGCAGGAGTTTTTAAGTTATCGTGTTAACAAGCTCTTGATGACAGACCGACCGACAGACACACGCGGTCGATCGCATATATCCCCCCCCCCCCCTGTGGGGAATAAAAAAAGTACTAGCCAGATGGGGGATCACCCAGGAGACATTCCTGCGTAATATCAAAACGATTGGAGCAAACCTGTAGGAGTACCATTTCAAAGAAAAAGTTCGCACACACATTCAAGCCCCTTAAGTGATACGACTAAGCCAGTCCCACAAAGTCGGCTGGGTTAAAAAGTCTTTTTTTTAAATTTAGGACACCTTAAATCAAGTGATTTAAATCATACCAGCCCTGAACGATTGCCACAAGATATATTTCTGGGCATAAAAATTATATTTATCAGGACCAAACCTTACCCCCACCCCCAACTTTTTGGCTATAAAACACCAACAACTTTTAAGAGTCTCAACAACGTGATTATCAAACAAATCCTTCCAGATCCACCCAGATCGAGGAACGATCAGTCGAGTGAAAGGATAAGCAGCACTGTGCATGACTTTGCCAACAGGGACATACTGCATTACCTTCGGGAAAAAGCCCGCAACTTACAATTTTGAAGGGAAGTGTTTTAAGAAATGTACGCTAATACAGCATGTTTTCATGATAGAATATATGTAACTTGCAATTGAATTGTTTCTCTGGAGCGTTTTATGATTGTGATCAATTGCAACACCAGTAACGATTGATCTCCTTTTGATATGTTACAACACAAATTTATTAGTATGGTCTCGGGGCCTTTTCGTAGGAGGGGGTTGGTCTCAGGGCGTGGGGGGTTCGATCTGGACCCATCTGAGATAAGCACAAAATAACTAGATCTGTGTTTATTTCTCGAATTTTTGAGGCGTGTTCTTTTGAACGGTGTCTCTGAAGCTTATCTGGTCTCTGTGGAGAGGTTTGTTTCCTGAGACGCCCAAAAGAATGTGCCCATAAGCCAAATCGCACTTTAGGCGTTCCGAATAAAATGCGCAAAATCCTGCGTTTCGAATATAAAAAAACTAACCGGGGAAATTTTTTTTAAAATGATAGAGATTTCGCCTAAATATCAAATTTCTGTTGCCTCATAGCACAAACGTGTTTTTAACAACCCGTATGCTATTTTAAAAATTCATTAAAAGTTTTGACGAATAGTTATCAAGTTTCAATTTCTTTTAAGTTAAGAGAACGAGCTGCAGGGGTCGTTCTCGGACTCGTCCAAAGCGATGGACAATTCTGAATGGGGAAATTTGTGATATTTCTGGTGCGAACCAACCACAGCCTAAGCATAGCAAGAAACGCAGTGTGTTAATTTGCGAGCGCCCAAGGCGTGAGTCCCGAGAAATTAACACATGACAACTTAAAATCTTCACAACAGTATCTGTAAGTAGCGAGTCCTCCCTCTAACCCAAACGTGAAACAAAAATTATTGCAGAATTTAGTTGATCTCAAAGACCACAAATTTCGGCTCAAAATCGACGGAAAAAAAAGACCCATGGAGCTTTTGATACATTTCCTCTACGTTATCATTGCTTTATTTTTATCCGGTTCCCTTGCAGTCCAAATTCAAACTTCGTGCGCATTTTATTCGAAACACCCAAAGTTAATTCGGTGTATACAACCAAGTTATATCTACCATTCCACTGTATCTCGCTACTCTTGTACCCATCGACGTTGCGTAAATTTATTTCGAATACGGCAAAGGGGGGGTTATTAAGCGTAGAAGCAACTGATAAAGAATGTCATTGCGAAAGGGTAAGCCAAGTGGGTTGAAACCACCTGCCGGAAAGACAACCCTACCGGTAATTCAAATTTTAGTCTCATGAGATTCGAATAGGAACACGTCTATACTGAAGGTTTCTCAAAGGTCATACGCTCAATAGTTATTCTGTATAAGCCAAATCACACCGTGGGTGTTTCGAATGCTTAAGAATTTTTGAATTTCGACTGTGCGGGAACCGTCATTACGGAAGGGTTGAAACCACCAGCCGGAAAGAACACTTCTATACTGAAGGTTTCTCAAAGGTCATACGCTCAATAGTTATTCTGTATAAGCCAAATCACACCGTGGGTGTTTCGAATGCTTAAGAATTTTTGAATTTCGACTGTGCGGGAACCGTCATTACGGAAGGGTTGAAACCACCAGCCGGAAAGACAACCCTACCGGTAATTCAAATTTTAGTCTCATGAGATTCGAAGAGTAACATATTTATACAGCAGTTTTCTCAATAGTTATTCTGTATAAGCCAAATCATACTTGGGGTATTTCGAATAAAATGCGTAAGAATTTTTTATTTTCGACTGCGAGGGAACCGGGTAAAGAAATAACAGAAATGATAGAAAAATATCAAGAAATATCACAAAAACAGCTCATATTCGGATCATAAATGAAACTTAAACTTGAAACCATTTGTTAAAACTTAGTCCCAGCGGACCCTTTCTCTCTTCCTAGGACAGAGAGGGTCACAGTTCCTTCAATAGAAATGGCCATTGATCTCAATTTTTGAGGCTCTGAATCTTTCGGCGCACGTTCAAGGACACCGAGGCTCGAACCGGCAGGTCTTTTCTTTAAAAGCACACTAAGAAGTATCCTGGCGCATTATTTTCGACCTGAGCGAAACTCCAAAACTAGAGTAAAGCGTGGTTTTGCAACTGTGGATTCACTGTTGTTGTGGGCGATAATGAGGGATTCGATATCCTGATCTCAAGAAAACACATATTTTTCTCAGTAAAATATTGTTATCTGACCGTAAAACTTGTGCGCCATAATTTATAATTGGGCCATTTATGTGACGCACATTTCTAAAACAACGCCATTGGCCGAAGTTGTGCGCCGAGATTTGAAAATTGACATCAATGACATTTCCTATTATAGGAACTATGACTCTAGCTGTCATAGGAAGACTGCAAGAGTCATCTAGGACTAGTTAAAACTAAAAAATAAATTTTTAAAATATCATACTGGTTGTTAAAAAACCGATTGCTCTTGGGTGTAAGAGAAATTTGACCTTTAGGCGAAATCTCTCTATCATTTCTTTATTTTTGACCCGGTTATTTTAATTCGAAACGCAGAATTTTGTTCATTGTTACTGGAAAGCCCAAAGTGTGATTTGGCTTATTTACTTTCTCTCACCTCGTCATAAAATATCAAGAAACAATTAAGCGTTTCGAATGCAAAAAGGGTAAAAATGAAAGTAATGAAGATTTGGCCTAAATGTCAAATTTCTCTTGCATCAAAGAGCAACCGTGTTTTTAACAATCCGTATGCTGTTTTAAAATTTTCAAATTTAAAAGTTTTAACAGATAGTTTAAAGTTTGAAGTTCTTTTCTGTTCCGATATAAGCTTTTTGTTTTATTTCTTTACATATTTTCTTTCATTCTTACCCGCTTCCCTCGCAATCGAACTTCAAATTTTTTGCGATTTTTATTCGAAACACCCGATGTGATTTGCCCTTCTTATTAGCCAGTGCTTTCCTTGAAACAATAGTCCTCCTATTTAAAAAAAAAAAAGCTGCCACGATAAAATCATGTAGCAGAGTGTTCATAAATTATTGACAAAAGTACATTTTCTATCATAAACAGCTAAGTAGCTGCTAGTTACATACATGGTAACGGGGTCGAAAAAAGTGTTCTAATTGGCAAAAAAATATAAAATATAAAAAAGCGGTAAGATTCCATGTATGTAGTTACAAAAAAAAAAAAACGGATCGAGCAAGCGCGTGGAAACGCAAGGTGAACAATGAGAATTACGATTCAGAATATATTTACCATCTTCTACGAGCTTCTTCGCATGAGTAAACGAGGGGTCTATGCTATCTAACTCTGCCTGGAGTTGAGGAAGGTATTCTGACGAGCTCCCAACTTCTTGCCCATCTTTTTCCATGTTGTGAGACATTTCTTTACTTCCAACAAATTCCAACTTTCCCAACAATATGGCGACTGCTAAGGCGGAAGGTTACAGCTTAATTTATATCGACGCGCTTGTGGGCGGGGCTTAATTAGAAGCTATGATAAACTGGTAACCACATTCTGCGTTTCAGTTAAATTGGTACCCACAACCAATCTAGAGTTTGGTATTCACAATCAACAACGCTTGCCAGTAAGCGTTTGAATCTGAGACAACCTCAGACTGGCGATCAGCCACTATAGAAATGTCTTGGATACTAATTTAAGACAACATGAGTATTAACTGGTTAAAATGTTATCACTGTGCGTGCAAAATAATCCCCGACCAC